>WOVY01010515.1:600000-1023982 GCA_013436015.1 Rhipicephalus annulatus
AGACATTTGCATGTTACAGGGTACTACGTACATAAGGTGTCTTACAATTTTAGGAGAAGAGCCAGAAGATATGATATTGTTGTTTTCCGCCCCTTGCAAGTTTTCAAAAGTGTGTGTACTTAAAGCAACAGGAATGGTCAATCTTGCACCATTCGTCACAAGAATAGGTTTACTGAATGACCACCTAAGGTATGTATGAGATACCGTTAACATGTGGAAAAGTAAACATAAGACAAACTGGACAATGTTTCAATGATCGAGCAAGACAGCATGTTTTAAATGTTAATAAGGGCTATGGTAGTCTCATGGCCGGACACTGGGAAGAATGTAAGTGCAGTCCTATGTTTCATAAAACACGGTTTTTGGAAAAAAGCAAGAAGAAAAAATGAAAGATTTTAGAACTTTTTATCAGGAAAGCCAAGGATCAATGTATCAGTACACCTTGTTGTGACTGGCGCGACAGCCGACGAGGGAGCGGCGCTCTTTGGATCCTCAAACAAGTAGCCGACCGGCCCGCGGCCTATGACCGCCAGGCATTGTCCCTCCTAGCCGGAGGGTGAGATGTCGTGTCGCCACGACGCCCTAAGCTGTTCGGGAGACGACAACGGGTACAGCATCTTCCTTGGAAGAGACCGCGGCGGCCACCGCAAATCACACCACTATTTAGGTGAGCTGTTCGGCAGACCCTTTGAAGTATGCTGTCAGGAGCTTGGGACCCCTCGACCAGGGGTACACACACGACGAGGAAGAGCCCCGCTGGCGCCACCTTGGATTGCAGAAATTAAGGCTCAATATTGGACGTTCACGTGGGCCGTGCACGCTCGTCACCCTCGCCAGTTGTGTGTGATCTGTGATTGTTTAGTACCATCTGAACGTGTTCCCTGATCTAGGGATCTGGGGAGCACATACCCTTCATAATGAGCCACCCGGCTCATTTGAAGGAGCACCATGTAGAGGAACGCTAGATTCGAGAGCTCGCCATGTAAGAAAGAGCTCGTCATGTACGACAGCTCACCTTGCATATAATGTAAATAAACCCTCCTCAAGTCTCTCTTCCTCCTGCCTCGACAACTTATCCCGGAGCCCCGGTGCCTGCAAACCCCGGTCGCAACAACCTTCGCTTATTTTTTTCGAAAGAGAGTATTTTTTTCTTGGTTAAGATTATTTTGTCATAATCACACATGTGTTCTTGCAAATAGCCCTTTTCTTGTGCTCGGTATAAAAGCGCTCGTACCACTTTCAATACTGAAACTCAGTTGACAGTCAGCGCCTTTTCCAGTCCTTTTTGTGATAAGATTTTCATTATAAAGAGAACTTTATTTTCTTTCAATTTAGGTATGAGGAAGAGTTTTCATTGTATCACAACATGTTGCAAATTGCATCTCAATACGGACAAAAATGACGATTTCGTGAAAGTCGTGATATTTTCTCGTATATTTCAGCAGCTCGAGAGGTCTAGAGATACTTTTGCCCCAAAATATACTTTCTGTGCAGTAAGTATTCACTGCTCTGATATTCAAACAAAGTTCAAAATTGCATTGAAAATGCAAACATAACACATTTTGACTTGATTCTTGGAAGCCAATGGGGCAAAAAATGGTACTAATAGTACTGAGCTTCAAATACTTTACACAAGTACATCTACTTACCATGTAGACCGAATCAGGTTTAGAAAAAATGAGCGGTATTTTTAAAATGAAATTTTCCACAAACAATACCCAGGCGCCATTATGCCAGGAATTTCAGAAGGCAGCCACAAGAACAAATCTTTTTTCTCGCTGAATTATTCCAGCAGTTCACTGTTTTGAACGCAGTAAGTCAGCGCTTTTTTTTTTCAAATACATTTCAGATGGTCGCCGAAGTGGCGGGGACGTTTGGCATGGAATGGTACAGCTATATTTAAGCGAAATAACTTACACAAATAACAATATTTATTCATCTACCATGACCACACTGGAAAAACCTTATTCAGGCATTGTCACACTAAAATTTTCAGCGTCGTACTGCCTGAACAAATTCGTTGATAAACTCCAAACTCACGCCGGGAAAAAGTCGCTCTATCACAGTTGTTGTTGAAGGCCTTGCGGCCGTAGACAATGTTGAAAAAAAATAAACTCACAAGTGCTGTCACTCCTTCTTTGTCATTACTGACACAAAAGATGTTTTAGTTATCCACGTGGAGGTTCAGGAACTAGGTTTCATTTCATTTCATTTATTTACTCTCAAGGCCAAAGCATTACAGAGAGGAGCGGGTATACATCGTACAGAAAATCAGGAAATACAGCAAATCAAAATTATATGCGCACAATGGCGATCTGAAAACCATAAAAGAAAAGAAAGACTGCGTGATGTGAAGAAGAGGCAGGGTGGTTGTAACAACAATGCTCAACATGGTTGCGTCTTTGAATGACATGCGCACACAAAAAACTAACAAGAGAAAACACAGCGTGACTTAGGTGGCGAATTTACGCGAAATGGTTAGAGAGGGCGTTTTTAAACAAAGTGAGGTCAGTGATAGCAGCGATAGGGGCGCGAAGGTGGTTCCACTCATTTGCAGTTTTCGGGATGAATGATTCAAAATATAAATTCGTGCGGGCGCTAGGAACGCCCACTTTAAACTGATGATAGTTGCGTGAGGAAACGTACGATGGGGGCTGGAAAAGAGTGTTGCTAAAAGACGGAATACAATGAAAGATCTCATGGAACAGGCAGAGGCGAGATATTTTACGCCGCAGTGAGAGAGTGGGTAAGTGAAGATTGGCTTTCATCGAGGTAACACTGGACGTGCGATGGTAGTTTGACATGACAAAACGTGCCGAGCGATTTTGAACCGCCTCGATGCTGTCAGCGAAGTAAGTGGTATGTGGATCCCAGACTGATGACGCGTACTCGAGTTTGGGTCAGACTAATGTCTGATAAAGCAGAAGTTTAAGGTTAGTCGGAGCCAAAGAAAAGTTTCTGCGCAGATAACCTAACGTGCAATTCGCATTGTTTGTAATATAATCGACATGCATGTTCCAAGAGAGATTGTTAGAAATATATACTCCTAGGCTAGGTACTTGTAGGACGAAACCAGATCGAGATTGCTGTGGTTAAGTGTGCAGTCGCAAGGTACATTATGAGAAATACAACGGGAAATTCGCATAGCCTTTTTTTAGTAACGTTTAGCTTCATTAACCATGCGTCGCAACATGATGAAATGTGATCCAGGTCTGTTTGAAGGGCAAGATTATCTGCGTTAGTCCGGATTTCACGGTAAATTACACAGTCATCGGCAAATAGTTTGATGGATGATGAGATGTCTTTAGGTAAGTCGTTGATGTAGATAAGAAATAGCAGGGGACCAAGAACTGAATCTTGTGGAACGCCGGACGTTACAGGGCTAGTCGGGGAACAATGGTTGTTAGCAGTTACAAACTGGGTGCGGTTAGATAAGAAACATTCAATCCACTTTAAGACGTTAGCATCAATATTTAGCGCGTTTAGTTTCAGAAGAAGTAACTTGTGGCAGACGGTATCAAAGGCTTTTGAAAAATCTATGAAGACACAATCAACAGTAGATGAACGATCAGCAGCAGAGAATAAATCGTTAGTGAAGGCCAGAAGCTGTGTCTCACATGAATAATATTTCCTAAACCCGTGTTGGTGAATGCTAAAGAAGGCGTTACTCTCAAGATAACTCACGACGTGGGTGTAAATTACATGTTCGAGAAGTTTGCATGGTACACTGGTTAGTGAAATGGGGCGATAGTTCCCGGGACTATGAGCGTTTCCTGATTTAAACAAGGAAGCCACCTTCCCCACCTTCCAATCCTCTAGGAGAACACGTTCTTCTAATGACTGATCAAAAAGTCTCGACAGAATGATTGAGGCATGAACGTCAGTGTTTTTCAAAAATTTAGAGGAAATGCCATCGACGCCTGGTGACGACGAAATTTTTAGATTTTGGATCAACTTGCGTATACCGGCCCGGTCAATGTGTACAGAATTCATCACAATGAAATCGCGAGCTTGAACACCTGGAAGGACGGGAGGAGTAGTGTTGGTAAAGAATGAAGAAAATGCATGGTTAAGGGTGATACAAACGTTCTCACTGGAAATTACTTCGTCCGTGTGAGTGGTAAGTTCAATCTGTTTTCTATCGCCCCCATTAACGACCTGCCAAAACTTGTGGGGATTGTTTTGCAGAATTAACGGTAGCGTTTGCTGAAGAAAGGACTCCTTTGCTGCGGATAAAGCACGCCCGTATTCATCGGCTACCATTTTGTAAACCTCCCATCTTTCAGATAAATTAGAACGCTTGGCTTGGCGGTAAACGCGCTTTTTTTTTATTGGACAGGCGTTTCAATGTTGGCGTGAACCATGGTGATTGACTGTTACATGCGATTTCGCGTAGTGGTATGTACTGGTTAACGAGTTCGGCAACTTTATTTTTAAACAGCATCCAGTTATCGTTGACAGATCTTTGGTTGAAGTCTTCTAGAAAAACGGAGGTGAAATGTTCAAGTTCGGTAATAATGGTTCCATAATCAGCTCTACTATAATCCCTGAATCGCTTTTTACTTTTTGTTTACGGGGCGATGCACAGGAGAGGTTGAAAACGATTGCTTTGTGATCACTGAGGCCTGGCAAAACAGAAAGCGATTGCACGAGATCGGGGTGAGAAGTCAGAACTAAGTCTAAAGTTGAGGCACTTGAATGTGTAATGCGAGTTGGGCACATAACCAGCTGCGTTAAATTGAAATGCGCGCATGTGTTAAGGAAGCAGGCGCTTTCAGAGGAGCCAGAGCCAGGCGATAAACGGGAGTTCCACGAAATATCAGGAAAGTTAAAATCACCTAGGATTAAACTTGGTGTGGCAGGGAACCTCACGTGCAAGTCACTCAAGACGTCATAAAAATCATTGGAAAAACCAGATGGCGCATTCGGAGGGCGATAGCAGGCACAAACAATGATATCTTTGTGACTTATGCGGATTCGAACGCACACCAAATCAAGGGAACATACATTGGGAATTTTAAAAGACATGAATTCCTCTGAAACAGCGATCAAGACACCGCCACCAGAACGCGAGCCACGGTCACACCTAAAAAAGGAAAAATTTTTGTCGCACTGCAGGATCTCACGGTTTTCAACTTTTGACGACAGCCAGGTTTCGGTCAAAACTATCACATCGGAGAGGCACGTGTTTACTAACGAAGACAAGGCATCACGCTTGTTGATAACACTTCTGATATTACAAAGCAAAAAACAACAGTCAGGGTTAAAGGTATTACAACTTGTGTTAGCATCTAGCTACAATGGAGAATGTGGGCCTCTGATGACAGGATCATCGCGATTAGAAGGATTTGAGGGGTCACGCGAGTCTGTTTCTATTTCGCACACGCGATCTGAAGATGCGCAGTAGGTGTATATTTTATTGCCAATGACCACTTTATTGTATTTAAGAGAAAATTTGTGACCAGTTGACTTGGCGAAGTCGATTAGTTTTTTCCGGGTGGCGCGTGTAGCCTTGCAGAAATCCTCACAGATTGATGTATTTGTGTCACGAAACCTAGACTTCTGAGACAAAACACTATCTTTAGTTTTGGAAGAAGTGAAACGTGCTATCACGGGCCTAGTTTTAAGCCGCGAAAACGTTCCTAGCCTGTGAGCACGCACGATAGCATCGTCAGGTAGCTGCAAGTTTAACGTAGAGGTAAGAATCAATCGGACCTTTTCTTCAAAATCGGTCCAAGTTTCTGACGCTGAATCTTCAATTCCGTAGAAAATCAGGTTCTCACGACGAGACCTATCCTCGAACTCATCCAGACGCGCTCGGAGCGAAGCCTGTTCACTTCGAACGGTGGTGGCTATCATTTCCTGCACGTGAGAGCCGTCTAGAAATTCTTCAAATGAATCGACTCGTTTTTCTAGATCAGTTAGCCGAGTGGTCAAATCTAACACTTTGGACTCAAGTAACTTTTGGTTTCCTTTCACTTCGTCTATGGATTTAATGAGGGTGTCATGCCGTTGGTCAAGGTGTTTTGTTAAATCTTGAATAGCCAGAAGAACGTCACTGCTCTGTTTGCTAGGGTCTTGTTTCGGGGAACCAGGGTTGAGCTCGACGTCTCCGCTGACCAACAACATTTTAGCAACAAAAACACACTCCACAACGGTGCAGGCAAGAACACTTGGGCATGGGAACAGCAGCAGAAAGAGATTGTTTGAGCGTTTAGAAAAAAGGGGTGGGGCGGGACCAACCTGAACAAAAAGACAAAGGGGGTTGTCAGCCGCTGGCATCACTGCTGCGATCCAATGCCCACTGAAGGGCGAAGGGTACCGCCAGCTGGTTATATGGTCCGTCTGCCTTGATGACGAAGTCACACTGCCTTCTTCTGCGTAGTAGGGTTTCAATGTTGCGTAAGGCGGCCAGCCATGGTCGACGCAAGGTGACGAGTCAAACAAGGGACATGCGTCGATCTCAGGAGGCAGTCGTAGTCGATCCGCGCAGGCAGCAGGGCACGTTCCAAGGATTGCAGCTAGCTGAACAAAAAGACAAAGGGGGTTGTCAGCCGCCGGCATCATTGCTGCGATCCAATGCCCACTCAGGTTTGCTCTAGGCTCGGGCCGGGGTAGAATACGCAGGGCGTCAGTGGCACCCTTTCTTCCTGTAATAAGAGCAAAGACCACTTCTCACAAAATGATGTTCGTGCTGTTCTGGAAGCACCATATAGGAAGAATGTGTAGTGTGTACCCTTTGAAATGGCGTGTAATCAACATTACGCTGAATTCGAAGCGTAAAACCTATGCATTCCAATAATTTTGTACGATACAGATAAGATAGTTTTCCAGCCTACAGAGAATTCCCGAATTGAGCTGAAGTGTAAGACTGCAGCTCAAAAATGGCGCTTACGAATGCCTGAACTCACCTCAGAATCAAATTCCTTATAGGGTAAAGAACCAGTGTGAAAAACAATTTTTTAGGTACAGCGTTCAGAACATGTAGCATTATTCAAGAAGGAGAAGAAACTTACCTCTTCATGTACAAACAGTGAAGGCATTTCTGTTTTCTCTTTTACATGAGAACAAATGATCTTGGGTGTGGCACCAGCGAGGAGGTCTGCAAAAAATTAAGAGATTTACTGACAATAATCACGCCTTTTACAATTTGAGGAATTGGGACAACTCAGCAATCAGTACAATTCTGACTGCCTCTATAAGGACATCAAAAATGAACAATTTCCTCGTTCTTTGTACCCCCACAAGAAGCTCTGTCCATGGCATCTAATCCAAATTTGCCGCTGTGCTTCCTATTTGCCTGCTTTCTAGACGTAGGGCTGCGAACGTGCATTTTGTGCACCTAATCTAGCACAGAAATTTGTCATCTCTAATTAAATCATCTTAATTCATTTTAGTTAATCAAAAGATGTGATAGCTCGGCCTGTTTTTAAAGAGTTGCGGGCCTGCAATAGGCATTGCCTAGCACTTATGAAAGCATTTCTTTTTTTTCAAGTTTTTTCAAAGCTTGCTTTCAGGAAAAGTGCCTCGCATATTTCGACAACCAAGCCCATCCTGTGATGGCAATCAGGGGCGCGCTATTAGCGTTATTGACCACGGGATTTACAAACGTAACCCGTGCTTAAACACTCAGTTAAACACAATCAAGCACGTAAGAGCGCTCTTACGACGCCAACGCGCGGGGACGCCATCTACGTTGTATCAGCCATGGCTTCTGCTACAGCTACCACACATAGCTCCCACAGTCACCTATACTCTCTCGATTCTGTTAAAATGCCGAACGTTATCGCAGATCTAAGTAAAGCACGAAAACAGCAAACAGAAACGAGGAAAAAGAACGCACGGCGATGGCCACAACAACACGCCTTTGGAAGTCTACTAGATCTTGCCTGTTGCTGGTGACACGTGTCCTAAATATTTTAAAAAACAGACGTGCGCGTGCTGGGAGCATCGCGGCTTATCGGCACTTCAAACTATATCGTCTTTAGGCACAAAAAAGCCATTTCGTACTGTGCGTCTTTGTACATAAATTTTTATTTTTATTTTTTACGCTTACAACTGCAGAAGCACGTTGCACATTTAAGTATTGATAGAAATTTTATTACGATGTAGCCTAAAGCATATCTTGAAACAATATCAAGCACTTTCAGCAGTGCAGAAGACAATGTGCCATCAGCAACTAATCGCGCCCTTGTAAAGTGATCATATCACTCTTTGTATGAGTGATGCAGGCACTTACATAACATAGCGCATAGCAGTGTGAACTCGTTAAGTGAAACATTTATTCGGGCATCTGCAACAGGCCGGCGAACGCATGCTGTTGTAAATGGCTGGCAGCCTACTTCGGCAGAGCTGCTGGAGGCGCCCAGCTAGCGCTGTGTGATTACTACCTACGAAAATAGTACCTTCACCGTTAACAGGGCCACGTTGTCAGAGTCCGCCACTCCATGAATATTCCTTAATCTGAGCGTCACTTCGAACACGGTTTCATGCATTACCAACATTGAAGATACGCCTGTTCGCTAGAGTTCACACAGGGACCAAGAAACCAGACCAACGCAACGCATTCGAAAGACGGATGAGACAGAGAGAGAAGGAGGAGGCACTGGCGGCGGTGCCGCAACTGTTGCCGCAACTCTTCACCTATCTACACGGCCGATGCCGGCGCAATGATGGCTGCGGGGAGCGGGGTGAGCGGGAAACCCGCCAAGAGGGCGCCGAAAGGCAAACGCTTTGGCGCATACGGCGGGCGGCAGTTCGACGCGACACGGAAGGCAATCGAATTGCACTTCAAGAATGACTCCTTGTAAATGGCAACTCTCCTTCCACCCAGACGCACAGTGGCACAGGTTATTTACTAGCCTCGCGTTCTTTGAGTATTTTCACAGAATGTCACTGCAGTCGGCGAAAAATAGTGAAGCAAAACTTGCGGAAAACAAAGTGCACCCTGCAACGGCCTGAAACAATAATGATTTCGTTCTTGGTGGGGTTAGCGAGAGAGCTTCGCTACACCTTTTTTTAGAGGAATTTGTTTTCGCATTGTCCATGTCCGGCAATTCCGCATATTGTCACGGCTAAAGGCCGGGCAAGAAGACAAAGGACGACAAAGTGATGAGCGTAGACAGCACCCACGATTCCTCTGAGAAAGAAGAAGTCGAAGCGGCTGCTCTTTTGTTCTGTTAATACAGACCTCGTTTTTCTGGTCGCACCGTCGTCCTGTGCTCTGTTATTTTCACCTAGCGACATTGGTGGAGGTGCTGGACTTCTCCAACTGATGCTTGGGACACCTCCGCACCCTAGCACATCGAGTCCACCACCGCAATCTGTTCCTGCAGTGGATACTCCTGTCCACCGCTACAGTCGCCGACAGCGAGGCCTTAGTCCCGAGGTGATCCCGCTCGAACTTCTCCAGCAACACACCGTACCGGGAGCAACACACCTACCGGAGGGCCTTCACAGCTTACTGTTGATCAGCCTCTAATTCCTGAGACCTTCCACGGTGAGGTTTATGAAGACGTCGAGGACTGGTTAGCCCAGTATGAGCGAGTCGCCAAAGCCAACCGCTGGCCAACTGAACAAAAGATATCGCGCGTCTACTTTGCTTTGGCAGACAGCGCTCGTACGTGGTACAAGAACCGCGAGTCAACGCTGTCTTCGTGGGAAGAATTTCGGCAGCAAATTCTCGGGACATTCGCAAACACCGACCGCTGTGATTCTGCTTTGCAGCTCATCGAAGCACGCATACAGAAACCAAATGAGAGCGTCGCCATGTTTGCGGAAGACATGACCCGCCTATTTCAGCGGGCCGACCCCGAGATGCTTGAAGGAAAAAAACCACGACATTTGATGAGAGGCGTCAAGGAAGAGCTGTTTGCTGGTCTCCTACGCAACCCACCAACAAGCGTAGCCAAATTTGTCAAAGAGGCTACAACAATCGAGCGAGCACTGAAGCAACGGCGCCGATACCATTACCAACTAATCAAAACATCTCCCAGTCTCTCTGCTTTGAGTGCCGGTAGTGAGTGTTCTCTGCGCGAACTCATTCGTGAGGTCGTTCGGGAGGAGATCCGAAACCTCCTTGTGACTCCGCAAGAAAATACCATGGCTTGCGTTGCAGAAGTTGTGCGGCAAGAACTCCGCCAGGCATTTTCGTTGCCCGAATCGCCCTCAGACCAGCGGTCTGTGAGCTACGCATCAGCTGTCCGTCGACACACTGCAGTGTCCTACAACTCGTCACCACTGGCTTATCGTGACGTGAGCCAAGGGCCTTACAACGAGCCGTGGGCCTCAGCTCCCAATCCGCCGCAGCCGTATCCACAGTCCAACGTGCCCATGCAAACGGCTCCAATGTACACTCCGCCGACATCTGCATCTTGGTCGCAAGGTATGCCCACCAGTCGACCATTCATCCGTAAGACGGACTTGTGGCGCACCGTCGACCGTCGACCATTTTGGTTTCATTGCGGAGAAGCCGGCCATATTTTCCGCCATTGCCCGTACCGTGACCGTAGACATCATAACTTTCTACAAACCTCCCCTCGTGCCTATTTCGATAACCGCCGTGAGAGCAGTGCAGGCCCGCAAGCACAGCAACCCGAAGTGCCGTATCGTCGACCCCGCTCTCCTTTACCTGCACTGAACTCGCCGCCACAGCGCAGGTACTCCGAGGTGGTCCGGGGCAGATCTCCTAGCCCTCGTCGGGGAAACTAACAGCTGCAACCTTTGATGGAAGGTTGCCGCCCGTCGAGATGCTAACACACCCCCGACATCTTCTCTACGACGTGATATGACGAATGATACCACGGATCGTACGACGCACGGTACCAAGGACGATACGACGTCACCGACATCAACGAAAATCGTAAGCGCCAATCTAGACATTTGTATAGACGGACGCCCAATAACAGCACTGGTAGATACTGGTGCGGACTTCTCTATTATCAGCCGCAAACTCGCCGACTGCCTAAAGAAAGTAAGAACAATATGGACGGGACCAAACTTTAGAACCGCAGGGGGTCAATTGGTGACGCCGACAGGCAAATGTACAGCTCGAATTAATATCGGCAGTTCAGACTTCGTCGCTACTTCCGTAATTTTACCGGAGTGCGGCAAAGACCTAATCTTGGGCATGGACTTCTTGCGTCAATACGGTGCCATTATCAACATTCCTGAGAGATCGGTTACGTTTTGGACGGCCCCAGATCAAGTTTCGAATGTGCCCTGTACAGACCAGCGACGTCAGCCTTTGCGTGTCTTCGAAGACGACGTGACCATCCCACCGTGGTCGAGTGCACTCGTGGCTGTGACATGTGACACGTCGAGCGATTCTGAAAACATCGCCGAGCAAATTCCAACACTGCTATTCAGCCATGGTTTATCTATCGCAAGAGGCGTCGTAAGCATAAAATGCGGACACACGCACGTCCTTATTACGAACTTCAGCTCTGAACGCCGACATCTAACGAGGGGCATGGCACTCGCGTACGTAGAAGAGCTCGCCGAGATGACAGACTGCCTAACTCTTGAAAAAGATAATTCAACTGATTTCACCCCTTCACCTCTATCTGTTGATATTGGCCCAAGTTTGCTGCCGGTGCAGAAGCAAAGTATTATGCAGCTTATTAACAAGTTTGAA
The DNA here is from genome assembly GCA_013436015.1 of Rhipicephalus annulatus. Lineage (NCBI taxonomy): Eukaryota > Metazoa > Arthropoda > Arachnida > Ixodida > Ixodidae > Rhipicephalus > Rhipicephalus annulatus. The sequence goes on from WOVY01010515.1 coordinate 611,636, forward strand.
GATTGTTTCTCTTCGATTTCCAGGGTCCGTCAAACGCCGCTGACGAAACATCGAATTATAACGGACGACATGACCAGACCCATCAGGCAAAACCCGTACCGGGTAGCCCCGCGAGAACGTGAAGCCATCGAAAAGCAGGTGCGACAGATGCTTGAAGACGACGTTATTCAGCCGTCGAAAAGCCCTTGTGCTTCGCCGGTTGTATTAGTGAAGAAAAAAGACGGCACCTTACGTTTCTGCGTGGATTACCGCAAGCTGAATCAGGTGACAAAAAAAGACGTCTACCCACTTCCACGTATCGCCAATTCACTCGATCGACTACGGAACGCGCGTTATTTCTCGTCGATGGATCTAAGTAGTGGGTATTGGCAGATAGAAGTCGATGAAAGAGACCGGGAGAAAACAGCTTTCGTGACACCTGATGGCCTTTTTTGAATTTATGGTACTTCCATTTGGCTTGTGCTCAGCACCGGCAACGTTTCAGCGGCTAATGGACACCGTACTATCAGGCCTCAAGTGGCAGACGTGCTTAGTATATTTAGATGACGTCATCGTATTTTCTGCCACATTCGACGAACACGTCAGGCGACTGCAGTCAGTATTTCAAGCTATTCGTTCCGCCGGACTAACACTTAAGCCGGAAAAATGCCATTTCGGCTTCGAAGAGCTCCTGTTCTTGGGGCATCTTGTCAGCAGTGAAGGTGTGCGGCCTGACCCTAAAAAAAATAGCTGCCGTTACGAATTTTCCAGCGCCAACTGACAAAAAGGCCGTCAGACGGTTTTTGGGACTGTGTGCTTACTACCGACGCTTCATTGAGAACTTCTCGCGCATTGACTCGCCGTTGACTCGCCTTACCAGAGAAGACGTCGCATTCGTATAGAATGAAGAGCAGCAAAAATCATTCGACGAGCTGCGGCAACGCCTTCAGAAGCCACCAGTCCTCGCACACTTTGATGAGGACGCACCGACAACAGTGCACACCGACGCTAGCAATGTCGGCTTAGGAGCTGTACTCGTGCAGTGGCAGGATGGCGCCCAACGAGTAATTGCTTACGCGAGCAGAACTCTTTCACGTGCGGAAGAAAATTATTCCACTACGGAAAAAGAGTGCCTTGCGGTGGTGTGGGCGGTTATAAAATTCCACCCATACCTGTATGGTCGTCCTTTTAATGTTGTCAGCGACCATCACTCCCTCTGCTGGCTGACGAATTTAAGAGACCCTTTAGGACGGTTGGCGCGCTGGAGCCTGAAGCTACAAGAATTTCACATGACGGTGGTCTACAGATCGGGGAAGCGACACTCAGACGCTGATTGCCTTTCTCGTGCGCCATACGAACCTGCAACGGCAGAAGATGACGACACAGCCTTTGTCGGAGTTGTAAACACGGCAACTGTCGCACAGCTGCAACGAGTAGACCCCGAACTAGAACCCATAATACGTTTTTTAGAGGGTCGCACTTCAGCTGTACCTAGACTGTTTGCGAGAGGGCTTTCGTCATTTTGCTTGCGCAACGACGTCCTGTATAAGATGAACTTCACGCCACACGGAAACGACTACTTACTCGTCGTCCCAACATCTCTAAGGAGCGAAGTATTACAGGCATGCCACGATGAACCAACATCCGGCCACCTGGGTTACACGCGTACGTTGTACAGAGTGAGACAGAATTACTACTGGCCACGACTGACGGCAACCATTCAACACTATGTTCGGACGTGCCTTGATTGCCAGCGCAGAAAAGTTCCACCCGTCAAACCAGCAGGCCTCCTCCATCCTAATGACGTGCCTGTTACTCCATTCGCTCAAGTCGGAATGGATCTTTTGGGCCCATTTCCGACCTCATCAGCAGGTCGCAGATGGATTATAGTAGCCACCGACTACCTCACTCGTTACGTCGAAACCAAGGCTTTGGAGAGGGGCACGGCAAGTGAAGCAGCCCGATTTTTCGTAGAGAATGTGGTGCTGAGGCATGGTGCTTCATCAGTGGTAATAACTGACAGGGGAACTGCATTCGCAGCCGAACTATTACAGACAGTTTTAAGACTTAGTGGCACATCCCACCGGCGAACAACGGCGTATCATCCGCAAGCGAATGGTCTTACGGAACGTCTCAACAAGACACTAGTGGATATGCTCTGCATGTACGTCGATGTGGAGCATAAAAACTGGGATGAGATCTTGCCGTATGTCACGTTCGCCTATAACACGGCTTATCAAGAAACAACAAGAACAACGCCATTCCGCCTTCTTCATGGTCGTGAAGTCACCACTATGCTGGATGCTATGCTGCCGCACGAGTGCGAAGACGCTGAAACGAATGCTCATTATATCACTCAGCTGGCCGAAGAAGCCCGACAACTTGCACGCCTACGTATTAGTCGCCAGCAGGACTACGATTCAAGACGGTACAACCTTCGTCACCGACCAGTCTCCTACGAGCCAGGAGAGAAAGTTTGGATATGGACACCTATTCGGCGCCGTGGCCTCTCAGAAAAACTGTTAAGACGGTACTTCGGTCCCTATAAAGTTCTGCGACGTCTCAGTGACATTAATTATGAGGTTGTTCCTGATACTGCGCACTCTTCAAGGCGTCGAAGGTATTCTCCAGAAGTTGTGCACGTGGTACGCATGAAGCCTTATTTCGCCGAATGAACTCATGCGTTTCCAACGAGTACAAACCGCTTTGATTATAAAGCATCGGGACGATGCTTTCTTGAATGGGAGGCTAATGTCACGGCTTAAAGCCGGGCAAGAAGACAAAGGACGACGAAGTGATGAGCATGGACAGCACCCACGATTCCTCTGAGAAAGAAGAAGTCGAAGTGGCTGCTCTTTTGTTCTGTTAATACAGACCTCGTTTTTCTGGTCGCACCGTCGTCCTGTGCTCTGTTATTTTCACCTAGCGACAATATAGTGCCGCGAACACTGAATGCGTAGTCGAAGCTGGAACAAACTAATCCACAGTCGCGTATGTTTAGAAGGCTTGTCACGCACCACGAAAGGTGCCGACGATGTTATACTAAACTTCTTGCTGACCAGATGATCAGCACCTAATTCCATACGATTACCCAATGAGCTAGCTAAGCACCTGTAGCAAAGGCAAGGCGCATTCTTTTTTAAGTGTTGTTAATATAAACCATGGTTGTGCTGTAGCGCAGTCACAGCATTCCGTGTGTATCGGTCATAACCCAGGGCTTTTCAGCGTTGAAGCGCCTCAGCTAACCTAATCAGCTACCACAGCAGGTTCGTAAGCAATGATGAGACACGTGAATGGGCAGATGTTTCCATGAAATGAATGGTCGGTGTACAGTGCGTTGACCACCGCCATTCCTTAAGCCACCTCTCATATAGACTCCCAGCCTGAACAGGTGTGGGACCTTAAACTCCAAAAAAACAGTAACCCCCCCACACACACACGCACGCACGCACACGCACACGCAAACACACACACACACACACACACACACACACACACACACACACACGGAATTCGAGGGCACACGGGCTGCTACACACGTATGCTTATTCACAGGCACACACATACACGCAGACACACATACGGCCACACACACACGCGACCGTAAACGCACGCATGCATGGGCGTACACATGTGCACAGGCACGCTTAACACAAGCACGGATTCACATACACGCGCATGCACACATGCACGGGTGTACACACAATCGCGCTTACACACGAACACATGCGCAGGCTCAAGCACACAAACACACATACTCGGGCGAACATTATGTGTGTTTATATAATACACAGCAAACATCTAGCTTATAGCCAATTCTAAGGAAAGGTTTCGTAATATGGATTACAATTAACTGCCAATATAGATGAAACGCGATTTCCTTTCGCTGTCATCTTGCTGTATTCGGAGAGCACCTTCACACACTCCAAGTCAATTAAGCCGTCATTTAACGCAAGGTCCATATATTCGTAGAGTAGGTACGCTGCTTGGCCGCCAATTCGAAGGTCGCGGATTCGAGGCCGGCCATGGCAGTAGAATCAAGACGGAGGCGAAAAGGTAGAAGCCTGTGCACTGTGCGATAACAGTGCCCCTTAAAAAACACCAAATGGTCCATATCTCTGGAGCTTTCCACTACGGCAACCCTCATAATCATATGGTAGTTTTTGGACGATGATGTGTGGGGTTTAACGTCCCAAAACCACCATATGATTATGAGAGACGCCGTAGTGGAGGGCTCCGGAAATTTCGACCACCTGGGGTTCTTTAACGTGCGCCCAAATCAGAGCACACGGGCCTACAACATCTCCGCCTCCATCGGAAATGCAGCCGATGTAGCCGGGATTCGAACCCGCGCCCTGCGGGTCAGCAGTCGAGTACCTTTGCCACTAGACCACCACGGCGGGGCAGTTTTTGGGACGTAAAACCCCAAATATTATAATTCTGTGTTCTTCTTTTGCTGCATATTCCATCTGACCAATCGTCACCTACACCCTCCTCAGGTACAAAAGCACCCTTAGATGCTATTTTAGGGTGCTATCGAGGCATTCACCCAAACAAAAGACAAAGGGTTGCTTTTAATAAAATCGGTTATTTATGGGTAATAAAGGGTGTTAAAAAGGGCGCTTTCCCGTAAAAGCACCCTTTTTGCAATCCTTTTGGGCGTAAAATTTTTAAAAGTGCATGCACATTTAAACTGGCAGTGCTAATTAGCACTGCTTGTGACGATAGCCATCACGGTAAGTGCGGAAAATTGTTTTTTTTTGTTTGCTGGCACCATGCAGCAGACAATCCTTCAGGAAGAAGATAGACACAGTGCACAAGCGCATGAACATTGCCTGGCTTATTCGGCTGTTCACTCCCTGGCTACACTTTGCCTGTTGTTGCTGATATCGTCTCGGTCGCCGCGCGTACCCTATTAAACCCTCGTAACGAATGGTGGAGGTGTGGGTTAGCGAAAACCTGGTACTTCGAAACCGGGAACTCAAGCAAGCCTCTGCAATGCCGGAATAAGAACCAATTAAACCACCGCAATGACCTGCTGTTCCGGTGCCTGCATTGGTCTGTCCTGGCCCATCGTGTCAACGCGACCCACCAAGCTTCAGCTGTACGGAAGATAAGAATGTTGAAGATTGGCTCGCTGAATACGAACAGGTAAGCATGACCAACCAGTGGGGTGACGCTGTGAAGCTTAATTACGTGTCGTTTCATATGAGCGGCGTCGCCCGCGTGTGGCATCAAAATCACCTACGTGACTTGCCGACTTGCACTGCTTTCAAAACGCACGTGACCGAAGTATTCGGGCGCCCCGCTGTTCACACGCTTCGAGCCGAGCAATGGTTGCGTGGCCGTGCGCAGCAGAATGGTGAAACATTCACCAGCTACCTTGAAGATGTTGTCGACCTACGTAACCGCGTTGATGTCACAAGGGCCGATGCCGATAAGATCAGGCATACATATCATAAAAGGAATTGAAGACGACGACTTTCAGAAGCTGCTGGCAATGAACCTGTTCATATTGCCTGAACTTGTCAGTATTTGTCAAAGTTTTGATGAGCTGCACAAACAATGCGCAGCCACGTGGCACTCTTATCTACAGGTGGCCCAAATTTTGGGATTGGCTGTTGCTCCTGACAACTCATCTCTGCTGTTACAAATTAAGGCTTTTGTCCAGGAAGAGATCGTTCACAGCTTTGGTGCCGCTTGTTGACGACCAGTTGAATTCCCCGTTGGCACCCACTCCCCAAAGCATCATAAGGAACCGGGTCGCCGAAGCAGTCCCGCCTTTTCTTTCTCGGCCTTCGACTGCTGCTCCCCTGACGTACACTACAGTCGCTTCTAGGCCTCTGCTGTAATGTTACAGCCCACTTCATACCCGTATTCGCCCACCAGTATTGCCGCCCGCGCAACCAGTTGTACAGTATACGCACGAGCCGAAGACCTTTGGCGCGGGCAAGACAACCGTCCTATTTGTTTTGATTGTGGCCTTGTTGGACAAGTGGGCTCTTACTGTCGCTTTTTTGTACCGACCATATTCAACAATTCAGGGATTGATATGTGGGGTTTAATGTCCCGAAACCACAATATGATTATGATAGACTCCGTAGTGGAGGGCTGCAACAACTTTGACCACCTGAGTTTCTTCAACGTGCACCCAAATCTGAGCACACTGGCCTACAACATTACCATCTCCATTGGATATGCAGGCACAGCAGCCAGGATTCGATCACGTGACCTATGGATCAGCAGCTGAGTACCTTAGCCACTAGACCACCATGGCGAATCCTATCTCCAACAATGTTCGTTCACCATGGGTTACGTATGCACCACGTCAACCCCACCGCAGTTATTCAGACTGCAAGGGGGTTATTCAGACTGCGACGCCAGATAATAGGCAGACAGCCGGTACAGAAACAAATGCTCGGGCAGTACAGTGTCTACAGCTCGTGCTCGCGCTTCGCACTCAGCGGTGGTCCCACTATCATTGCCTTGCGAATTCCCCACTACAATGCCCCGGCGACGAAGACGAGCCATCCTGGCAGCTCAAGGTGACGAGAGAACAGGAGGGTCGTAACAGGGCTTGAGGCGACTGACGTGGACCGTCTCACGACCAAGGCGGCGCTTGTCCGTGGACGGCTTGAGTGGTTCAATCACATAGGTGACAGAAGAAGGGTGTTGTATGACGCGGTAAGAGCCCGTATACTTCGGTGCAAACTTGGGAGTCAGTCCAGGAGAGTGGAAAGGCAGTCAGAGCCACACAAGAGAACCGACGGGGAAGGTATTCTGAACAAGATTATGGTCGTGGTGATCTTTTTGGAGGGCTTGGTTATCGGCTGTGAAGGACCGTGCAAGTTGACGACACTCTTCGGCATGTTCAGCCATTTCAGAAACTGGGCTGAACTCTGAGGCATCAGGATTGTATGGCAAAATTGTGTCGAGTGTGTTGCATGGGTCACGACCATATAAACGAAAAAATGGAGAAAAGCCTGTTGTTGATTGAATCGCCGTATTATAGGCGTACGTCACGAAAGGAAGAACAACGTCCCAGTTGGAGTGGTCGGAATCAATATACATAGCGAGCATGTCTCCGAGGGTTCTGTTGAAACGTTCCGTTAGGCCGTTTGTCTGAGGGTGATAGGCTGTTGATGTGCGGTGTACCGTACGGCATGAATGTAGGAGCTGCTGCAGAACTTCGGACAAAAATACGCGTCCTCTGTCACTCAGGAGCTCCCGTGGTGCACCATGACGAAGAACAAACCGGTGCAAGATGAAGGTTGCAACGTCACGAGCACCAGCCGAAGGCAGCGCTGCCGTTTCGGCGTACCTTGTCAGATGGTCGGCAGCCACAATCACCCATCGATTGCCACCAACAGAGCACGGTAGCGGGCCGTATAGGTCAATCCCAACACGGTCGAATGGGCGTGCAGGACATGGCAAAGGCTGCAGTTGACCGGGTGAATGAGGGAATGTCTTGCGCTGCTGACACTGGTAACATGAGCGAATGGCCCCGCCGCGGTTGTCTAGAGGCTAAGGTACTCGGCTGCTGACCCGCAGGTCGCGGGTTCGAATCCCGGCTGCGGCGGCTGCATTTCCGATGGAGGCGGAAATGTTGTAGGCCCGTGTGCTCAGATTTGGGTGCACGTTAAAGAACCCCAGGTGGTCTAAATTTCCGGAGCCCTCCACTACGGCGTCTCTCATAATCATATAGTGGTTTTGGGACGTTAAACCCCACAAATCAATCAATCAACATGAGCGAATGTGTTTGCGTACAAACGTGTACATACCCCGCCAGTAGTAACGTTGGCGGATCCGCTCATACGTCTTTAGCGCACCGGCGTGTGCGTGTTGCGGTTCAGCATGAAAATATTTGCAGATATCAGACCGCATATGGCTGGGTATGACTAGCAGCCATTTACGACCCGTCACTTGATAGTTGCGACGGTATAACAGGCCATCCCGTATGGAGAAATGCGTTGCTTGGCGGCGAAGAGCACGCGGGTAACCGGAAGTTGATGCGTCAGAAAGCATATTCAATAGCGAGGCGATCCAAGGGTCCTTGCGCTGTTCGGATGGCATGTCTGTGACGCTGACGGCAGAGAGGGGAAGGTCCAGGGCTGATATATCCGTATCATCGGATTTCACGGGTGATCGTGAAAGCGCATCTGCATCAGAGTGCTTTCGCTCCGATCGGTAGACGACGCGTATGTCGAATTCCTGGAGGCGTAGTGCCCAACGTCCGAGGCGGCCGGAAGGATCTTTTAGCGAAGCTAACCAACAGAGTGCGTGATGGTCAGTTACCACATCAAAAGTTTGGCCGTACAAATAGGGGCGAAACTTGTTTAACGCCCACACAATCGCGAGGCACTCTTTTTCTGTAACAGAATAGTTGGCTTCTGCCTTAGTGAGGGCGCGGCTGGCATAGGCGACCACATACTCCGTAAAACCTGGCTTGCGTTGCGCGAGTATAGCACCAAGGCCAACGCCACTTGCATCCGTGTTTACTTCGGTTGGCGCAGTAGGGTCGTAATGGCGCCGTACGGGTGGTGAGGTAAGGAGTCGGCGCAGTGTTGCGAAGGATTCGTCACAGGCTGCTGTCCAATTCGAAAGATCTGCAGGGCCAGCAAGGAGTTTGGTGAGTGGAGCGATGATGGAGGCAAAGTTCCGGACAAAGCGACGAAAATAGGAGCACAGGCCCACAATGCTCCGTAGTTCTTTAACAGTAGTCGGCTTAGGAAATTCGGCAACAGCACGAAGCTTGTCAGGGTCGGGAAGAATGCCGGCTTTCGAGACGACATGACCAAGTATGGTGAGTTATTTAGCCCCGAAGTGACACTTCTTCAGGTTAAACTGAAGCCTGGCGTTTGTAGGCACTGTAGAATCTTGCGCAGACGAGTGAGATGCGAAGTGAAATCGGGTGAAAAAACCACAACGTCATCAAGATAGCACAAGCAAATGTTCCATTTGAGACCACGTAAAATGCTGTCCATCATTCGCTCGAATGTGGCAGGCGCATTGCAGAGTCTGAATGGCATCACGGTAAATTCATAGAGGCCATCCGGTGTGACAAACGCCGTTTTTGGACGATCAGACTCAGCCATTGGGACCTGCCAATAACCCTGAGCGAAGGTCAAGCGAGGAAAAGAATTCTGCACCTTGGAGACAATCGAGAGCGTCGTCTATGCGGGGAAGAGGGTAAACATCTTTCCTCGTAATGTTGTTTAGGCGCCTGTAGTCTACGCAGAACCGGACTGAACCATCCTTTTTTTTTGACGAGTACAACTGGGGAAGACCAAGGACTACAAGAAGGCTTGATGACTCAGCGCTGTAGCATGTCGTCTACTTGTTCTGCAATTACCCGACGCTCCGCTGGTGACACACGTTAAGGGCGCTGGCGCAAAGGAGTACTCTTTCCTGTGTCAATTGTGTGCACAACGGTGTTCGTTCTTCCTAGCACCGCTTGGGGAAACTGAAACGAACGCTTGAATTCGTGCAGCAGGGTAACAAGCTGCTCTCGTTGAGCCGGGGCGAGATGGCTGTCAATAGAATGGTGAAATGCATCGGTTGACACGCTGTTCAAGGCAAAGTGAGGAACCAACGCGTTCAGCTCCATATTCGGCTTGGTGTCGAAGAAATCGGCAGGCACGATAGTACCTTCATCGATGAGCTGAATGTGGCCGAGCGTCTCGTTGCGGCGCAAACTGAGGGGGCACGAGTTGGGATTGGAAATAAATATCCCGGTAGTGTCTTGACAAAGCTCAAGAATGGCGAAAGGCAGCGATGTGTGGTGGCGGCTACCGAAGATGTCAGATGGCGTGAATAGGACGGTAGCGTCAGAAAGTGAAGCACAGCAGGCAGGGACAAACTGGGCGCTGAAAGGAGGAAGGTCTATGTCCGTCGCGACGACAAGGTTAGCCACACTAGATACGGCCGCATCAACAGAAGGCGCATCACCAAACGGTAACAGTTCCACTTCGGCCCGAGCGCAGTCCACGACGGCGTGATGACGTGATAAAAAATCCCATCCTAGGATGACATCGTGGGAACATGAAGCCAACACGTGAAATTCAATGGTGTACAACACGTCTCGAATCACAACTTTTGCTGTACATAACGCGACGGGCTCAATTTGTTAGGCGCTCGCAGTACTAAGAGAAACCACGGGAGAAAGCATCGTCACTTTACGAAGAGAGCGGCAGAGTCTCTCACTAATCACAGATATCGCGGCACCGGTATCGATGAGTGCGAGTGTTCGTACACCTTCGACGATTACATCGATAAGATTGGCGGGAGACAGGCGAGGACTTGAACGATTAGACGATGACGCAGCTCGTGCCTCCGGAGCTGCGGCAGTTAGTTTTCCGTCTCGCTGGAGGTGGGTCGTCGACGCATAGGCGACACGGAACGACGACTTGGTGAAGGTGAAGGCGAGCGGGAAGTAGAACGTCTAGAAGCGAATGTTCGGGCGCCGGAAGCAGTTTGCGCATCGCGTTCGTGAACTTCAGGTGGTACGTGAGGCGCGTGGTATGGAGGTCGAAACGAATAGTCAGGATATCTTGGTGCGTTAACTGTGAAGCGCCGACGACATAGACGTGCAACGTGACCTGGAATTCCGCAAAAGTAACATATAGGCCGGTTGTCAGCGGTGCGCCAAGGATTTCCGGCGTGTTGCTGTGGAAACGGCGCGGTGGACGGTCGCACAGGTTGTGGCGTATACATTGGCAGACGAGATGCAGGAGGCATTGCCGCGACGGCCGCATAAGTCAGTGGCGCGGCAACAGGCGTTGGTTGAGAGGCAGGCGTAGGTAATGGCAACGCCTCGGAGACCTGCTCCTGAATAGCCTGTCTTATTGTCGGCGTTAGGCGGTTCGTTGGTGCTTCGGTGGTCGGCAGATACGAGAGACATGAAATTTGTCGTGCGACCTCTTCGCGTACATATTCTTTTATCTGCTCCAGCAGGGAGCTGTCACCACTGACGGCCAGGGCAGCGAGAGAGTCGTCTGCAGTCGTCGACCTCCGAACTGCTGCACGTTGTTTCCGAATCTCTTCCAAGCTCTGGCACAACGTGACAAGTTCGGATACGGTACTTGGGCTCTTTGCCAGCAACATTTGATAGGCATCATCGTCTATGCCTTTCAAGATATGCCTGATCTTGTCATGTTCGGTCATCTCAGGGTTTAAGCGCCGGCATAAATCGATTACATCTTCAATATAGCTTGTGAAGTTTTCGCCCTGCCTTTGTGCACGTCCGCGTAGGCGCTGCTCAGCACGCAGCTTGCGCACTGCGGGGCGATCGAACACAGCTGCGAGGGTGGTCTTGAAACCGGCCCAAGTGATAAATTCAGTGCGGTGGTTTGTGAACCACAGGCTGGCGACGTCTTTGAGATAAAATGGGAGATACTCTAATTTCGAGGGGTCGTCCCACTTGTCGCGGCGCTCACCTTCTCAAACAGCTGCAACCAGTCCTCCACATCTTGGTCCTCGGTGCCACTGAAGAAGGGCGGATCTCGTTGGCGCAGGGTGGTAGGCACGATGACCAGTTGAGATTGGGCCGTGCATTGCTGGGTGGTGCCTTGCTCGGTCGTCTGATCAGGCATTGCTGATGTAGTGGGCAGCTTCCGGCTTCGAAGTTCCAGGTTTGCGTACCCAGCACACTTCCACCACTTTGCAAGGGGGTTTATTAGCGATGCCAGATAATAGGCAGACAGCCGGTACAGAAACAAATGCTCGGGCAGTCCAGTGTCTACAGCTCGTGCTCGCGCTTCGCACTCAGCGGTGGTCCCACTATCATTGCCTTGCGAATTCCCCACTACAAGACGACTACGGATCTGATGATAACTTCGGGATCCCACCCTCCTCTCAACGCTCGCCATCTCCTCACCACCACTCCATTTCTCTAATGCACCGACGGTGGGGCCCTGTCCAACAGGAAGACTAAGTAACGCAGTTCTGGAGACGAGAACTGCGATTCCGGGGAAAGTCATAAGGCCTCGAATTTCTCCCCAAAACGTTAATAAAGTCGCCATAAAAAAAACGTGGACCCTCGCCCTTGTCAACACCAGCACTGCCCTTTTAGCGATTGATGGCTGCTTTTGCCACCATATCGGAAAAGTCACGACGCCTGTTTCGGGAATTTTCGTTCGTACAGCCAACGCCTAGCACGTCGAGCCATCCGGGGCTTGCACAGCCCTTGTCGTCATCCAGGATGTTCTTTATGTGATCGAATTCATCACGTTGCCATAATGTTCTCAGGATGTCATTATAGATTGGGATATCCTGTAGACGCAACTTGCGATCACCAATTTCGCCCGCGCAGAACCTAAGTTGTTTCCGTTTTCGACATATCTCATCGATGACAAGAACACTTGTCGCAAAATCAGTTTCTGACAACACCGTTGTGTCTGCCTATATACGGTTTCGCCAGAGCCAGCCTGTCTCTAGCAACATTGTGCGGTTACCAAAAAACCACCCCTGGAAACTTCTGGTATCGCTTGTTTTGCGTGGTCTTAGAGTTTGTTCCTGGCCGCGGCTGCTTGTGTTCCAATGTTTTATTTGGATAAAATTATTCTGATGAAGCTCTGGCAACTCGAGCACAGCTGCGTAAAGGATGCAGTCTACTTGCCTAAATTAAATTTATATGCTAGTCAAAACGTTCTGTTTTCTAACCAATGATGACAGAAAGAGCGCCTGCATCGTAGCGATCACGTGAGAAAACTGGATTCCCACTATAGAGCGCGTAGGTTTGTTCTGCACTTCATCAAAGGCAATGTAAAGCTGAGCGCAGACTGACGGCACAGAGGTGATACTCACACGTTAAACTATTCGAGGGCACCCAGTTACTGAAAACACATCATGCAGTCACTGTCGTGTTCCACCCGTGGCACATAGGTGTACTCACGCCTAAAATGGGCAGCAAAACATGAAAGTTAACACTGACAATCCATCGCGAAAGTGTTTGTTTTATAGTCTGAGTGATATCAAATATGTGCACATTTCGTAACAACACGGGACGCAAAGTACCCGCGCTTAACATGAATCGCCGCACAGTGTACGTCCTGGTGTGCACGCTTCGTTGTCAATGCACTTGATTTTTTTAAAGCGACGCCGGCGGGTGGGCTCTCATCTTTGCGAGCAAATCATTCAATGCCTGTCTTTCTTACGCTAAAGAACATCGCCGCATTCTCGCTAATGTATCTTTTGGGTGTGAACATGGACTGTATATTTAGGTAGGTACAACGTAAAAGTTTGATTTACAAATGGCTTACTCATTAGTAAACCATAATTGTTCGCGTGACCCTGCAGCCAAAGTTTACGTAGCTGATGTCATCACAACAGCACATTTTATAATTTCTCAGTAACATGAAAAAATTGGATCGCTAACGATTCCGATCGCTACTGATCTCTTTAAGAAGTGTCCGGTGTGACACAGGCGCAGAAATGAGCGTTTCATCTTGAGGTTGTACGCTTGGACGAAAACACAAATATGTTCAGGGTTCAACAGGAGGAAGGTTTCCAGTTCCAGTCGAAAAGCTGAATTCAACAACTTCTAGCGACTCTTCTCTGCATGTCAAAGAAATCGAGCAACTCTTCTTCTGCATGTCGACAATTTGGGTGCGCTTTGAAGGCGCGGACAGGAAAAAGACAGGTGTGGGCTGTCGATTCCCGGTTCTCGTCTTTAAAGTTCATCCATACTGTTGTCGTGCAGAACGAATTCACCCAATTATTTCACTGACAAGCTTCTCCTGTAGTTTATGAAATTTCTATGTGTATAGGCGCGACCACTATCAGATGCAACACAGAGCCGGGGCCCGCACTCATCGGAACGCTACGACAGATATTTTGCGCAGCGCCCATCGGCCACGCGAGCAGTGTTACCTGCACTATAGTAGCCTGCACCTGCCATGAATACGTCGAGCCGCTTCATACAGCCGCTAGACATTGCTGCAAAGAAATGCGCCAGAAATAACAGAACAGCAAACTTAAACAATCCCCGAAAACACCGCAGGAACCATTGAAAAAGCAATGCCAGAAGTGCCGCACCGGAAGTCTGCTGGGATAGGCCGTTCGGCGCGAGCCAGTTTGTTTACAAACACTGAATTCATATATATATATATATATATATATATATGAATTCAGTGAACTTCTCATATATATATATTTGAGGAGGAACCGCAGAGGGAAGCGGGCCACGTTCAAACCACTTAGTCTCTAAACACGCTCCAAAGAGATGAGCTGCCCAGAGAATGTAGGCAGTGCTCAAAGTGTTGCCAAGGTATCTAGCCATCCTCCTCTTCTCCTGGCTCAGTCTTTCCCAGTATTTTGCTGGCGACGGTTCGCGATGCGTCGTGCTCGGAGTGCTCGACCACGGCCGCTTAAATTCGACGATCTAAGAATTACGATGTGGTGCGTGTGTGTACGTTTGGATGAGTGTGGGCTGCTGCTTTTACGTTTCGCTGCAACCATGAAGTCTGGAGCACGTCTCGACACGTCCCCACGTCGGGCTGTATATCTCTGGCTTCAAGATAGTCACAAGCAACCCAAGACCGCAACAGTTGGGGAGGCCAATATGGGGCTGGAAAGAACAGGGCTATTGGATATATACTTCAGTCCGACACAGGGCAGAAAACAGCGCTAGATTCTATGGCAAGTAGGTTATCATTCTTTATTCTACTCTACTTTTCGCGTGTGCGATACGGATCGCGCTTGCCGGCAACGGGCTTGGCCGTGTTGTATATCGCACGCAGTAAATGCGTCGCGAATGTCAGCTTCGGCGTCTACAGATCGCCTATGATTGATATGTGGGGTTTAACGTCCCGAAACCACTATATGATTATGAGAGACGCCGTAGTGGAGGACTCCGGAAATTTAGACCACCTGGGGTTCTTTAACGTGCACCCAAATCTCAGCACACGGGCCAACAACATTTCCGCCTCCATCGGAAATGCAGCCGCCGCAGCCGGGATTCGAACCCGCGCCCTGCGGGTCAGCAGCCGAGTACCTTAACCACTAGACCACCGCGGCGGGGCTACAGTTCACCTATGCTTTTCGACCACCTGGAAATCGGCCGCCTATGCAATTGGCCTCCCATACGCTCGCTCATCGAGTTCTCGCCCGTCTTCGCCACCGCGATGAGCTCCGGGCTGGCGATATTTGGCTGGGACCTCGTCGCTGAGTTGGGAGTCTTCGAAAACACGTTGCGGTTTTCGTAATGAGCTTGATTGTAGTATGTCGCTCGCTGTGAGTGCACCAGCACGGGCTGGCGGGGCTTTCAGTAGCTTCTAAACTCAGTGAAAATGGGTCGCTAGTACAGTTGGCCTTTCCGTCAGTCAGTCGCAAGCAGCTTGGCACCGTTCATTGGCCGCTGCGGCGGACTCGCGTTTGCACGCTGCACTTACATTCACTCGAGTTTGTGGAAAAGGGCCACATTACCGTCGATTTATCCGGCGCTAACTCCAAACCAGCTCGGCAATGTTCGTGGCGGCGGCCAAGCGTACGCTCGCTTTCCTGTTCGAAGTTCGCTGGCGGCAGACACTCTGCGTGCAGTTTCGTGTTTGGTCTCGCGTTCGCTTGCTCGAGCTGAACGACGTCGCTCACTTAGGACTCACCAACTTGTTAGCGGCACGGTGGTTAGCGGAGTTGTGGCTGCGGCCGCCGCTCCTAAGCTGTTGCGATACGGAGATCAAAATGAGCTTCGACGTTGTGTGACATCACGGTGTTATCATGTCATATCTCACGTATGCTTTCATTTTGCCCCTCACGTATATCTCATATGCATTCGTATTCATTTTCTGTCACGGTTGTTTCACTATTTTACATACTTATGGTGCTGACGTGGCACACATCTTGCTGAAGGCTTTTTGCGCTGGCGTTTGCGCTGCCTGTGATCCATCTGTTTCGTCAGAGCAGCTTGTGAAGGACTGTGTGAGATGTGAAGCTAAAGAGATTTGTGTGTCATATTTCACACGCATGTTTTTATATTAACTTGTACTTGTCATATGCGTGCATCTTCATCTTCTGTCACGTTTGTCTAACTACTTTTAGTATCTTATTTTACGTACAGCCTTGGAAAAACAACAAACAGAAGGCTGCTTGCGCTGGCGTCTGCAATGCCTGTCATCTATCCCTTCTGTCGGAGGAGCTCCACAAAGAGTGAACAAGATGTGACAACGAGGCTTAACTTTTACACTTCACCATTAATTCACTTAAAAGGATGAAGAAAGTTCCTGTGTATGTACAACAATAAAAGATTTCGATGTCTAACTTTTGTCTTTCGCTGTTGCCGTGACGGCAAAAGCAGTTACACATAGGTGGCTAACTTCTTTTTCGCGTGTTCTTTTCTGCGCTATTTGTTGCTCACTGCGCAGAAAAACAGGCGAAAAAAGTATTAGGCCTGGTGGAAAATAAACAAAAACAATGCATGAAATGGGGATGAAACGTTCATCCGATTGGAGTATTTGAGAGGATCCATCGTTCGTCTGGCTAGGTGCAATTCTGAGGACTAACGGTTGCCCGGTAAGGTGTATATGTTGGGATTAACAGTTGCCCTATAAGGTACAAATTTGAGGACTAAATATTAGTTCTTTGAGGTGAATTGTGGGACTACCGGTTACTCACTAAGGTGTAAATGTGAGGACTAAATGTTAGTCTCTTGAGCTCGTCTGGGGACTAACTGTAGGACCCGGTCCGTTAGTTTCTAAAGGAATGAATTGTTGTGGCAGCCCCATTAGTCCTCAAAAGGACAAACCACCCACTATTTTAACACCCTTTTGCCTTATAGTGTAGTCTACTGTGCCTGCCTAGCCTACCTAGTTGACTTTGAAGACGACGGCAGTGCTTTTCGCATCGTCTACACTTCTAGTTAGCTGCCGATCACTGCCATTGCCATTTGTCGTCTTCGAGTTCAATTCGGGCGCCTCTGTGATGTATGTCACCAATGTATCGCTCGAGTCAATCACTTTGCCCCACAGGGAAACCCTCGTCAAAGCCCAGCCGCTGACGTCACCTTTGACATTCGACACCATGAAAGACCCCACTGATATGGCCACCCTCGAGACATCAGCTCCGCGGCCGCTACCGTGACTTTTCACACCAAGTATAGCCAGTGACCTTAAGACGATACAACGAGACCAACTTATTTGCTTGCTCGACGATCTCTGTTCCTCTTTTGACTGCCAAACAAGGGCACTCAGCCGCACAATGACTGTTGCGCGCACTGTCAACACCGGAAGCCATCGGTCCAATCTGCACCGTTCCTACCGAGTATCGGCAAGTAATAGGTGCCTTATTCATGACCAGGCGAACGACATGCTTAACCGCGGTGTCATTTATTCTTGCAACAGTCCTGGGCATCACCTATCGTTCTTGTTTAAAATAAAGATGGCACAATACGATTTTGCATCAATTGTCGCTGGCTCAACAAGATTACCCGAAGGTATGCGTACCTGTTGCCACGACTTGATGACGCACTCGACTGTTTGCAAGGAGCAGAGTTTGTTTCTTCCTCGGATCTGCGGTTTGGCTACTTGCAAGTTCCCATGACAGAGACCGACTGCTCTAAAACCACGTTTGTAAAACAATATGGATTGTAGGAATTCATTGTAATGTCATTCGGTCTCCATAACGCGCCCGCTGCTTGATGGACGAAATCTTACATGGCAGGAAACGGCGTACTCGTCTTTGCTATCTAGGCGATATTGTAGTCTTCTTGCCTGATTCCCCGACCCACCTACAACGAATGTATTAAGTTTTGACCTGTGTCCAAAATGCCGGTCTCTGGTTACCTTGAAAAAGTGCCTCTTCACCACTCGGAAACTATACTGGCCACGTCGTCTTTGAAGAAAGCGTTCTTCCCGACTCTGCTAAACTTCGTACCGTATTCGAGTTCCTTAAGCCTACTGACCTGAGAGCACGGCGCGCCTACATCCAACTATGCTCATATTTTTGACGCTTCGTTCGTAATTTCACTACTGCCATCACACCTCTCAATCAAAGGTGACAATGAACTCTCTACTTGGTCACAAGCTTGTGACAATGCGTTTATGACACTTCACCGCTTGGTTACGTCTCCACAAATTTTGCGTCACTTCGCTCCAAGCACACACACGTAAATTCACGGTGGTGCCAGCAATGACGGTCTTTGTGCAGTGCTTGCACAATGTGACGATGCCAACGCCGATTACATGGCTGTATATGCCAGTCGTGCACTGACAAAACCTGAGACCATTGAATTATACCGTAACCTAGAAAGAGCTCCAGGCAATCATATGGACTCTACGAAAATACCGCCCCTACATTTGCAGCCGCCTTTTCGACGTCGTATACAGACCAGCACGCTATGTGTGTGTTGCCAAATCTCAAAGACCCGCTAGGCCGCCTCAAACGGTGGGCCTTGCGACTCCAGTATTACGACATCCGCGTCGTATATCGTTTTGGCCACCAACACTTGGATGCTGACGCCCTGTCACGCTTCCCACTCATTTCAGACGCCACCGCATCTAGTCACAATAACAATATTTCACCACTTGACATCTAGGACA
This sequence comes from Rhipicephalus annulatus, assembly GCA_013436015.1. Lineage (NCBI taxonomy): Eukaryota > Metazoa > Arthropoda > Arachnida > Ixodida > Ixodidae > Rhipicephalus > Rhipicephalus annulatus. The sequence goes on from WOVY01010515.1 coordinate 630,145, forward strand.
TGGCTTCGGAGCAACAAAATTACCTATGAATCACTACACTGCTCAAGTGTTTGTCAAAATCCCTGACACAGAACAAGCTCGAAGTATCGAATAGAACTGCACAAACAAAAAAAGAAATATATGACTTAGTATTCTGCAAATCAACGGCATTGGCAAAATATGCAAAAGCAACGAAAGGGAACCAGTTGCACGGCAGTTAGTACTCGAACAGCACAAGGTACACGCATTAAGTATTTACATAGCAGAAAGCATTGGATGTATTGACATTGTACTTACATACCACAAAAAGTCAAAAGGAAAAAAGAAAAAAAGAAAAACAAAGTTTCACCATTTATTCGAACACAGCAAAGTGAAAGCGAATGCAAGTGAGCACATGACTTCACATGACGCTTCAATCATAGTGGCGATTAAAGAACTTCATTTCTGATCCCCTGCAGAAAAGAATCGATGTTGGAACGTTCTACCGCATGAGCAGATAAGGCGTTCCACTCGACGATTGTCCGATGAAAGAAAAAGTACGTAAAAGTGTTTGTTCTGCATTTCAGCTCGGCCACCTTTTTTGCGTGAAGAGACCGAGTAAAGTGACTAATGGCAGGTTTTATGAATGCGGATGAATCAAATCGTAGCACTTTGTGATAGAACAAGTAAAATAACTTTAATCTGTCATGACAGCGCCTTTTTTCAAGTTTCTCTAGTCCTGCTTTCTGTAGAAGGTGGAACGGGGATGTTTTCCAACTGTAACTATTATAAATGAACCTAACAGAATTTTTTTGGATACTTTCCAGCTTTAGTTTATTAGAGGCTGTAAAGGGATCCCAGGCCGCTGCTGCATACTCCAATATGGGCCTAATAAACGTCCTGTAGGCTAATACTTTTATTTCCGTTGTTGAGTGACCCAGCGTGCGCCGAAGATATTCCAGTTGTCTGTAGTCTTTTTTAGCCATAAACGTTAATATTCATTCCAGCACAAATCAGAGGTTATCATTACTCCCAAATACTTATAGCTTTGCACTAAGCCTAAAGGTTGAATATTGATGAAGTAGGTAAATTCAAGTGGTTTATTCTTGCGGGTTATGGTCACTACTACCGTTTTTTACTATTAACTGTCATCTGCCATGTAGAACAGCAGTTTGCAATTGCACTGAATGCTTGATTTACCGGAATCTGATCAATAGGGCTAGGTACTTCCTGGTGTATTACGCAGTAGTCTGCGAATAGCCGAATTCCGACGCCTATGCTATGAACAATATTATTAATATATAGCAGGAAAAATAGAGGCCCGAGAACGAAGCCCTGCGGAACACCAGATGGCACCGGAGCTGAAGGAGAAGCTGTGCCGTCAATGACTACACATTGCCGCCTTCACGAGAGGTACGCAGCAATCTAGGCCAAAAGGCGATCATTTTTGAGAATGGACTTCAGTTTTAGTATCAGCTTGGAATGAGATACCCGGTCAAAGGTTTTTCGAAGTCTAGAAGTATTATATCCACCTGATTAAGTCTGTCTAATGCTAAAGCGAGGTCATGTAATGTTAATACTAGCTGGGTTACTGTAGACATCCCTCTACAAAATCCATGTTGCCGATGGTCGATCAAATTATTGCTCTCAACAAATGAAGATATGTGCTTAAATATAATATGTTCAAGCAGCTTCACAAAGGTACATAAACTCGATATAGGCCTGTACGAAGAAGGTGATGATTGGTCGCCCGATTTAGGTATGGGGTATGTTTAGCAAATCTCCAGTCGTCTGGAAGTTCCGCACTAATCAGTGATTTGCAATTTAGCAGAGTTAAATACTTCGCGCACCATTCAGCATATTGCACAAGGAAAGCGTTCGGTATTTCATCAATACCAGAAGATTTCTTTCTGTCTAATTTAAGAAGCAACATCAGGACCCCTCCTCACTAATGAATATGTCATCAATGGGCAGTTTTTGGAGCACTGCCATTATCCTGAGTGAACACAAAACAGAAATATGTGTTAAGTGCTTGAGCTATTTTAAGTTCGTCGTCGAGTACTGTGTCACCGGTGGACAGACGCGGCAGAGACTTTTTTTGCGGTGCCAAGCGCCGCCAGAACTTATCAGTGGATAAGAAAAGAAAGTTCTTTAGTGTCACTGCACTTTTGCTTTTTTTATACCGTTTCCTAGCACAGTGCGTAGCTCAGTAATCTTTTCAGCGTTAGCGTTTGTTTGATGACGTTTGTGTCTAGTTCTCGCCTTTTTAAACTTACGCCCCATTCGAACGAGGTCCCTCGTCAACGAAGGGTCACAGCTGCGCACGATCTTTTGTTTTTTTTGGCATGAACTACGCAATGCATCGAAAAACCTGTTCCTTAAAGAAACACCACATCTGTTCGACAGAGCCATCAGTTGATTCGTACAGAGTGCTGAAATCAGAGAACGAACTACCAAGTAAATCTAGTACGTCGGCGTCACTAGCATGTGTAAACAAAGAGATTACACCTTCGTTAATTTGAAGTTTCGAAGAAAACTGCATTTCTAAGTTAAGGATACCATCTTGCGATCAGATGTGACATTCCTTCAAGAATATCTATTCTTGGATGAAAAATATCTATTCTATGCCACCAGGCTCAGCATTGCGCTATCTAAGGGGGCCTTTTTTACCGCCTTAACTTCCACAACGATGGCTGCACATGATTATTGTGGGGGCCCCGCCTTCTTCGTCGGAATTTATGCTCCGCTTTCCACAATGACCCACAGTATGGTCACGGCGGCGTGTTCGCGATGTGCACCCGCCTTCGTCTACGCTGTTATTGCCGCGACATGTACAGCTTCGTCTGGAAATACGTCCGCTCTTGCATTGCCTTCGAATGACGCAAACCAGTCTGAAACCACTCCACAGCACCTCTCCAGCCGCTTCCCTGCGCAGCCCACCAATTTGATCATGCCGGCATTGATTTGTACCCCCCCCCCCGCCTGCACCGGCAGTGGCAACCGCTGAATTGTCGTCGCCGAGGACTATTTCACAAGATACGCCAAAACCGTTGCATTACCTGCCGTATCAGCCAAAGACGTTGCCTCATTTATTCTACACAGCTTTGTTCTCCGCCATGGCGCGCCTCGTGACTGCTCAGTGAGCGGGGTCAGACGTGTAGCAATCATTTTGATTCGAATGCAGAATTATTCACCGCACCACTAACGCATATCACCAATACACAACTGGAATATTAGAATAATTTAACCGAATTCTTGGTGATATGTTGTCGATTCAAATTGCGTCACACCACTGCGATTGGGATCTCGTTCTTTCATTTGTCCCATTGCGTGCAACATTACTTCCCAAGCCACCACCGGATTCCCACCATTCGTTTTCTACATGGCCGCGCACCCTCCAGCATCATTGACACGTATTTATCATACCATCTAGACGCTGACGACTACCAGCCTGTGTCTCCGTTGGCTCTCCACTCCGAAAAGTGCCAACTGACCTGTTTTTTTTTCACCTGCTGCCAACAGTGTCATCAAAAACAGCGTAACGACTCCGGCATCCCTCCTGACCCATCCACCATTGACTATTTCATGTGGCTTTGTGTCTCACCAGTTGCTGCTCTCAGTGTTTTGTCTAAGCTTCTTCTGAATAACCACGGACTCTACCCCATACTTGCACAGACCTCTCATATTATTTAAATCTTTCGACCTTCGTCGTCGAATCGAGATACAGTCCACATTAGCCGTCTCAAGTTCTATTATGATGCTCTAACCTCTCTCTAGGTCGCCAGAATGTCTACCTGTTGATGCTGGGGGTGATTCTGAGGAAGAAGATAGACACGTGCAGTAGTGCATTACCATCGCCTGGCTCGCTCGGCTGTTCTCTCCTTGGCTACGCCTTGCCTGGTGTTGCTGCTATGCTATCCTCCCAATCGCTGTGTACCTTAATGAACCTCAGGTAATATATATATATATATATATATTATATATATATTATATATTATATATATATATATATATATATATATATATATATAGTATAGATATATATATATATATATATTATATATATATATATATATATACTCTATATATATATCTATATATACTATACATATATATATGCAGAAAAATAGCTTTGGTTGCGGCAAGGTTATAAATATAAAAGTAAATGCGCTTTCACATAACAACTCTTTATTGTGCCGACATTTTGACGGGAACGTCGAAACGTCGGCACAATAAACAGTTGTTATGTGAAAGCGCGTCTACTTTCATATATATATATATATATATATATATATATATGAGAAGTAACAGACAGTAATGCCAAGAAATGTATAGCGGAAGTTATTAGACCAATTTTAATGTAAATGTGAAGAAAGAAAAGTGGGTGAAAAAGATAACTTGCCGTGAGCAGAAACCAAACCTGCGACCTTCGAATAACGCGTTCGGTTCTCTTCCACTGAGCTACCATGGCGGCTATCCCCACAGCCACTTTATTGGGTTTATATGTGAAGTCAACATGTGAGTGTCAGTCAGCGCCACTTGTAGCCGTGGAGGCTAGTGTGGCACACTCTTTATGAGCCTGTTTGGCGTCACCTAGCACGTGAACTTGAATGTAGACATTCGACAGAAGTTTGTCTGGTTGGGTATAAAACTGAAAGATGATTTAGACTCCAACCAATAGTTTTGAAGGAGACCGACGTTCCGAAACCGACTTGGTTTCTTCCTCAGGATGACTGCGGTGACTACGTAGCAGCGGCGTCTTCAAAACACTCGTGGGCCTGATAATGACCTCCTTCTCTCCCTCTCTCGTTTTGAAATGGAGTGCAGTTCATGTGTATACACTGGGGAAAAGTTTCCGAGAGAGCGGTTGATGTTATGAGCGGTCCTCTGTATGTTCCTTGACTCGAGTAGTAACCTTCTCCTCCAGTTCGGCTCGCTTTCAAGGATGGCCGTCGCTTCGAATTTTATCCGGTGATGCAACGTCTCAGCATGTTCGGCGACTGCGCTGCGCTCTTTGTAGAACTTCCGCACATCGTTTGCGGGTTGGTTCAGTCGTTCCGGTAGGTTTTTCATCTCGCCAATATACGAAGAGGGGCACTCGCCGCACGGAATTTTGTAAACGAAACCGGGGGTCCTGTCCTATGTTGGGCGGTCTTTCGGGCGGAGGAGGAGGTGGTTCAGCGTACACGAAGGCACGTGCGCGATGTGCCTTCGTGTACGTGCCTTCCTGAAGATCCTCGCCAACATCTCGCTGGTTCCCTGAACGTATGAAACCAGTACACGTTTCGGGGGGCTGCCAATTAAGGTTGATGGGGTTTTTCATATACTGTCTTGCTCTGCGCGGCGGGTAGCGGCGCAAATTTAGTTTTTTGGGTATTCGTTTTTTCTGGGCTCCGCAATTGCTTGGGCCTCTTCTTTTTTTCGCTCTGTGTCACTGGAGTATAAGTTCTTAGCTCTCTCGAGTAGCGTTCTCACAATTGAGGCCTTGCTGCAGGTGGGATGGAAAGAATTGAATTGAAGGTAGCGGCCAGTGTGCGTTGGCTTCCTATGAACGGAGAACTCCAGGCCACTGCACTTTCTTGCCACCTAGACGTTGAGAAATGGCAGGCAGTGGTCTCTTTCACACTCGGTCGTAAATTGTATGGCTGGGTGCACAGAATTTATGTGTTGTCTGAAGTTGTCAACTTCAGACGTCTTCATGACGTAAACACAATCGTCCATATAACGCAAAAAAAGCTTGGGTCGCTGCGGTAAGGAGCTGAGTGCTTTCTTTTCTATGTACTTCATGGTCAGTTTTGCCATCGTGACGGAGATAGAAGCTCCCATCGCGGTTCCACTCTTCTGCCTGAAAATAGTTCCTTTGTGAAAATGGTTCCGGAGATGATTAGGTGTAGAATGCAAGGCGACGGGTAGGTGCCACCACCGTGTCGTCTTAGCGAAGCGTTGGAAACAATTGCCTTTTCGTGCAAGCGTTGCATGGTCAGCGCAACATGATGAACGCTACCGTCCTTAGATTTACTTATGTGTGCCTCTTCTAGTAAGAGACAAACATACAGAATTATGATGTGTTGTTATCGTGCCTCAGATATGCGCAATAATTGCTTTTTATTTTACAATCGCACAAGTATGAACGTTGAATCTTGAGCAATAATGGAAGGCGCTGCGGAAGGGTCGGCCGTATGGAGTATCGTTTTGCGTTGTTTGGAGCATCGTTAAGAGTGGAGAAAAATAAAAATGTAGAGACAGACATACAGACAGCAATAGTTACACCATTGCTGCTGAGACCAAAATTTTTGCGTCGAAGGTCCCCAAAAAAGGCTATCGTCTTTAAAAAATAAAGATGGTGTTTGGAAAAACCGCGTGAAGCGGTATGCATATACGGAACATGAAGGCGATAACGACAGTAACAGCTCGCCGCAAATGTGTAAACAATTGGTCTCACAACAGTAGACACTAGAGCAGGCTCAGGAATCAGCGGTTCCTACGTATTGTGTTCATTTGCCTTCCCTTCACGTTTTCCCTTCCCCATCGTAAGTACATAAGAACGCAAGGGCTTGGTGCGTTCCGCAATAAGTTGGTAATGTTTTTCTCAGTTGTGGCTGCGTAAACTCCGTTTTTAATATTAACGTTCTGTCACCCAGCAGTCACGTTTTTTATTGCGTGACTTCTAACCTAATTAAGGTGCAAACTGAAACAGCTTTTTCAACAATGTCAAAATATCAAAACAGAAGAGTGGCTTTTGCAGTCAGAGCAAAATTTATTTCGCCTTGCCGCTCTTTACCATCTATATTTTTCCAGTTTATCAAATTGAATCTTTTTCAGCAATTTTCTAATAGACTGTTCAACAACACGTGCTCAGAGGTTCGTCTGTGCATAACTTGAAAGAAAGGAAATGCGCAAAGTGTGTAGTCTCCCTGCCTTCGGTAGTGTATATAGTGCGCTTCGAACTCCTTTGAAAGTTTACAGTACGGTACTCCCTGTGTTTCATTAGACGCAAGCGACTTTTGCCTTACACCTCTTGCTTCTTGTAAGGTAGAACACAATTGGTGATTTGGTATAGTGACTATTTGTTTGCCCTGTGTCACAGAACGAGCGCTAAAAACGGGCGCGCCGCCAAATTCTTGCGATAACGCGCCCGAGAGACGCGGCGAGGTTAACGAAAAAAAGAAAAGAGAAAACAAGCATCCAAGGCTCCCCGGGCGCGTGACGCCTCTCCCCGCGGAAGCGTGGCTTCGCAGACGAACCTCCTCCCCCCACATCGGCGGCCCAGCAAGCCCGCGATTTTTCTAGAAGGAACGGGGCGTGGTCATACCGAGTTGAATCATCCTCCGGGGAGGGCATTCCAACCGTCTCGCTCTCCCCTCAGTCTTCGCTGCGTATCGCGCCGACGAAATGACGAGAAATTTCTGGAAGGTGGCGCGGAAGGTATTTAATCGAGCGGCCGAGACGAGAGATCAGGAGGAGACGGAAGTGAGCGCCAGAGCGCGTAGGGATTCCGCCGTGTAGTCGGCGAAGGTTTTGGTCCGTAGGGACGAAGCCGGAGATGAAGAGGATTTCCACCTGAGGGGTGAAGGCTCGGGCTACAGGCAAGAGCGTGTGTTTACCGCTATCGAGCGAAGGCGCGTGGCAACAGCTGCGGGTGTGAAGCCGACGTGTTCCGGCAAAGAAGTTGAAGTTTGAAGAGTGGCCAATTGAAGACGGGAGGTTTCCTGGAAGAGAAACTTCGAGGGCTGCGGAACGACAACAACGCTGGACTTTGAGTGAGTGATTCTCGGAAGAGTATCATCTAGACTTTGGTTCCAAGAACTTTTGACTGAATAAGGTTTCTATCGCTTTAGTCTTTAAGTGTCTTGGTTGTTCAATGCATGCGACTGCATTGTAGTGCGTATTGTTGTCCGTGTCCGTTGTTTTGAGTGTGGCTGATTGTATTGTGTAGTACGTTGATTGATTGGTTTGATTCGTGACATATTGTATGCAACTATTGTGGAGTGTGCGTTTTTGTGTATTGTTTTCAATCTGCCATTATTGAGAATATTACTTGTTTGTTTATCAACTCTCGGCTCTGACTTGTTCTTTGGGCCACAGCCGGCGTCCGCTGGCGCGCCAAAAAGAACCACTTCTAAATTGTCCACGCTTTCGTGGTGCGGTTCGGGGGGCCGATACTTCGGCTCTTGGAATTAGCCCGGCGATCGCCTCCCTTATTAACGGGACCGGTGTGACAATTAATCTGGCGTCCGCGACAGGACCTTTTGGTGCACAGTGTGTCCAAAGTAGTGAGAAAGAGCCTCGAGTTGTTGATTGTGCTATCGGAAGGATTTTGTGTGTTGTTCAGTGTTCTCGTTAACAAGTGCAGGGGAGTGTTCCGATAGACTGATTTAGGCAGATACTTTTTGCACGCGGCAATGTTTTATTTGCGAGTTGCGAGACACAATGGATCTCGAAAAGTTAGTTGCGCTTGGTGAGAAGATGGGTCTTTCCGGCGCCGAACTACGGAAATGGGTAAGCCAGAAGGAGAAAGAGGCGGTGGAGAGAGAAAGGTTGGCAGCTGAGAGAGCCAAGGAAGAAAAAGCAGCTGAGTTGGAACGAGAGAGGCTGGCGGTCGAAAGAGCCAAAGCGGAAAAAGAAGCTGAGTTGGAGAGAGAGAGGTTGGCAGCTGAGAGGGCGAGAGAAGAAAGAGAGGCAAAGGAGCGACAGCTGAAAGAAGAAAGAGAGGAAAGGGAACGGCAGCGGCAGCGCGAGATGGAACTCGAGCGGCTCCGTTTGCAACAGCGAAGTGAAACTCCCGTCCAAGCTAGAGTTGAAAGCAGCGAACGAGAGGACCACGGATTTTGCTTAAACCCAAGCAAGCTGCTCGTAGCATTTGATGAAAGGAAGGACGACCTTGAAGCGTACCTTCACCGATTTGAGACGATTGCGAGGAGCCAGAATTGGCCAGAACAGCAATGGGCATTTGCTTTGAGTACTTGCTTGAGTGGTGAAGCGCTCAGTGTGTACGGTAGGCTGACGCCGACCGATGCAGCCAACTACGCAAAGGTTAAAGCTGCTTTGTTGAAGCGATTTAGATTCACTGTGGAAGGATTCCGGGACAGATTTCGGACAGGAAAGCCAGCTGATGGGGAGACGGCTACGCAGTACGCCGCCCGACTTAGCCATTATTTCGACAGATGTATTGAACTTTCAGGGACTGCGCAGGAGTACGATGAGCTTAGAGAGCTCCTAACTAGAGAACAATTTCTTACTAGTTGCCACCCAAGCCTGTGGCTGTACTTGAAAGAGAGGAAGGCTGAGTCACTTGAAGGAATGCTTGAATTGGCCGATCAATTCTTGGAAGCGCAAGGTTTAACTAATTTGGCCAAAGTCAAGAAGGATTGTCCCGATGATTCCAAGAAATTGGCTCCCGAAGAAAAGAAGCGTGCACCAGAGAGCATTCCGCGATGTTTTCTGTGCAACCGAGTGGGTCATCGCGCGAAAAACTGTAGAACGATCTTTACGAGCCCTACGGCAGTAAAATGTTTCAAGTGTGGACAGACTGGGCACAAAGCAGACGCATGTCGAAACGGAGCGAGTCAAACTCACCAGGTATCCTGTGTGCAAGTGGCACCGAAATCTGGTGATAATGCCGTCACCGATGGATTCGCAGAATTGAAAAATGGGGAGAAAATTCCTATTGTGGGTGCTGTAATGTCAAAACAGCCACCCGGTGTTACAAAAGGAATGCCAACGCTGCCTGGAAAAGTTGCGGGCAAAAAGATTACGATGTTAAGAGATACCGGCAGCTCCACGGTTATCGTGCGGAAAGATTTGGTACGGGAAAGTGAGTTGACAGGCAGAACGAAACCGGTTTGCCTAATTGACCGTACGGTAATTCGGAGGCTTCCCGAAGCAGAAATTGAGGTTGAAACCCCCGTACTTCAGCGGGATGGTTACTGCTTTATGTATGACGACCCCCCTTTACGACCTTGTCATCGGACACATCGACGGGGCGCGAGGACCGAATGATCCGGAATGTTTGGAAGAAGACCTTAAGATAGAGCCCTCGCCAACCCAACGACCGCGAGATACAGTGGAGGAGCATCCCGTGACGGATCTCACTAGAGCCCAAGGTGAAGCCGCGGCGCAAGAGACAGTGAATGAGAAGATGATCGGGTCGAAGAAGTTCACGGGCCGAGCAACCGGACTTACGTCGGCACGACCTCAACCGACCGACAATGTAAAGGAGATGGAGTTGGCCAGCCGGGCAAAATGTAGGGGCATGATCAAGCGGGTAAATAAACAGACAGGACCCGTTGAAGGTAATGACGCGTTAACGGTGTCGGAAGAGACAACGATGGCTGAGACGCCGCCTCAGATATCGTCGTTGGAAAGGGCTCGCCGAAAAAGAACAAGGAAACGCAAGAAGAGATCGAGCGAGCACCGCAAGAAAGGGCGCAAGCGCCGCGCAAAGTACACAGGATAAGTGCTGAAGTCAAATCAGGATGTGTTTGGCAGTGCTGAGTGACATATGTTGTGTTAATGTTCTTGTTATCCTGTGTCTCAAGTGTATGTCGAGCGAGTCAAAGTGTTCTGTGCTGTGAAGTTATGTATAGTGTTATATAAATGTTGTAATCAGAGAACTTTGTACGTTTGTGTTGTTTGGAATAAGTGATGAAGTGTTGTAGTCATGTACCTGTGGCTATATTTCATGTGTTGTGGAATTGAACTACAATGTAAGATTGTATCGAGCGAGCTATTGCGAATGTGAAGTGTCACGAGCGACGGTTTGTGTTACAGTCGTTCAGAGTGTGTGGTGACTGTTCGCGCTCGTTTGTGTGGTTTTGAATAATATGAGATAATATTCCTAAAGTGGGGGGCAGTGTCACAGAACGAGCGCTAAAAACGGGCGCGCCGCCAAATTCTTGCGATAACGCGCCCGAGAGACGCGGCGAGGTTAACGAAAAAAAAAGAAAAGAGAAAACAAGCATCCAAGGCTCCCCGGGCGCGCGACGCCTCTCCCCGCGGAAGCGTGGCTTCGCAGACGAACCTCCTCACCCCACATCGGCGGCCCAGCAAGCCCGCGATTTTTCTAGAAGGAACGGGGCGTGGTCATACCGAGTTGAATCATCCTCCGGGGAGGGCATTCCAACCGTCTCGCTCTCCCCTCAGCCTTCGCTGCGTATCGTGCCGACGAAATGACGAGAAATTTCTGGAAGGGGCGCGGAAGGTATTTAATCGAGCGGCCGAGACGAGAGATCAGGAGGAGACGGAAGTGAGCGCCAGAGCGCGTAGGGATTCCGCCGTGTAGTCGGCGAAGGTTTTGGTTCGTAGGGACGAAGCCGGAGATGAAGAGGATTTCCACCTGAGGGGTGAAGGCTCGGGCTACAGGCAAGAGCGTGTGTTTACCGCTATCGAGCGAAGGCGCGTGGCAACAGCTGCGGGTGTGAAGCCGACGTGTTCCGGCGAAGAAGTTGAAGTTTGAAGAGTGGCCAATTGAAGACGGGAGGTTTCCTGGAAGAGAAACTTCGAGGGCTGCGGAACGACAACAACGCTGGACTTTGAGTGAGTGATTCTCGGAAGAGTATCATCTAGACTTTGGTTCCAAGAACTTTGGACTGAATAGGGTTTCTATCTCTTTAGTCTTTAAGTGTCTTGGTTGTTCAATGCATGCGACTGCATTGTAGTGAGTATTGTTGTCCGTGTCCGTTGTTTCAAGTGTGGCTGATTGTATTGTGTAGTACGTTGATTGATTGGTTTGATTGGTGACATATTGTATGCAACTATTGTGGAGTGTGCAGTTTTGTGTATTGTTTTGAATCTGCCATTATTGAGAATATCATTTGTTTGTTTATCAACTCTCGGCTCTGACTTGTTCTTTGGGCCACAGCCGGCGTCCGCTGGCGCGCCAAAAAGGACCACTTCTAAATTGTCCACGCTTTCGTGGTGCGGTTCGGGGGGCCGATACTTCGGCTCTTGGAATTAGCCCGGCGATCGCCTCCCTTATTAACGGGACCGGTGTGACACCCTGCAAGGTAATCAGTCTCACTGCGCTGCTTTATTGACGTTGGAAGCTGCTAATCAAGTCCGAATATGTTGTATCACTTGTTTTTTTTTCTACCTTCACTTTTTCCCTCTTGTGTGCTTTGGCTGGGAAATTTCTCCTGATGTCAAAACTGCACCCAGATGTGTGAAGCTTTTGAGTTTATTATTATCGCTTCTATTCTCATGACAAATGAACCAATCAACGTTTCGCTTCCCTAAAGTTGACAGGCATATTTGAATCAGGCATTCATGGGCCTCATACTCTTCTTTTTTTAATGCGAAGCATTTCTTAGCGAACTTAAGCGACTTTGAGCGTATCTATTTATCTATCAAGCCACCTACGACTTTTAGCTATCCTGGCCGTTTTTATATTGCTATCGATACCAAGTTTGGTATGGCAGAACATGACTGTATGAAAAAAAACTTGAGTAGTCATAACATGAAAGTCATGACATGCATGTCATGAATGTTGTGATTTACATTTCATGACCCTGCAGCTTATGCGGTGGTTTCGTTCACATGGCATGTTGCAAAACTCGTATGGTATGCTATGATTGCATGGTGAACACAAGCGACAGACCCTAACATGAAAATCATGACATGCGTGTCATGTAACAAGATGACTACATGCTACGCTCGTGATGCGCTTGCGGCCGTTCAACCAGCTTCTTATGTACCAAACTCGGTACTACGCGACACGAACGGACGACATAGGTAGATGACACATCCAAACATGATAATCACGACATGCGTGTCATGTAACAACATGACTACATGGTACACAGATGATGTGCTTGCGGTGGTTCCCCTAGCTTCACATATGTCAAATTTGGTATTACGTGACGCCAGAGGATGACGAAGGTCTGTGACAGGCGCAAACATGATAATCAAGAAATGTGTGTTTTGTGAGAACACGACTACATGCCATAGTCAAGGCGCCAATTTATTTAGACATGACGCAGTGCACGTGCTCGCTGGTGTTTATTTCGTCACGTCACGCCGGCGTTGCCTCGCCCGGCGCCGGTCTTGCCATATACTCTTAGGCACGCGCCGCGCTGCGTTGCTTTGACGCATGCGCATTTCAGCGCATCCAGCGTCCCTCCCTCTCGAAAAAAAGGAGACGCAGTGCTGTCTGAGTAACGCATCGGCGCGAAATGCAGCATGTCGCATTTCGCGCCGGTTGCCATCGGGCCGCGCCAACGGCGCGCTGGTCGCGCCTGGCGTCAGACTATAGAGTGCTCGCGTTTTGCTGACGTAGCATCGCTGTGCCCAGCGTGTGAACGCGTCAACGCTACATTGTAGTATATTTGGCCTTTCATGATGCTCTGGCTGCCGTTTCGCTAGCTCCACATATACCAAATTTGGTGTAACATGACGTCAATGGGTGACAAAATGTATCACTGGTGCAAAATGATAATCTTGAAACGCGTGTCATGTAAGAACATGACAACATATCATGCTCATAGCATGCTCTTGACCGTTTCCCTAGATCCACGTATACTGAACTTGGTATCACGTGACGTGAACATATGACGAAGGTAAACGACACATCCAAACATAATTATCATGACACGGATGTCATGAACGTCATCATTTTCCTTCACCTCGTATTTTTGGCTGATTTTAAAGTGATATATCAACATTTCTCGTTGGGGCTTCGCATATCATTGATTGCCACTGTACGTAGGGTCTGCCAGTTTTTTTTGGTTGTAACTATTGTCGAATATCTTTTGCCTTTTTTCATAGTACTTATATATTAAGGTAAAGTAAGAGAAACAGTAGGAATGTAAGGCGGCTCACCACGTAAAGATTCATGGCTTCACATTTGCTTGCCACATACATAATCTTTTTTAAAGAGGCAAACCACCTCTCTCTGTTTGAAGAGGCATACTTCTGGCGACTCTCCACACTGTGTATATTTGTCTACAAATTCATCTAAAGGGCACCTTTCGAGAGAGCTCTAAGAATGCCAATTAAGTACTTGGCGAAAAGTGTAGTATGTAACCTGTTTGTATTATTATCTTAGAATGTTTCTTTTGGAAAAGTTAACGCAATATGGTCTCGCTAGACACGCCATACTGCTTTTATCCCATTGCTTTAAATCTCCGAAGATGTTTTTTCATAAATAGGCATTATTTTATGTAACAGAGAAACGTTCTACTTCTGTAATGTTTTATATTTACTTTTGACTTTTCAGACCAGCAAGACAGCCAGTAAGTATATTGTACGGGAATTTGTGGTTTACCAAAAATGTTGGTATTGTTGTGATAAAATATCCTAGTGTTGAATTGTTTGGTGATGGCATCAATCACAAGTTCACTCTTTCAACCTAAACATCAGAATAGCATGGCATTGTTCGTGAACAAAATATTCTTGAATATTGATTTTATCGAAAATTTCCATTTTGCGACGTCATGATAGATTGATATAAATGATTTGGCACATAACTCACAGGTCGTCGCAAAAAAAGGCGTGAGGAACTGAAAGAAAATTGTAATAGACATTGTATTCAAAAACTTTGCACCTTAATTGTCGGGAAATTCTGCTGCGAAAATACTACTTTCTAGGACTGCAGCATCATGGACAACCAGGTACGCGTGTTTCAGGTGCATAATAATAACGCAAATAGGTTACAGAATAAATGCAAGTACACTTGTGAAGTAGGCCCCGGAAAGGAAAGGTCCCATTTGATAGTGTTCTAACTATATATCTCAAGATATTTTCATGATATATATTGGTGCTACAGGTTATAAATCACTCACAAGCAATCTGCATTTCCCAACCATTTACATGCCAAATATATTAGAATCAAATTGAGGAATTGCAGTTCTTTGGGTGTAACGGTTATAAATAACGAGATAGTAGAAGCTTTCACACGTTTTGGCACTGCAATAAAACCAGTGTCTTGCCTAATGACGAAAACAATCAGAGATGAAGCCAGCCAATGCCACTAATAAACAATTTGAAAAGTCGGTGTTAAACAGCGTGTTTTTAGTGACACATTGTCCGCCATTGTTGACTGATGATGCAAAAGTTTTTGTACACTACGCTCGCGATAAAACGAATCTGCTGAGCTAATACATTTTCTAGGGCAAACCAATTCGAAACTCTTGCCTGGACCCTGGACACTCCGGCAAAATATGCCTTCTTTTAGCGCTCGTCCTTTTTTGGTAGTGGCACCAGTGCTTTATTTTAACGGAAACGCCTTCGAATCGGTGTCCGTGTTCAATAAATGAAATGTTCTACAGAAGGCAAAAGTTTATTTATGTTAAAAAGAGTTGCAATAAAATGAACAATTTAATACTTCGCTGTTAACATTTGCACCACAACATAAGTTATGTGTTGGAGCTCCTCATTTGTCACAGTATCGAAGTGACTTCAGTGACGCTTATTGCTATTAACATATTGTAACCTAAATTATTAGTTTGGATCACACCAATCTTTTTATTTGAGATAAATTTGAGATCATGTTTTACAGAAGGCAAAAATTCATTTATGTTAAAAGAATTGCAATAAAATGAACAATTCAATACTTCGCTGTTAACATTTCTACCACAATATAAGTTATGTGTTGGAGCTCCTCATTTGTCACAGTATCGAAGTGACTTCAGCGACGCTTATTGCTATTAACATATTGTAACCTAAATTATTAGTTTGGATCACACCAATCTTTTTATTTGAGATAAGATATTAGTAGTCTACAACAAGCCCTCAGTTATTACCTCATCTTTTCTTTTCTTTACTCAATCGTTAATGCAGTTAAGATTTAGGGTAAATGTTGAAGTGGTGACACCATGCCAGTGCTGTGCTCTCCTATGGGCTTGCCATCGGATGTATATACGAAGACTCTTAACACTATCAATCTTTATTGCAAACTACAGTTCGCTGAATTTTTAGCTATTCGTAGTTCTACTTGCCTTGTGTATGAATTAGTGCGCTGAATCACTTCAATCGTGTGGTCTTTTTCTCGCTCTCAAGAAGCGGCATCAATGCGGTATGGTTCGTGGTTGTCGCAATGTGCGTGCTCTTCATGGTGCTGCTGCTGCTCGTAGTGTTCGTGTTCTCGGATTCTGGTAGGTCAATGACATCGTTTTCATAATCTTCTTTGTGTTTTTGTTTAGTGCTTGCACAAACAAAAATGTGCCCCATGTGCATCATGGCATAGAGTATCTTTTTTGTATACTTTAAGGAAATTGGCTCGCACATTTGCACGGACAACTATGCGTTTACCTTATGAAAAAAGGAACTTACAAATTACATTTGGCCATATGATGACTACGTCCAGTAAATACAAGTGAAATGTCGTTTCAAATGAAATCATAAGGTGAATGATTCAGTAGTGGCACAAATGCAACTTTTTTATTTTGTTATCACATTTGTCAACTGAAAATATTTTGGACTTGGCGTGTACATTTGTTGGAAGTCCTTGACGGATTTACGGCTGTGAAGACAGACATATTTAAGTCTTTGGCTCGGGTTTTCTGACCTTCCCCGCTAAAAAAAGAAAAAAATCCTTAGAAGACTGGTAAAAGATGAAAATTAGAGAGTATTGACAATGCGTATTAGATGTTCTCGATGGGCTTGCGCAGCAAATATTGAAAATTCTACGTCAATGTAGCTTCGTAGACTACTTGAATGACAAAAAAGAATAAAAAAACGTTGCTAAAGAAAAACAACAAATATGTTTTTTCGCATCATTATTCGAATAGTTGTGCAACTATTCAACATATGTTGCCACTGAAGTTTAAATAACCAGAAACATTCTTGGAGTCTTAACAGCGGAGCGCAAAACAGACGCACAGAGCAAAAGCACAGACAGAAAAAGGACTGTCTTTTTTTCCACCAGCGTCTTCCCACCGGCAATCCTAATTGCTGTGTAATGAACCAACAGGCCTAAACAAAGCGGTGGTTTTCAGGAAGATTTGGCGTTTTCTTGATCACTCTTTTACTTCTAGAGTGAGTATGACGGCGTTATTCTCTCTCTACAATAAATAATTCCCTGCTTTTCAAATACCTTCATCACGTTTGCAGAGTTTTCCGATGACGGCATCGGTGGTGCTGGCGGCGGAAGCGGCGAAGATGATCAGGAAGGATCAAGAAGTGGTGGGGGTTCATCGGTGTACGCAGGAGGAGGTCCAGCAACAAGTACGTACGTACTGTATTATTTGGCAAAGCGAAAGAAAAGTATTGTTCATGAATTTTAAAGGTTTATTTCAACAACAGAAAGAGTTACATCAACGGTAATAATGTCGGAGCATGCTAACAATGAAGATTGTTGAATTCTAAAGAATCTTACGCTCTCCTTTAATAAAATAAAGTTCACTTTCCGTAGTCGGCACACCAAGCATCGCAGCGAATAATGCCATCGTTTGCTGCGTTTTCAGGCACTGCACAAACTTCGAAGTTTACACCTCCTACAGCGTCACTTCCCGAAACCGCAATTGTACCTCGCAGTACACTTTTGCCTACAAGTGTATCTCCGCCTACGTCACCTGCTAAGGTACCAAAGACGGAGGCCCTTCCACCAACGACACGTGTGACGACGTCAGTGACAAGTGTGACAACGTCAGCGACAAGTGAGACGACGTCAATGACACGCGCGTTCACGCCGCCTTCAACACGGGCTATAACCGCCACCATGACATCGACTACTACAGTCAGCGTCATACCAACCGACGCGACAACTGCGGGCACCACTACCACTCGTAAGTTGAACTACAGTGACAAACCTAGGGCATGTTTTTCAGCGTAGGTCTGTGAGCAGGCTTTACGGAAAAACCTCCCATCAGTTGTCTCGCCCACGTCTCTGAGGAGATCTTATACAGAACCTAAATTTGCACAATTTTTATGTGTTAACATTATGAGTGTTGGATTAGTCTATCATTTCAGCTAACATTTAGAGCCAACAGGTACTGAAAGGCATAGTACGTTTCCAACTAGAATTCATACGGCTTTTTAGAAAACAGTAGGTGTCAAGATGAACTAATTGCTACTTCGGATTTAACCAATCTAATTTTTGGGGGTGCTACGAAGCTGCACGATTTATGACTGTTCATAGCGACACCGTTTGGTGGAGGTTCTCCATGAAAGGTACGTGGTAACGTGGCGCAGCTGGGTGGAGATGGCATAACTTAGAGGCTGTTGGCTTTTCAAAATACTATGAAGTTTAACCTTGCGATAGCAGAACGCCAGCCAGCTCTGTCAGCACAAGCATTGGCGACATTAGGACAAGGAAAATAGGCCAATATTTTTTTTTGAATGAAGGGCTACGGTACCTCACAAAACATTTCTTGTGATAATTGCTGCAGGTACTTTATCAACAGCCTCATGACAACTGGGCCAGTTGCTAGCTAGTTGGTTGATACCTCAGACAAAAATAGACATGTCAAAAACATTATTGGGCCGTAAAGATTAAACGAACACACATGAGTGCCTGTAAGCTCATTCTCGGCACTTCGTCCCCGTACACTTGCCGCCTTGTCTGTTTTTTTCTTTATGCATTTTTGCAGCAGCATTCAGCTTGGCCTGCAGCAACATCGAATGAGTAACTTACCTGACATTTATTACATTATCTGGCTTGTGTTGTAATGAAACTTGCAAGATACCCACCATGTGGCTGTTAGAAATGTTTTCGTAATATAAAAGCAAGCTATCCGCCCCAGAGTTTCCCCATAACATGTCTCACATTCGACTAATTTCCCGATGGGAGCGCTTCCCACTTTTTTTTGCCAATAAACTTGAAAGAAGTCATGCACAACACCACTGAACGGTATTCTGGCGTGCTCCTATAGTTCGTGAGCTCAGTGTTGTCAGACTGCTGTTTTTAAAAAAATACAGGAGGTTGTGGCAGCGAGACTACAGATTAACTAGGTATCTTTATAAGTCATGAACTGGCGAGACATGAGACAAGCGCTAACATGATTGAATGGTTCTAGTGCGGAACAGAACAGTGCTTTAAAAAAAGTAAGTGGGGAGCAGAGGGATCAAGAACGAATTCTTGACTTGCCTGGCGCAGCACGTTACCGGTCTGCAACATGATCAGGTTGGCTTTCTCGTTGCGAAAGTTTTGTAAACATGACTTACTTGTTGAGCCATGCATGCCCTTTACCTTGGAACTTGAGCTGTAATGTTTAACTAGCATCTTAGAATATCGTTCTCATGTTTTAGGGGGTTATGACGGGCTGATATGAAGAGCAATCACAAAATTATTTTGTCACATTTCCGGGCAAGTACATCTATGAACAAGGCACCGTTATTAGATAAATAGGCTGCATAAGGTACGATAAATCGCAGTTCACTCTGAAGAAGAAATAATGTTAACTGATATTTTATTTAGCTGTCTCCTCACTCGGCTTTATCTTTTCTGTTCACAGAGATACCTCTGCCACCAGGATCTATCCTGTGCACAATAACACGAGGCTTCAAGATGATGACGTACACATTTCCTCCTGACGGACTCTGCGCCATAATAACGTTCGACTCGTTGTACGATGCTGGTCAAACATTGGCACCGCCCTACAAGGAAGACTTCAACTATTTTATTGAAACCTCGAAGAAGTACAAGGTATCCGAGTTCGGCATTGGCATCAAGCAAGAGTAAGTAAGTCGGGATGAAATGGTTACTATTGAAACATGTACAACTTCGCCGCAAGAGTGCAACGACAAAAGCGATTGCAGCACATACTACATGAAGTAAAGATTTACGTAACTCGGGGAGCGGTGGCGCAAGCAAACGCATCTGCTGCAGCCAGCTAAGGGACTTTTGAGATGTCCATCTGCTCACTGCAAATTAGTGACAGCCCATTGTGTACAAAGGTACGCACCGTTTGCTAATCTCTATTATGAAGATAAGGAGTGCGTTATTGCCCCGGGCAGTTCAAAGCACTCTGTTCCAGCAGAAGCACTCCTGCGCACAGTGGTGATGGCCCCCCTCCCCCCCTCCTCCCTCACACACTTCGGACCACTTGTTTTACGAAAGGCTGCTGATGGACTTCCTTTAGGCCAGCCGTAATCACTGGTAGCTCTCGCACACTTCAACTCACAGATTACATGCACGTGAGTGAAGCGACCTTATCGGCTTTGCACTTTATATCAAACGTCACAGCGATAATGATATGCAGGGGCAGGTTCCACGTAGCCATTATTGAAAAAAAAACCAGCTGGACAAAAGGGTGGAGTCTGAAGTTTCTAGAGGGTGAACTTGAGCACATCAGGGGAAAACAGTCGCAGTAATATGCTCCATCAGGTATTCCATCGTTTCTGTAACCGGGTAAGCTGTAGAATACGCTCAGCCAATTGAGGTCTTTTGCAATCTCATTAAAACACTGACATGTAACTCATAAGGCTGCTACACCATCAGTCACGGCTAAATCTGCAAAATAAAACATGTAACGATTCCAGCCAGTGAAATGTGGACACAAGAAAAAAAATCACATACGCTTTTTACAGCCCACCCACGAAAAAAGAACAGGGCTGACACAAAGAAAACAAAAATGTAAAAGCGCATATATATCACGGTAATGTCGATGCAAGCCAGTGTGAGGCAGTACAGTATGTTTTAGGCTTGTAAATGTTTAAGAGACAATGCGGAGACCATATCAATCCATGTGTAGTGGCACTATGTTTGAATATTATCATAAACTACCGCCTCACATTGGCAGGGAGCAAGTATGAAGGTTCACTTTTTATGATGGTATGACACTTTTACCTTCAGACATTAGACCTGTCCTAACTAATGCTATCGTAGGTCTTTGTGCATTATGGTATTTGTTGCGCTCACATACACGCATATCATATTTATATGTATGCAACGCAATAATCGAAACCTAACTGTTGTCCAGCTTTAGCGAGACCTTCCAGATATCACAACTAGTGCTCAATTCAGGGTAATACGGAATTTTTGTTTTCCGGCCTAGACTCATAGGCTCGCCATGTAATGGCTGTTGTGACATGGTTTATTTTCACCCCGCGAAATTCAATACAAGCGTACGCTACCACGTGGATATGAACAGGCGCTGACCTAGCTGTCACGAAGGACGCAGCAATCATGTGCGGAACCCATGCGTGGACATGCGCACCGCACCACCCGACGAACGTGGGTCTCCCTTTCCAGAGATGTGCACTGAGGTACTGGAGCGGAACCCCATTTTTCAGATGCAAAGCACGTTATGTCGACCTCAATCCGGTGTGCGGAGTGACAATCATCACGGCACATGCGCACCTCTCCCATTCTCGCTTCTCTCTTACAATCCCCCTCTCTTCCGAGTCGCTGCCGAAGGCAATGAAACGCCTCCTCAGCAGTGCCGCGTCCTTACCTACACTGCGCATGTGCATCCCTCTGGCCCTCTTTTTGCTTTCCTACGCTCCGCTCCTCCCTCCTTCACTCCCATGGAAACGTGTTTCATGTTTCAGTGAAACGAAGCGCGTCGGCGTTGTCCGATGCCGTTGACCATCGGTCCACATTTGCGTGATTTCAACACCCTGCGCAGCTTCACGTAGCGTTATGGTCCCCTTGAGTGGAAGATGGTGTAATTTTTTTGTGGTTGTTGTTTATTTCCAGACGCCATTTCCGCTTCACTCTTCAGAGATGGTAGTCTTTCTTGCGATACTTTAACGCCGAAATTTTGGTCTCCTTCTGCCTGTTACTTCATTCAGCCACCCGGTGGAAGTCTAAGCATTTCCTCAACACCCAGCCACCTAGATCTGGCGGCGTTCATACTTGTGAACAATGTCGATCATAAAGCAAATATTGCGCATATCGCAAACACCACACTAATACGTTAGTATTAGGTGGAGATCCATGCCACGAAAAGCGCTATGCTAACGAGAAGGTGCTTCCACCTGCCAGTTTTTCTTGGTACTGTAAATACTCCTGTTTCTTGACCTGAGTGCCAGATGGCACCCATATTTCATGCAGTGCCTCCAGGCACAAGTTTATTGTCGTTCGACGACTTTTCCAGCGAAGCAGGCAGACACGAGCCGATTTTTCATACTTTTTCCACGTGCAGCAGGTGCATGCTTTTGAAGGTATTGTCATTGCTACGTTCTGGCCATTGGTACCTTAGGGAAAGCACTGTCAGGAGCGTAAAGTGACGGTGACGGGTCATTGCCAACGGCCATAAAGGGGCACATTTCATCGCATGTGTGATCATGATTTAGTCAGACATGCGGCTGCTTGGCAAACTGCTGAGCCAAACTGCATCGTTGTCTGCCGTGATCGTGGTCAAAGGTGTATCTGCGACACAGCTATAATGTGAAAGTAAGCCCGATGGCACTCGAAAGTTGAACCTTCATGGCAGTGGCTAGTGATGATGGGGGAAGCAGGTCGTTGGAGGAGCAAACATTTTTAATTGCCGTGACTACGAACATAATTAGGTATCCTGTATTGCCGAAGTACCTTTATTGAAACCATACGTGTTTGAGCGTTCATCCGACGTGAGCTCACTTCAGTATAAGAGACTCTGGAAAAAGCCTGCCATTCGCATGTTAAATTGCATGCTCTGGCCATTTCCCTGATTACGTGGTTATGAACGCACGCCCAAACAAGAATGGGTTTTTGTGCTCAGGAACTCATAGCTTCTGCACCAACTCAGGGCACATCAGAGAGCCCACGACACAGTGTTAAAGATCGACTTACCTATTCGGATGCGGTAGTGGTACACAGCTGTACCACCTTGATCGGCAGCTGTCCTCAGGGTCTAAATAAAATTCTCTGTCAGGCCGCTTGACGAGTTAGCTGCGTGAGTGGAGCATTTGTGAATTCATGCTGAAGGAGCCTATATTTCAAATAGAATGTGTCTAATGGCGACCGCACCTCGAATTACGTATCGGTCGTGTTTTCAGTACAAGACATTGCTCAGTTGTTTTGCTAAAACAGTCGCATGGGAATGGTGTCCCGCACACTGCTCAAATGTTGCCAAGTGAGCTCTAAATATCCCTCCCTCTTTGTTGAAGTGGCTTGAAGCGTATCTTGTTGGTAGAAAACAGCGGGTTGTTCTCGAGGGAGTGAATTCATCTGAAGTCGATGTCTTATCAGGGGTCCCCCAGGGATCTGTTCTTCGACCCCTTCTTTTTTGATATTTATAAATGATATAACCCAACAAGTATCCAGCCGCATGCGCATGTATGCAGATGACTGCTGCATATATCGTGACGTCACGTCTGCTTAAGATTCTGCTCAACTACAAAGTGATCTAAATGCTGTGTTATCATGGTGCACCACATGAAACATGACACTTAACTTTTCAAAATGTAATACCGTTCGCTTCACAAACAAAAAGAACATTTTAAATACGAATTACTTTCTTGGAGACAATCGTTTGGAAGTTGTGTCTAAATATAAGTACCTAGGCGTTTTCTTTACGAGCAACCTATCCTGGAACGACCACATTGAATACGTCGGTGCTAAAGCGAGCCGTGTATTGAACTTCCTGAAGCGTAACTTTAAACAGGCCCCACCTAAACTAAAGGAAACGCTCTATCTTTCTAACGTTCGCTCAATTTTAGAGTAGGGTTGTGTGGCTTGGGATCCAGACACTAAAATATGTACTAATGCGCTAGAAAGGGTTCAGAAACGAGCAGCGCGTTTTGTGTCTGGTAACTATGATTTCACTAACCGCTCTTCGTGCATTCGTAAACATTTTGTTGGCCTCTCCTGCAGGACAGGCGCAAATTCTTAAGATTAAATCTATTTCAGATTATTTATATTGGTAGCACTGGTTTAAATAAAGACGTGTACATTAAAGATCCCACTTATGTATCCTCTCGCCTAGGTCACTCCCGCAAAGTTCGCGAATACCGATGTCGCATAAATACTTACAAAAACTCCTTCTTCCCGAAAACCACACACGAATGGAACAACCTACCAGAATATATTGTATCCACCCCGCCACCCTCATTTCAAAATGCTCTGTCACAATTTTTGTTGAAATGAAAGATGCCAATATCTGTCTGCATTTCTGTTTGTGTTTTACTTTTCCTTGATTGCCTCGTGTTCCCGAGAATGTCTACACACTGTATAAGCTGAGCATGCTTACTTGTTTTGTTATCGGTATTCATACCCTGTATCAATTTCAAGTTTTATGTCTCCTCCCCCCTACTGTAATGCCCAAATTGGGCGCTGTAGGTACTCGAATAAATAAATAAAAATAAATAAATTCTTTATCCGTGCATCGCAGACAAGCGGACAGTAGGACGAGCAACGTTGCTGGCACAAACGCGACAAACGTATAACACTGTCATGTATGATATCGTGGCCACCGTTATAACTGCTGTCACTACGACGGCTCGTACTTCCGCGAGCGTTCGAGGTTGCTTTCTCAGCGTAACGGTGCTGCGCAGACACCTTTATTCGCGATCAAGGTAGACACTGGCATAGTTTCACTTGGAAGTTAACCAAGTCGCAATTATTGTGGCCATGGAGCATCACCTCACAGTGAGTCGTCATCATAGCTGCAATCGAAAGTGCCCATGTCTGCGTGTCCGTCCTGTCAAGTCCACGCTCTCCACATTCTTGTCCCTAAGTACTTGATAGAAAGAAAACAAATGAATAAAGCAAAAAAGAAACTGAAATTGCCTACAAAAACAAACAAGAAAAAAAAGAAACGTAGTTCTGTTTCTGTACCTCAGAGCACTTCAGTTAAGGAGAACCCACCGACTGTCAGTGGCATGTGGTTGCCTCCGAGGTTGTGCGCATGGATCTCGTCCTTATTGGGCGTTTGTCTGCATTCGCATTTAGCGTTTAGTTGACCTTGGCGGCTTCTTATTTTTATTCTTTGACGCGCCTACGCGTGCAGCAGCGCTCGTGATGTCGTTGTCGTAAACCACTCCCTCGCCATGGCCTCACAGTTAGACATCCATAAAAACTGGACAATGGCCCAAAGAAGAAGCGGATACTCCTAATGGATGGGCTTGCCCTCGGAACATCAGCATGCGCAGCCCTGACAAGTGGCGAATTCGCAACGGAAAAATCTTAAATTTTCGGCAAGCTTCCCGAATGCGTGAGCACGGCTGCAATATTCCCCGAAAAACATTTCTGATAACACCGCACTAAGATAAGGTTCAAAAAAGAGAACTCAAGTTCTTTAATCTCGCCACTTGGCGTAAAATAGTCTGACTGAGTCTCTTTTATAGGCTTTATTATCATAACAATAGCATTCGCGAACATTTCGTTAAACCCCCTCATTGGTATCACCTAGAATCGATCATCCACAAAACGTTCATGTTCCTCAATGCATAACCACAATCCATGTGCATGCTTTCATTCCAAGAACTACATCTCAATGGAATCTACTCCCACGCTCAGCTACCGCAATCACCGACACATCAAGTTTGAAGGATTTTTTACAAAACATGTTTGGTGTTATTTCATTCCTGCTTTGTATTATATATATATATATATATATATATATATATATATATATATATATATATATATATATATATATATATATAGTGTGTGTTTGTGTGTCATGTTCTTTTTGTTTTTGGTTGTTTTGGGGATTGTTTGTTGTTCTTTGCTTAGTGCTTGAACATGTACTACCTGAATTATCGCTACTGCTACGTTGTCTTCGTTGACGTGGTTTATATATAACGTAGTTCTGTATTATTCTGCCAGTTATTGTAATTTTGCTCTTGTATATATTTGTCAAGTGTTGTGTCTCATTATTGACATGTAACATTCCCCTCCCCTCTTTATTGTGAAAACCCTGAGGGTATAATAAATAGAATAAATTTAAAATTAAAATACTCTGCGGTCATACGAAAAAGGGCGCTATAATTTGTAAAGTGCGACAGGTTGCCACGAATCGCAACACAACTGGTTTATTAACTAAACACTCGTGCACGTACCCACAGTTACATGTACAAAGTCATCATTGACGTATGAAAACTTCGCTATGATTCACTGTCAGTTGTTCAGGGCATTGCTGTGGCCCTGCGACACAAGAAATGAAAACTTCTACCAGACTTCCTTGGTTTCTTTCAAGTTTTTCATGTTATCTAGAACAACACTTTGATGATGCGAATATTTTTGGTGACTGTGCCAGGCTCTTGTCACTGGTGTTTGCCTGTAGATGTTATGAAATCCAGTTTCATTGAAAGAATGCTGCTCATTTGAGATATTGATGCCATACTTTTTTAACCTCTAAAACTTCACTGTAAGTTTGCCCCCGGCAAGATGCGGTGCCCTTAGTATTTATCATAACTGGTGACCGCATGCACACGACGGCGGATGAGAGACCTGGTAAACTATAAATTGAGGAATAAAATAAAGCTTTTTTGGAATCACTCAAGAAATGAACTCTTCTCTCACAGCCCACGTGGACTCGCAACATTCCTCAACTAGACTAACTTGGACTTTGATTGACCAACATATTGCTGAGCCAGACTCACTGAGATTAAGACTCAAAGCTTGAACTGAGTAAATGATCCTAAGCAATCGAATGATTAGCCCATTGGTAAAAATTAGCGTTTTTGATCATGTTGTCAAGGCTTTATTGGTAACACAATACCGATATGATCGGAGGCCTGTGGTGCACTTTGGCTTTTGTAACTTTTAACAAGAGTTATGAATCGTTTCAGTGCAGTAAGGACATGTTTATGAAAGATGTGACCCACACGAGATATCTTCAACAATAACTGCCCGTAAAACTGTTGCGGAAGAAGGTTGTGACACCATCCCACTCTTCTCCAACTGATTATTCTGAATAATAACAATAGTGGTAGCGCGTGGGCGTTATTGCAATTGGATGTGTGTAAACAAACTTCAGTACTAACGTTAACCAATGTAAAGCTCATAGTAATGTCGAAGATGAGAAGATAGACTGAGGTTGGCAGTAATATGGGGACGTCATTTAGACTGATTGAAGAGACATATTACGTGATTAAGGCTAACTTGGACTTCATGCTCGGACTTACTTGGATTTAAACTCTCCCAATGTTTACTCACTAGGACTTACCAGAACTCTGACTCACGGCTCAAACTGAGTTTAGTTATAATCATTTAGTCAATCCATGAGTGAGCTTGCCGAATACTGTGGCAACCTCACCTTTCAGCTTGCGAAATGTCCTATACCAAGACAAAATTCGTTTGCCCAACAAGAACGTCGTCATTTCTTCTTTCCTGTGTCAGGGCACAATTTGGTCACTCTCAGAGGCAAAGCGCACTTCAGCAGTACACAGCTTCAAAAATGGGCAAACCATTGGCAATATACTAATTTTGCAGCTGATCTCATAACCAAGTAGTATGATAGGTGAATCACTATGCTATTTTAAATTTTGAGAAGTGCGTGAGAACGCGACAAACAAGCAATACATAGGCGCGCACATCTGACTCATTGCCGTTTTGATGATAACGCGAGTACCTTTAGAGTTAGATATATAACCATGAATAAATAATAATACTTTTTAAAAAAATGGTCGTGGTTGTCGAAAACTGCAGTATACTGTAAGTTATTACAGTATAGTGGAAAAAATTCAGTGGGCTCAGTTTACCCGTTGTCCCACTCTCTGAAGGGAAACTTGTTTTAAAAGTGCACCAGCTGTTGCAAAAATTTTCTCTTTTTTAAATAAATTACTGCTGTAGTACACGACAGTATATGTCGTTTATTATAGTACTATACCATAAATACTCTACAGAATCATTCATGAACACTGTAGAAATTATGAAAGCCTTCCTTATAAATACGTCCTGAGCAAATCCCAAGTGATTCTGGGAATTCTTCTTTGCTAGCACGTGCAGTGACCTGAAGGCCATGAAGAAAATAGTCGACGACCCTTCGACGAAGAAACACTTGGATGATCTGTGGAACCGTTACCGAATCTACCATTATGGTCAAGTGAGTGGAGTAATCGGATATAGAAGATTGCCTGCTTCCGTTTCTGTGGCATTAGCTGGAAGGGGTGTGAAGGCAAGTACCAGTGCCTGAAAGTTATACTGCGATTTGTGTACTTCTCTCTTCAAACGGAAGTGTTTATACCGGAGACCACCACAGCTCCAGTGGCGTAGCTCCATCATGTATAGGAAGTTATAAAAGATACAAAAAATGTGCCAGAAAATAGATTCCCTCACTTCGACTGGTACCTACGACCTTCCACTCAGTGTACTCGGATTTGGGTGCACGTTAAAGAACCCCAGGTGGTCGAAATTTCCGGAGCCCTCCACTACGGCGTCTCTCATAATCATATGGTGGTTTTGGAACGTTAAACCCCACATATCAATCAAACCTTCCACTTCACAGGTCAAGGCGCGAAGAGGTTAAGCCACACCGCGTAATTGTTTTGTATTGCAGTTTCAGTGCGCTATAAACAAATACATGTGCCACACATAACACACCACCCAGCTTCTATCTTTGTAACATATGGAGATCGCGTATGAATACAACAAATGCTCAGCCCGAAGCACCATCGCATGACGCCTATATTTATTTCGCGAAGCTCAGAGAAGTGCTGGAGCACCGAGCCCCAGGTAATGTAATGTTTGGCATATTAGATAAACTGAAAGATCGAAAGCTGCATAGAGATATCAGCTGGCCACACAGCGTACAATGTTCATCATAGGAACAACAAGCTACTTATATACGCCGCTTATTGTAGGTGGTGTGAGTTCAGTGGCATCAGCGTGTTGCAGCAAGCACTAGCGAGATAGTACAAAGTGCTCACATGACGCGCTTCGAACGTTGGCATCCCGTTCGCTGTGATGCACGTATTTTAATGTCGTGAGCTGGAGTTTGTGTGTTTAAAAGAAGTGGTCAACGATTTAGAGTACTCGGTACTCTACTATGGGAGAGCTGAGAGCCATCCCTTGCTTGTCGCCCGAAACAATTGTTTGTTTTTCCTTTTATTCTCTACGCCATGTACTTTCAGCTCAAGTTTGCATTGAAGTTACAAAGAGCGGAAAGGTCTCTCTGTCCAAGGTAGATGCCACGTTTGTGAAGTGGTATGTGCTGCCCACGTACAATGAAGCAACAATTGGAACAATTGATCGCGCTTGAGCCAGGGTATACATGCGCTTTCGTTTTGTGCCCCTTTCTCTGTTTTTTAGCATAGCGCTTTAGGTATGTACCTGTGACCATTGCTAGACCACACCCACTAGATATATTTTTTTTTGGTGCGTCATTTATGCTTGAAAAGCACACAGCAAGTGTCGAGCTGCTTGCAGTTCATCTCGCGACATTACAATTGGTTTCTGTAGAATTCATTCATTAGGCCATGTGGAGAAACAAATCACAAGAAACGCTCAACTCCTTATACTAAGGCACGTTTCACTTTCATTCTATACTGTTTGCTATCACAGGCAGATTAGCGACGTATTTTTCTTGAATATAAGCTTCTCAAAATTAGCCACCGTATATTTGTAAAAACGATTAGCATGAGCAGAAAGCAATATGTAGGCACAAAAGACAGGCGCTCGTTTGTTTTATGTCAAGTGCGACCTAACCCAAACGCTTGGTTGAAAAGTATTTTTCGGTCCAGAACTAACCAGGAGGGGCAATGACAAACGACGAATAGCAACGTAGTTTGGCCTCCTCTGCGAATAAAAATTAAAATCAGGGTGAGTCATCGAAAGAGATTGAAAAAACAGTTTGAAGAAGATCACAGTTAAGGAGCTTTATTTTGCTTTCTGTTGTCAATAACTGAGACTCTTTAGGCAAAGTTTTCACTTAAGTACCCCATTTGGTCACGGAAGGAATACATTCCACGCAACCTCAGTAGATTTGAAGTGGTTCTTTTTAAAACGTTAGGTCAATACCTTGGGTGACCAATGAATCATGTAAAACGTAATTTTACTGAGTGTACCTTTTAGTCCAGCTGACATGAACAAACTTCATGTTATTCACGGATGAACATAAGGTGAACGTACTGGTGAATTTTTCAATGCTAAGAACGGGTGAACCATGATTTACTCGTTTACTTCAGAGCATGACCTCTTCGGGCTACGACACAAGCACGACTCATCAGCTAGCTGGTTTATCGCTCCATCATTCACGGCGACTGAATTTCCTACGATAAAAAAAGCTTAATCCGTTAACCCATGAATGTTTTTTTCATGAAAGTTTGTTTTAAAAATAGCAAGGGTGAAAACATTTTATATATGAAAGACTTCTTTTTAACTTAGTGCAAATATTTCATTAGGCTAATAAAGGTTCATTGTAAACATTTTGGAGAATTCTATTGAGTATGATTCAAACAAACAAAGCCAAAAGATAGTAGCTGAACACCAATAAATGCTATCCACCAACCCTTAAGCCAATAATGACCTCTAATAAGCACTACCTTGATAACACCTCATTATATAATCAAGCAGAAAAATGGCAAAACCTAAATACTTTGAGTGCGCAATAAAACTCTACTAGCATCATTATTAAATGGTTTCGCATGTTGAATTCATCTTGGCGGTTGCGTATATTTTTCTCTGCAGATGCTTTCTGACTTGATGAATGATAAGAAGACCCCGAAGCGGCCGGTCTATAGAATTATTCATTATTGGCTGGTCAGTGAAGCAAATGCTCTTTACGTCGGACAGAGGCTTTTGTAAGTGTTGTTTAATTCGAAGCTGTGCGCATTGTTGCAGCTGGTTCAATGCCTTTTAAAGCACACGAAGTGCTATGCATAAATAAGGGTGAATTAGAAAAACAATAATTACAATGGCTACTACCATACTTTACACGGCGTACTCGCAAAACCGCATCTAGATTTTGGCGCACACACCACCTCTCCCCCAGCACCGTATTCCACGCGCTAGCGTGTTTTGCAATCAATTCACGGCATAGTGAACGCTTGATGTTATAGGTCTTAAAAGCACAGTTATATCGTAGAGACTACTACAACAATCAAGCACATGTAGAAGGCAGGACAGTAACGATTTCAGCTTTTTTATTGAGATAAGTGGGATGAACATCATTTTAAAAAATGCATCATAGATGACTTATAAAGTGCAGAATTCGAGTGTTGGGGACGACGGTCTCACGGCATCGGGAAAAAAGTCATAAATATAATGAAGGTCACTTGATGACGTCACCATATGACGTTATAATTACATCAAGGGTCGACAAAATTTTGTGACCCACATTATGACTTGAAAAATTCTGGAGTGACATCAAGTGCTTGTCTGCAATCCTCTAGGTCGACCGCGTGTGGCCTGTCGTGTTGTGCGTGGGTGGCGGACACGTCTCAAGGTCCTTCCTACAGTACCCAAACGCATCTTATTACGTGTCTGGGAACTCTTCCCCATAGCGGTCAGTGTACCCCTTGACCGTAGCGTTTTCACCATTACCTCGGTCGGCACATTGCATTTGGCTGCTTTTATGTCAGTAAGAGCAAGACCGCTGAAGTGTTGATTGCTAAATTCAACAAAGAAAACGAAGGGCGCTTTGAGCGAGGCAGTCTACGTATTTACTACTCCGCCTGTGTCTCGGTGTTTTCGTGCTCAGCTTTCTAACCTGGTGTAGACAAAAAGTGGTATATACGGCAAAGAGGGTCTGGTGATGGTGACTGTCTGGTTTCAAGATATAAATCAGATAATGTTCTCAAGTACGTCGTCAAACCGTCCTCCAGACGCGTGTAGTATATACCTGTATGTCACGGGCCGTGCTTATTGCGCCACACGTGAACAAGATTTTATATTTGCTCATTAACGCAGCACCAACGTATACCTGCAATGGAAATTTTTCCAAAGCAGTTTCTCAACCCGGCGTGACTCTGTGGTAGATTCCGTCATTACAACGCAGAATGTCCGAGTTTTGTTCTTTCTGAGACGCTGATTTTTATTATTTGCATTCGTCGGCTCAACTCCACCGATGTTTGTTTCTCTTCAATTTCTTACGTATAACTTACCAATGTCTGTTCGTGCCACTCTTGGCACATATAAACGGTCAATTAGTTGGGGCGAATATTCGCGTACCGCGGCCTGTGTGGCACGGGTGTGCGCCGCATGTGTCTGGGTTAAAGTGTTTAGAAATGTACCTCGCAGGATGTTTTATATTTCACATCACAGCCGGCAACGCATATTCGACTATCCTTCTTCCCTTCACATACTAATTTCAGTCTACCCAAGTTTATGAGGTGATCTTCAAGAGCACTCAAACGTAAGCGGCTAGGTAGATAGATGCGTAGATTGAAACGCTCAAAGTGGCAGGAATTCGCTCAGAAATGACTCGTCTTTAAACCAAGGATCTCCTGAGCAGGAATCAAACTCGAGAATTACGGTGGAAGAGTGGTATTCTACCGCAGAAGTATGGTAGGTTGTAAAACTGCTTTTCAAGAAGATCTTACGCATGCATAACGTTAGCGCAGTGTTAGCTGTGTTTCCAGTGCTAACTTAACTGATAAAAAAGCAATATCACTTATGTACTCCAACAGTGCAGATATCGCGTTGGGATAATGTTAGTTCCGGTTCTAGTGTTGGTACCATTTTTATAGCAGTGTAAGGAACGTTGCATTGGTATTCATATTGTAACAAGTATAACAACCTAACAACAAGGATGTCCTATTTACAAGTTTTATTAAGGGTGAACTGGTGCCCAAAGACAAAAGATTGACGCAGCAGTTTGGAAAAGGATTCAAACAATCGTAGTCCTCACGAATATCTGCCTCGGAAACCGTCGTTTTCGTCTTCACGCGCGCTGGCCACTCGGTCAAAGTTCATGCGCATGTAGGACCCGCTCGCCCATTGGGGCTGGCTTCGTCTGTTGTAGTGGTGCCGTCAACGCTTCTCTTGTTCCGGACGTCTGCCTTGCACTGAGCGTTGGCAGTTTTCCGTGGCATTATCCCCGCCCTCGAGCAGCATCGCCTCGATCCGCGTAATGCAGCTGTAGTACAGCAGGCAATTGGTTGGCTAGTCTTCGTATCAGCCGTAGTAGGGCTTCATGCGGACAATGTGTATGCGCTCCGTGGGATTGCGTCGTGTCGAATGCACGTGTCCTGCAGGCATGACTTCATAAACGAGGTCACTGAGTCGGTGTACTATCTATCTCACATGGGTCGAAATATCGGCAAATGAGTTTTTCAGACAGGCCTCGTCGGCGTACTGGGGTTCATATCCACACTTTGTCTTCAACATCATACCACGTTTTACGTCTTCCCCGGTTGTAGCGGTCAGCGTCGATCCGTTGTTGGTGACGTATTCGAGACCTTCCTAACTGGCGGGCCTCTTCCACTCTTTGCATAACGCCGCCCAGATCACGAGGGTAGTCGTCTTGGTTTAGTAACACGGCGTCCAGTGTTGTGGTAACTGCACGACCGTAAACTAGTGGAAATGGGTAACATTGGTTGTCTCTTGTACTGTGGTGTTGTAGACAGAAGTGGCATATGGTAAAACTTTGTCCGAATTCTTGTGCTTCATATCCACATACATAGATATCATGCCAACAAGACTTCTGTTAAAACGTTCCTTCAGGCCATTGCTTTGCAGATCATATGCGGTTGCTTTTCTGTGAATACTGTGAGCCATATTCAGGAGACACTTCATAGGTTCCACTGTGAAAGCTGTTCCGCGAGCAGTGATTAAACTGTTGGAGCGCCATGCCGCTTGTGTACAAAAATTTGGCCACTTCCGCCGCCGTTCCCCGTTCCAAGGAGTCTGTTTTGACGTATCCCGTTAACTAATAAGTCGCCACAACAATTCATTTCCTGCCTAGTGAAGACGTCGGAAAGTGTCTAAAGAGGTCTATTTCAGCTTGTTGGAAAGGCGTTTTGGGTTAGTCTATAGGCCCACTGGTTTAGTATTAGGTGTTTTCCGTCTTTGGCATTCGCGGCATGTTTTAAGACAGCGCTGTACTGAAGCTAAGAGCTTGAGCTATTCGTAATGCAGACTGACTCTTGCAAGCGCTCGAGTCACGCCCAAATATTCAGACGTGGCTCATCGTGACACACTTGTAGTATTTCTTGCCGCATAGTTGTATGAACTACAAGCAGGAACTTTTCGCGGTTGGGCCTAAAGTTTCTCTTGTAGAGAGCATTTTATCGGGGCAGAATGATGCGAGGCTTCGGGAAAATATACACGGCACTTGTATGCCGACAACTTCTAGGTGTTTGATGAGAGGCAGCCATTCTTCGTCAGCACGTTAAAATTTGGCTATTTCAGTAGTTTTGACAATACTTACGTACAAAAAAGTCCTCGTGTTCTGATAGTGCTGTGTCTGCAGGCCCTCGTGACAAACAGTCGGCATCAGTATGCTTATATTCCATGGTTATATATTATTCTTCCTGTCTGAAGCTCGACCTTGCTAGTCGTTCGGATGGATTCATGATGTGATCCAGCCAGGAAAGGGCATGATGATCCCTGACGACCTTGAATGGCGTACCATATAGGCAAGGCTAAAATCTACTGATGGCCTAGCTAATGGCAAGACATTCTTTCTCTGTGGCCGCATAGTTTGTCTAAGCGTTTGTTACAGTCCGGCTGGCGTAAGCTATGACCTTTTCTTCGTCATTCTGCCACTGTATTAGAACGCATACAAGGCCGATGCTACTCGCATCTGGGTGCATTTCCGCGTTAGCTGACTCGTCAAAATGAGAAAGCATTGGGGGATTTTGCAGCCGTTTTCGTTATTCGTTGAAGGCATTCTGTTGCTCATTTTGCCACTGAAAAAGCTCATCTTCCCTCATAAGTTTTGTTAAGGGCTCTACGATGTTCGAGAAATTTCGGACAAACCGTTTGTAATACGCACACAGACCTAAAACTTTCCGTACAGACTATTTGCCTGCTCATATCAGAAACCTTGTGACGGCGCCTGTCTTTCTGGAATCAGGTCGAATGCGCTGGGCGTTGACGACGTGCCGAAGAAGTTGAAGTTTTTCGAAGCTGAATTGACACTTCTCTGGCTTGATAGCCAAGTCTACCGAACAGATTGCCTCTAACACAGACCGAAGGCGCTTCATGTGCTCCTTTAATGTTGCGGCGAAGATGACCACGTCATCTAGGTACACTAAGCAATACTGGACTGTACAGTGTCCATCATGCGTTGGAACGTTGCCGGTGCGCGACAGAGTCCAAAAGACAGGGCCTTGAAATCAAACAGTCCATCCGGTGTAATAAATGAACTCTTCTCGCAACCAGATTCATCCATTTCGATTTACCAGTATCCACTCTTCAGATCTACCACTCTTCAGATCTAGTGATGAGAAGAACTTTGCACACTGAAGTCCACCTAACGTGTCGTCGATGTGCGGTAGGGGGTGTACATCTCGTTTATTCACAGCATATAATTTTCTGTAGTCGACATAAAACCGTAGCGTGTTATCCTTCTTCTTTACAAGCACCACGGGAGATGACCACGGAGGGTTAGAACTGGATAACATCATCCTGAAGCATCACCGCACCTATTATTTAAATATTTCCTTTCCTTCGGTGAAACCGATACGGGTGCTGGCATACCAAGCCAGGTTTTCGCGTCCATTATGATCATGTGTTTTGTAATCCTCATGCGCCGTACCTTTGAACTATTGGAGAAACAGCTGCGGGATTCTCCTACTAATTCATACAGCTGTCGACGTTGAAACGCTGAAAGACTATTTTTAACAAATACGACAGAGGAGAGCTACTAGTAGAATTCGCAGAACGCAATTTTTTAAGACTTTTTAATACCTTCTACCGAAAACGAGGAAACCGTAGGTGGGCATGAAGGAGCCCTAATGGCGAAATTATGAACGAAACAGATTTTATAATGAGTGCACACCTAGGCATCAAGCAGGATGTGAAAGTGGTTGGCAAGGTACGATGCAGTGACCATAAAATGGTACGGTCTCAAATTCACCTAGACTTGAAGAAGGAACGACTAAAACTGATACGCAAGAAGCCAATCAATAAGGAAGCATTGAGAGAGAAAGTACAGGAATTCAGAGTCTCGCTTCAGAAAAAGTACTCGGCTCTTAGTGAGGAAACCAACCTTAGCGTAGATGCAATGAATGACAATCCGACGAGTATCATTACGGAGTGTGCAGTGGAAGTTTAAGGCAGGCTAGTTAGACAGGACACTTGCAAGCTTTCCGAGGAAACGAAAAATCTCATTAAGAAGCGTCCAACCATGAAAGTCTTAAGTACAACAGACAAAATAGAACTGGCAGAGCTTTCGAAGTTGAATAATAGCCGTAAAGTATCCGATGTAAGAAGGTATAATATGGAGAAAATTGAACATGCTCTGAAAAACGGAGAAACCGTCAAAGTAGTGAAGAAGAAACTTGGGGATACAAAAATCGGATGTATGCACTAAGGGGCAAAGACTGCAAAATAACTATCAAAATGGATATGATGGTTAAAATAGCGGAGAAGTTTTACAGAGATCTGTACAGTAGCCGGGACAACGACGACCCTAATACTATAAGAACTAGCAGTAATCCAAAGGACACCCCACCAGTACTAATAGAAGAAGTCAGAAAAGCTTTGGAAAGCATGCAAAGACGCAAAGCTGTTGGTGAGGATCAGGTAACATCAGATCTGCTGAAAGATGGAGGACATATTGTGCTAAAAAACTAGTCACCCTGTTTACGTGGTGTCTGCTGACGAGAAGAATAACAGAGCCTTGGAAGAATACTAACATCATCTTAATGCATAAGAGAAGAGATGACAAGGACTTGAAGAATTACAGGCCGATTAGCTTGCTCTTTGTAGTATACAAGCTATTTACAAAAGCAATTGCTAACATAGTAAAGAAAACATTAGAAATAAATCAAGTAAAGGAACAAGCAGGATTTCGAACAGGCTACTCAACAATCGACCACATTCAAATTATCAATCAGGCATAAGAGACATGCTCAGAATTTAGCCAACCCCTATACATAGAAGGCGTTTGATTCAGTAGAAATATCAGGAGTCATGCAGACACTGCGGAATCAGGGCGTCTATGAAGCAGATATAAACATCCTGGAAGGAATATACAGGGGATCAACTGCTACCATAGTGCTTCATAATGAAAGCAACAGAATACCCATGAAGAAGGGTGTGAGGCATGGTGACACAATCTCCCCAATGCTGTTTACCGCGTGCTTGCAGGAGGTTTTCAGAAGTCTAGAATGGGAACAGTTAAGGATAAGAGCTACTGGAGAGTACCTTAGTAACCTGCGCTTTGCTGATGACATTTCATTGCTGAGTAACTCAGGGGACGAATTCCAACTCATGATTTCAGAGTTAGACAAGAAGAGCAGAAAGGTGGGTCTTAAAATTAATCTGCTGAAAACGAAAGTATTGTACAACAACTTCGGATGTGAGCAGCGCTTCGAGATAGGTAATAGTGCACGTCAAGTTGTAAAAGACTATGCCTACTTAGGGAAGGTAATAACCACGGAGCCGAACCACGAGACAGAAGTAACTAGAAAAATAAGAATAGGGTGGAGCACATTTGGCAAGCACTCTCAAACTATGACAGGTAGATTGCCGCTATCCTTCAAGAGGAAGGTATATAACAGCTGTATCTTGCCAGTACTTAGCTACGGAGCATAAACCTAGCGACTTACAAAAAGGGTTCCGCTTTAATTGAGGACGACACAGCGAGCAATGGAAAGAAAAGTGATAGGTGTAACCTTCAGAGACAAGAAGAGAGCAGAGTGGATTATGGAACAAATGGGCGTTAAGGATGTCATAGTTGAAATCAAGAAGAGGAAACGGACATGAGCCGAGCATTTAGCGCGTAGACAGGATAACCGCTGGTCAAAAGGGTAATTGGCTGGATTCCCAGGGAGGGCAAGCGAGTTAGGGAGAGACAGAAGGTTAGGTGGGCAGATGAGATTAAGAAGTTTGTGGGTATAAATTGGCAGCAGCAAGCACAGGACCGAGTTAACTGTCGGTACAAGGGAGAGGCCTTTTTCCTGCAGTGGACAAAGTCAGGCTGATGATGATGATGATGACACCGATGTCAGATGTTAGTTTCATATCTGTTGTTGGAGTTTCAAGACTGCTTATTTCTGCCACTTCACGGAACTCATCAAGAAAGGCCATGGCTGTTCCTTTTGCAATGTGTTGGAATTCGTTCTCGAAATTTGTGAGGAGAATCTCTGCACACCCGTTCTGCAGCTTGATAATCCATTGTGTCGCACAAACACCTCCCTTTAGGAAACATCCATTTTGCAGCCTGCCACACGTTCATAGACACTAAAGATATCCTTTCAGACAAGAATCATTACACTGCCTTGTGGCAGTACCGTTACATCATCATCAACAACCCGTAGTAGAGTGTTGCAATACTCCTCTGCTCGTGCTGCTCTTATAGCATGTTCCATCGAAAATGACATGCTTGACCTCTGAAAAATAATAATCGCACCGTTATATCGTAGGAAAGTCTTTCACAGCACGACTTCCCTCGAACTCATGGGCAGGACGACAAACCCACTGACGTAAGTAAAGCTTGTACCACCATCTTTGCAGTGCATCAGCCGGAAGGGGTTAAGAGGTGACCGCCTGCAGTACGTACTTGATGTCCACTCCATTCGGTCAAAAGTTTCCCGAGTTGCTTCACTGACTTGTAACTTATCACGGAATATTCCGCACCAGTGTCGATCAAAGCATTGAGCTCTATTCCGTCAATCACTAAAGACAAATCTGAAAATATTTTTTTCTACTTCACTCATTTACCTGGAAACAGTCGACGTCGTCACGCTCGTATCACAGTGGAGGATATTCAAGTCTGAAGTCACCAGCAGTCTCGCCTCCACAGGTCGCCCTCTTCAGTTTCCCGGATTTAGGATAGGATAGCGATGTCCAGACGTGCTTGGGGAGGGACGTGGGCTGGACGAGTAGTAACGCATGGAGGATGGTGGGCGGCGTTGATGATGACAAGGCCGGTCAAAGTTTCGACGTGAGCATAGGTACTCTTCAACGTGGGAAGGCCTTTCGTCGTTTCGTCGACCCGGTGCGTTGATGGTGAATCCCATAAGACCAGCCTGATGATATTGGCAGAATCGGTACAGGTGGGCAGCCTCTCCGAATGGGAAGCACAAAGACCTACGTGCGGCAACTCGCCATACATCGCTCTTCCGTGGCATTGTCTCTGTCACACGAGGTGGAGTGTCGGCTGTCTACACAATATAAGGCGGGCTGCGCATTGTATGCACATAGATACTGGGTGGCTCGATCGGCGCACAGTGCAGTGCAGGTCGCCTGAGCCTGAGAGGGTACGTTGCCGCCCTTCGGGTCGCTGGCACATCACTCCATGGCTTCCGCATGGCCTGCCGAATTTCTTCTCAAACAACTTCAGCGAGAGACAGCTCGGGGTTGACATCAGGTAACTGCACTTTCCTTAATTCCTCCCTGACAGCAGACCGGACGAGCTCCCGCAATGCGTCAAGATTATCCACGATGCCTGCTGAGTAGACTCCTACTCATGCACTAGCTACATCACGGTTGTACTGTCAGGCTCTTTGCTACAGCGTAGTTTTGATGGTTGTTGCTTCCGACCGAAACTCAGCAACAGTACGGGGCAGGATGCGGATGAGTCCCACCAACAACTATTGCTTTGCCCGGTGCATAAGGTAGCGCACCTTCTTTTGTTTGTCATGCCGGGATCACCTCGCTTGAAAAGGTGGGACATATCTTTTATGTATATCGTGACAGTTTCGTTCATTCGTTCATTCCTTTCGCGAAGGGCTGCTTCCGCCTTTTCGCGGAGATCACTGTTGTCGAACGCACTCAGTATATAGCTCCCGCCGAAACTCTTGCGACGACGTCAGAGATGCCTCGTTGTTTTTGTACCATACTGGTGCAGAGTTTTTCGACGCAATGCAGACATTATGCAGCTTTCCTTCCTCGCTCCACTTATTTGGATTTCCCACTCTCTCGAAATTCTCTAACCAGTCTTCGGCATCCTCGTATGGGTCACCGTGACGAACCATTGGAATGACAGGTTGGCTTACGATGCGTTGCCCGGCGTAACTTGGCTCGTCATAGTGGAGGTTTCACTTGTCTTTGTCGTTGATGCCCTTGACACAGAAGGAAGTGATCCAAATTCTGGCGATTCTCCTCGGATACGGCGGCTCACTAATTGGTGCACCAGTGTAAGTTCCACAGGTTGCGGCTGGTCAGGTCAGTGCTTATACTTCAATCTCGTGTGGGGCTCGGAATCACTTGCCCTGCCCCTCCACCATAATATGTAACATATATAACAACCTCAAAACAAAGATGTCCTATTTAGAAGGTTTAATAAGGGCGAACGTGTTTCCAAAGCCAAAGGAATAACTCAGCACCTGAGAAAAGGAACCGAACTATCGTAGTACTCGCAAACCTCTGCGTCGAGCGCGGTTGTTTTTGTCTTCATGCGCGCTGGCCGCATGGTCAAAGCTCGTGTGCATACAGAACCCGTTCACCCGTGGCGGCTGGCTTCGTCTGTTGTGGTGCTGTCAACGCTTCTTTTGTTCGCGACGTTTGCACTGAGCGTTGGCAGTTTCTGGTGGCAATGTCATTCAGAAAACTATATGCGGGCGTTTCTCGACCACACAGTAATTCGCTAATAAAAGTTACTTATGGTATTCGCACCATCGCACCTAATAGTGCTCTTAGTTTCACTGTGAACTCTGTAATCTGAATGGAGTGGCGACGAAGCCCCAGACCTATGTGACCATTTAAGGGACTTTCGTGAGCCCACGACATGCACAAAACAACATTATAACCACTTTCGTTGCCCTTTAGAGCACTTCGCTCAAATAAAAAAAATGCATCATCAGAAAGTATTCGCCACGTGCTGCGCATGAACCTG
Organism: Rhipicephalus annulatus; assembly: GCA_013436015.1. Classification (NCBI taxonomy): domain Eukaryota; kingdom Metazoa; phylum Arthropoda; class Arachnida; order Ixodida; family Ixodidae; genus Rhipicephalus; species Rhipicephalus annulatus. The sequence goes on from WOVY01010515.1 coordinate 670,797, forward strand.
ATTCCCACATGGCGTGGCATCTGCCGAATTTTCGGCTGACTTTTCTTGTTACAAACAGATGTTGAGTACTTTAAAACATCCGCGGCAACAAATGAAAATTTTCGCAATAGGTGCATAGAGTGTGGGCCTCTCAAAACAGCCTGTCTTTTGTCACATTTTTTCAGGGTGTACAGGCGAGTAGTAAACTGTTATTAAAATATCACATTTGAGGCCACTAGTCACCAGCATCGCAAAAAAACATGCATAGCATCCATGCTGATTCTTCTACAGCGACGGCCTATGTCTGATTAAAAAAATGCCAGGCACTGAGATTATTCGCAGGCGGCCACGTAATATTTTATCAGCGCAGAACTATGCTTATTAATAACGAAATTGCGCAGGTTTGGGCACTGGAGACAGTGGTGGGTGTGACTTGTTCGCATGTTATTTATATACGTGGCGTACGGGCAAGCGCCTGCCATAACATGTCAATTTGTAGGGTATCAAGCGTATAGTTCGAACTAAGTTTGTTGTTTTGGGTCCAGTAGTCAGCATTGGTGCCATTTCGTCCACTTGAACCTAATTGTTTCTGCATAGTTAGCACACTGCAGTTTTAAAGCACAAATATTTCTTATATGTATTCCTGAACTTCAGTTTTCTTCACTTTGATTACGTTATGCATTACAAAAATATCGCCTTGCAAACTATTCAAGCAAATACCTGAAAAAAACACGCGTTCTATTACATTTGAGACGGATCCAGTGAACACGCTGGACAATCGATGTAATAAAGAGTACGAGCATCATCGGGCATGGTGAAATGTAGATTTCCAAAGGTAATAAACTTGTAACCAAAAAAACGCTCAAAAATTCTGAAATCATGTCTCATTCACCCGTGCCTTGGATTCAGGTGAATCTGCGAAAGCTTTTAGTTTGCTTCAGCCTGATATTTGCACGCTGAGTAGCGTTTGCGACTTCAGTGTAAGCTGGCTGAAGTCTATTATTGTTGCGCAACATACCGTTGAAATTAATGCACAAATGAAATAATTGGTAAGTCGGATTGAGGAAGTCGTTTGTGTGACCGATCAGCCTTTTGACAGTTGTCGGTGGTTCAATGAAGCAATACTTTGAAAAAAGCTCATCATAGAATTATATCTTGAATGCTTTACTAGTGCTACATTTTCAGCATTTGATATCTACATATTTCTTCAGTGACGTACCGGTGGACATCTTTGTTGTCATCGTACATTACGCTGGGCCTGATATCAACCTGGTTAATTGCCACATGGTGCCACCAACCATACTAACAGCTGACCTCGTGAGCACAGTTGGTAACATTACTTACTACCAAGTGCGCATGGTAAGTAATAACTCTGTTGTGGGCCACGCTTAATGCGTATTTGATTTCAAAACTTTGTCGAGGGGCAGCAATCAGTTTAAGCTTGACTGCAATCAAGGGCTTCAACACTTGCGTCAGGTAAAACAGTTCATTGTGACCTTCACCGGCGAGTACCACTGTAGGTTCTTCTTACCTAATTTGCACGTCAGGTGTGCCAGTAAATTATAAAATATTCATCATGCATTGCTAACGCACTACCCCTTTTTACAAGACTGGCGCCAAACGCCGCAGTTTGTGTCACTCACCCATGTATATTAGAGCTGGCCTTTTTACTGTACTTTTGGAGATAACACTTTTTAAAGATCTGATGAAGCAGTGTGTCTGCTACTACGATTGACACTATTGTAGTCAGTTTCACTGGTAAACCAACACTACTACTAATATTATTATTATTACAAACAATTATTATTCCTTCATTATGATTATCAGTGTACCCAGCCAAAAAGTAAACAGTACAATAAAGAAGGTCTCCAGAAAAAGCAATCAAATAAAAGAGCAAAGAGAAATATGAACCAACGTAAAAAAAGAAAACTATAAAAATAGAACACGAAAGTCAAGAAATGGTAGTCAGAAATAATGCGAACTACACACAAAAGTGCGGGAGGCTTCCCGAAAAACGGAAAACAGAAACATTTGTACACATTGTCACGCTGCATATCTTAGTGCTTATGGAACACGAAAAACATCAAGATGAAGAAAATGTTATGGAGCGTTTGTATTCTATGAACGCTAAAATATAGAAAACATTTCGTAGGTACATGAAATGGCTCTGGTTGACATACGCGGAATTCCCAAAGTTAAACAACTGAGAAGTACCAGGAACTAGTTTGTAACGAAATAAAAGGTTAGCGCGATTTTGTTGGCAGGGAAGCGATGTAAATAATAATAATATGGCAGTGTTAGAACTAGATACAGAATTCTTTCTAGCAAAACAATGATTGTAAATAGTCATGTACGTTTTCTGGACCCGCTCAAAGGCGTCACTGCCAGAGTTAGCAATGCGATTGTACATCTCAGATGCATATTTAGGTTCCAGAAGACACTTGGCGCGGTAAAATTTGTGGAACGCTGTAGAAGAACTGTATTCTCGAGAAGTTCTGAATATGTAGTGGAGAGAACAAAGATCACCCATTAAAGCACGTTTAGTGTGAGAAGAAAAATTTAGCATGCTATCAAAAAACATCAGTACCACTGAACTCATACACCTTGCAGAAAGACAGTATTCATAGAGTGTGCAAAAGACCCGATGAATGTTTTGCGACTTGTACTCAAGAATGTGGTTTTTGAGGTATTCAAACAAAAGGCATTGTTATAACGCAATTCGGAGCAAGAACACAATTCTGACTGCAGCAAGTGATAGTCGTTAGAGGAATGAATTTACTTAAGTATCTTAATGTCATGAGCATACTACAAAAAAGAAGAAAGAATTTCGAAAAAAACATCTTTACGATAAATTAAAACTAGGACTGGGCCTAATACTGACCTTTGAGGGACTCCACAAGTTTCTTTATAAAACAATGACGACTGGCCATTTATGACATCATAGCATGAATAATTATAAAGATAGCTATGCAGGAGATTCACAGCAGACGAGTAAAAATCAGTTTTCAAGCTTAAACAAAAAGAGTGAGTAGCTAGCTACGTCAAAATTCCTGCTCCGGTTACAGTAAACTGACCCGCTCTGTGAGAAACAGAAGAAAATATTTGCGTCAGGAAAATAGCAATACTTGTGGTACATCAGTGGCCAGAGAGAAACTCCTGTTGATTATAAATCACTGAATTATTCACGCTAACATACAGTATGTTATGAAGAGGCAGCTCAATAAAATTCAATACGGCACACAGGCCTATCGGAAAAAAACAAATGGTGGGCATGGTGTAAACCACCACCCACCATTATAGTGGATTAATGTAGTGGGTGAATGGTCGGAAACGCCCACCAAGGCGCATGGTGGGTGCTGCAGTGCCGGCAACGCTTGAGCGCGAAATGACGTCAGAATCACCGTGTCGAGCTGCCACAAAAAATAAAAAAGAATTCTATAAAAACGGTATAAAAACACTCGTCCCGTAAAAAAAAACAAGGTGCCACGGAGGAATCGAACGTGCCACCTGTGGATCCCCAATTGGAGACACTAATCACTGCGTCATACCAACATGAGGTTCGTTGTGTGGTAAATTGTTAGTTGTCTTACAAACTTACGGTTCAACTTCAGTTATGTTTGTCGTGTACATGACATAGACGAGATCTGCACCTGCTACTAAAAATTGCACATTCATTAAACACAAGCAACTGCTGCCTGTAATGATTGCCACTGTGTTAATGGCACCAGTGCTATTTTTTTACAATTCACCACTGCAAGAAAAAAAAACTAAGTGGACTGGGGAGCAGCAATAGTTTACCGGCGGGGTCTGCCAAGTTTAATATCCGTTTCGTGCTCGTTCTCAAGGGCGACATCTGCTCACGCTTTCTGATGCTTCAAGGTTCATTCCAGAGATACGCCCGCCTAATTTATTTGATTGAGTATTGGGATGCTTTTCGCGCAATGTAGAGGGTGGTCGGGCCAGTGCAATGCTGTAGCTCTTTCGCTAAAGCAACATCTACATAACGGCTTGGCCAAAACGAATGCAGTGTGCCGGAAACATTACGCTATCACAATGTTTCCCCAAGCATACGAATTGCCACGTCTGAGTTCTCGCACAAAAGCCAGAGAAGTGCCGGCGAGTGCGACCGGCGGCTGTCGGTAAGAAGAGGCCTACGTTCTCTGGGAGTGCTTGAATCGCATCGCATCGATGTTTGTTGCTTCTTGAGAAGGCATAATACACAATGAAAAATGCTTCATTTAGGCTAATTGATGCCATGGCTGCGCTGTATTGTCATTCTTAATCGTCGAAATCCTGTATTTTGAAACCCGGAAGCACGGATAACACAATTGTGCGGGCTCGGTCGGTAGGCCTAACCTTTGGTGGAAATCATGGTGGTAGAACATGTAGTGTACAGATCCCAGCTTGGTACCCTATATAAACTGCCCGCCATTATAAGCCCACCCATCATCTGCTTACTGCTTCCCAGCATTATCGCAATGGTGGGCAGAGCTTCTCAGCTTGGTACACCATGTGGCCCACCATAAGAAGCAGCACCCATCATCTGCTCAGTGCTTCCCAGCATTATCGCAATGGTGGGAAGAGTTTCTCAGCTTGGTACACCACGTGGCCCACCATAATAAGCACCACCCACCATATGCTTATGGCTTCCCAGCATTATCGCAATGGTGGGCAGAGTGTCCCATTATTGCCCACTATCTAGCCTCTGCTTTCCACCATCATTTTCACTTTACCCATCGTCTGTACGCCATACCGCCCAGTATGTCTCTGCATATCCACCATATCTTCCACTACGTCCCACCATATCCGTCATAATTTCCACCATGCCCACAATTATTTCAACTACGCCCACCATGTTTTCCAGTAAGCGCCGTGGCAATTTTTCCGATAGAGAGTAGACAAATACGGCGATAACTAGAAACGTTAATATTTATTATTATTATTATCATTTTTGTATCTAATATTATTGCGCATTTAAAATCAAGATGCAACCTAAATCACTCCTGCAAGTTTAAATTCAAATGAATCGCAAGTAAAAAAATGAAAGAATGGAGTACAGTATCACAAATATTGCTACAATATATCGTAGCAAATAAAAATATTATGCAATGAAACAACCTCTAAATAAATACTCAGACAGCAAGTTGTGGAGAATGTGATACTTTCTTCCAAAAATAAACTGTAATGAAAGTTGGAGTTTTCCCAAAAATAGGAAGCACGAAGAACACCCTCTGAACTTCAAGAAAGAACAACTCAGAAAACCATCAGCCCTAAGGACTGTTGACGACAAAACTTTCAACGAACTGTGACAGTTGTGGTCGTCTGTCTACCCGTTACAATGGTGGTAGGGGTGGAAAAACGTTTATTAAAAAAACGCTGAGTTCTACTACAAATTCACTTGAGTGGTCTCCTTATACCAGAAGTTCACTGGAGGTCCTCACTGCTCGTCAGCCTGTTACCAAGTAGTGTTGAGCGTCCTGGGTGGAGCAGTCGAGCAGGAACTCTCCTCAAGCCTCTCTTGTGGGTAGGGAGAAGGGGGATGGAAAAATACCCTCACGTCCTCGGAGAGAATCATGGCGAAATGCGAAAGCAGTGCGTAGCGTTCATAACGGCGTTTCGCAGGTGAAAACCCAGCGTTAGAAGAATATAGTGTTTTCTTTTTTTTCTTACACCGTAGCGCCAATAGCACCGTTTGCCGCACGTGGCCTTTTTTTGTCGCTTCCAACTCTGGTAGCTTGCGTGAACCGTTAAATAGGTGCGCGCGCTTGCAGTTGTTGCTGAAAGCTGCTGATGCCGCAGCGTAACAGGGTGGGAGCTCCGCCTGCTGGGGACGCACGCGCCCACAGCTGTTGCTATGGGAGAGGTTGGTCGACGGATACCGACGGACGCCTGACATTGCCCCAAATGATAACTGCATTCGCATTCAAAAGGAAGAGGAATGGTAGGGCATACTGCAGTCATGTGTTGGGTGTCGCCCAGCACCCCACAATGCACTTAGTAGCTGTGTATAACCGGTATATAATAATCAGCGGCTGCCGGAAAGAAGAAAGTGTTGATCTGCAAGCGTCTCCGAAGTTTCTAGTCCGCTTTAGAGAGACCCCGTGCAAGTTCTGGGTAAAGAGGGCGCGAACTTCGATATTAACCGATGATTTCGCAGTACTGCGTAAAAGCTGAGAGGCCCGAGGGAGACGCGTTGTCGAAAAAAGGAACGGCCTGGCAGAGAGAAACGCTGACAGTGGCATGAACCGCTTTGCTACCTAGGAGCCGCGCCTAGCCAGGAGACCAGACTATGCGAATTTAGTGAGGTTCAAAGTGCCATGAGGCCACCTGGACAAGGTTGGCGCCCAGAGAAGCTATGGTACCATACAAGTATTGGGAAAAGCCAAAGAACGAGCCCGTTATGATCACTCTTGCCTAGCAGTGAGACCACGTTCAAGCGATGGCTCTCTCTGCAGATCTAGTTGAATCGGGGGCGTGGAAAGAGATGTCGTCAATGTGTTCATCGTCCTATATTACTGTGGCTGTAAAGTGTTTCGAGAAGGTTGGGCCTGAGACATCTACTTCCAAGACGCCAGGAGAATCGAGCGTGGAGAAACTGTGTTCAGGCTAGGCGTCCGCCTACGTGTTGACTGAGATCCATGTTGCGAGGAAGTGGCTCAACCCAATGTTCTGGCCGCCACAGCTCCAGAACAGAGGAATAGGGTGGTGTAGTAGAGATTTAGTCTAGTGAGAGCCTGCCCATAGAGAAGGTGGTTCCGGAACTGTCTATCACAGGCGGTTCATTTGGTTGATGGGATGGTCCACCCGCAACGCATAATACAAGTTGTGCACTCCGAAGGCCGCAAAGTGGCGATTGGAAGTAGGAATGGGAAGGTCCAGGGCTCGCTTATACACCAGTAGCTACAAGCCTAAAGAACACGTGCGGAAGGGTTCTTGTCGGCTTGTTTCTGAATCATCATTAACATTGTTACTGCAAGTTGTGATACAGGTAAAGGACACTGGTAGTTGTTGCGAACAGAGCCCTTGCAAAATGCAATTCTTCACTTTCTCTTTCCTGCCTTTCGCATGTCCTTCACATGTCTCTTGAAGCATATGAAGGCAATAAGGCGAGTGTTGGTGGAAAAAAAGAATAGCCACCCGAATCTTCCCACGGGAGAACTGGAGTAAATGCGTCGCAGAGTGGTGGAGGTATCACGTGAGTGTTGCGTAGTTGGGTGTGGTTTGCGAATGTTTATTTGTTATTTTTTAAACATTTCTCTTAATTGAATGAAGCAGAAGTGTTGTCTTCAACGTCAAGTAAAAGCCAAGTGAAGACGCTCTCGACTAAATTTCGAACGCGCGATTCAGTGCCTATATACTGGGTTCCCACGTAACTTTAGCTAGAGCTCAAAAATATGCCGGAACACGTAATCATGATGCGACCAAAGGCATGTTGCTCACAGATGCCGGGATTTATTCAGACTTTTTTGTGTTTTCAAGTATTGTTTAATTATATATGTTTAATTAACTAATTATTCAAGAAAGAGGATGGACAAAAAATTCAGTGAGAAAGTTGTATATTTGTTTAAAACGTCTGCTTAGACAGTTTCGAACTTTATGTGTTAGGTATTAGGTGTTCTTATGTAATTACAAATGCCCGCGAAATACAAAAAATACCACGTGACAAACACGCTCGTGCGCCAGTGCGCGCATCGATTCTAGCACTTCTTGACGAACCGCATACGAACGACCATAGCAATCGCCCCATTATGCTGTCCCAGCAAGGCCGCAAAATAGTGGTTGCTTTACGATGAACTCGTTTTGCTATCGGCCACAAAAACGATAACCGCAGTGACTGCTTATCGCTGTCATGAATTGGTGCGAAGGAAGGGTGTCGTTCATACGCAGAACGTTAGGGAGCACTACCATTACCGTGCGCACTGACGCGTGAGCGGATTTGTCATGTAGTATTTTATTGTAGTTCGCGGGCATTCGCAATTAGCAGAAAAACACTAAAACCTAACAGATATAAGTTCAAAACTGTGTTATCAGACGTTTCGCAAACCGATCTACAACTTTCTCATTGAAGCAACAGTGGGTAACATGTATTTTGCCGCGTCGTAATTACGCGTTCCGTTATATTTTTAAACTCTGGCCAAAGTTACGTGGGACACCTTGTATACAGTGTGGCCAGTGAACAGTTGGTCAGCACGAGGAGTCATTTTTATGAGCAGATGCTGCCTGCTTCGGCCTTATGAGGCGAGATAGAAAGAGAGGAATGACATTTTTGCGAGACTAGAGAGGGGGGGAGAGATTGGTGTGTTCCTGGGCCGGTACGAGATGTGAGCATGCTGCACGAGACGCGAGCGAGCATAGGAGAAGGGGGGGTGGATGGCGCCACCACCGACGTTGAAGCGTGACATCGTGCGTCTAAAAAATTATCCGCGATTAATAAGGAGGGTGGCAAGGTTTCAGGTGAGAAATATCAGCTCAGTTCTAATTGGTCGTCGACCGTTGCACAGCAGACGAACTATTACGCAAGTTTTGTGACCGAGATGGTTCACAGTTACAGAAGGGTCATACTATCGTGCTAAGAAGTTCTGCCACAATCCAGCTTGCGTTTTGGCGTCCGAAGCAACATCAAATCACTTTTTTCGAGTGATAGTGGTTTGTGAAGTTTGTCGTATCGCTCCTTCGAACGGCGTTGTGAGGCCACAGTTTGAAGAAGAGCTATTTAACGGGCTTCTTCTGCAAGGCAAGGTCTGCGATACAGAATCATCCTTGCGTAAAATAAAAGGTAAGAAGTTATACAGAGCGATTCGCGGTAACCTTTCGTACGAAATTTGAAATAGAATAAAATACGTTGTTTGAGGTTTAGCTATGTTGCAATGGTAAGTGATTAACGGTAACGTGACCTTTCAGATCCTATGATTGAAGGAAACCTACCTGGCATGCATGTTGGTCTGAAATCTGTTTTTCAACGAGCTCAGTTGTCTGCGGATTATGTGGTGTACAATGGCAGAACTATGAAGTGCACAGACGTAATTCCTCAATAGCATGAGCAGTAAACCAGTGGTCATGGTCACTGATGATAACACATGGTGGACCAAGGCAAACTGCAGCAAGAATGACGCTACAGAAGCAGTGGAGGAAGGCGGTATGGCTGGTGCTTCGGCATATTGTGTATTATCGAAAACCAAATGATTATTGAACAAGTATTATTCTTGGATAAAGGAGAGGACCTAGAAAGTCAACTCGTGCTTATCGATAGGCTTATTCCTGCTTGCTCGAAAGGCTTATGATAGATGGTGCAAATGGCTGAAGGGGACCTGGTGCTGCGGTCACCACGTTGTGAGACGATGGCCAGTTTCACAACTAGTGACATAGCGTCTGGCTGTTTCGTACATCTTGGGCCAGTAAATGTGTTCCCGGGTGCGTTGCAGCGTTCGTACAAAGCTGAAACGGCCGGATGTTTCATCGTCATGTATTGTGTGTGTAACTGCGGAGCGAAGACTCTTGGGAACAGCTAGGATAAAACGCAAACCCGGCCTGGAGCAGTTTGTCAAGAACAGTGATGAGCGGCTCCTGGAAGTGGCCGCTGCCTTGGGGATTAAGGCAGCGATAAAAACCAGATCCATGGTGTGATCCCCCCGTTGTTCTCGCTAAAAGCCGCTCACGCTGGGAACCTGCTAGTAATTTCAGCGAGACAGTCATCTAGTAGACATTCTCATCAACTCAGTCGGTAGCCGGAAGAGGAATCCGAGACAGGCAATCTGCGTCGGTAAGACTATGGCCCCTTTTTGCGACACCATGAAGTCGTATTCCTGTAGACGCATCACCCAATGTACTTGGTGACTAGAGGGATGACGCAAACCTACCAGCCAGCATAAGGGTTCATGATCTGGGGTTATCTTGAATGGTCTCCCGTTAAGATAACAGCAGAACGTTCATAATGCGAAAATAGCGGTCAAGCAATCCTTTGCTATCACCGTATAATATCGTTCAGAGTTGTTCAAAAAATGGCAGGCATATGCGACGACAAGTTCGGCACCACATTGGCATTGTAGAAGCACCGCTTCTAAGCCGATACCGCTTGCGTCAGTGTATGCTTCAGTCGGGCAAGATAGATCGAAGTGACTCGAAGGTGGTACTTACGTTAGTATAAACTTTAGTTGAGAGAATGCGGCATCGCTCTTTGGTGGCCACTGGAAGGCCGCGTCCTGTTGCAGGATACTTGTCAGTAGGTGCACAATCTCGTAAAGCGAGAAACAAAACGACGAAAATAAGAACATAGGCCGATAAATAATCGAAGTGCTCGTGCCGACTGCGGAGGTTTAAATTAAGCTGCTCACAACTTCAATCTCACGAGTATCGGGTTTCACGCCATCTTTGTCGACTAATGGCCCCAGGACGAATGTTTAAGGTTCGTCAAAGTGACACTTCTTGGAAATCAGAAGCAGGCCAGCTTTTTCGAAGCAGTCGAGAACACGACTAAAGCGGTTGTTATGCTCTTCAAACATATGGCCAAAGATTACAACTTCGTTGGGATAACGTGCATATCTCCCACTGAGGACCACGTAGCAATGATCCAATAAATTTTTAAAAGGTGGCAGGGGCACTTCATAGGGCAAGAGGCACAACAATAAATCAGAATAGGTCATCGGGAGTCGCAAATACAGTCTTTTTTTTGTCTTCCGGTTCCTTTTGCCAATAACCTGATGGCAAATCAAGCGTCGGAAATTCAGAAGCACAGCGAAAAAACCTTAACATCCTCAATTTGCTGTGGGAGATATACATCTTTTTTGTCACCCTATTTAGACGCCGGTAACAAAGACACAATCTCCCAGAACCATCTTATTTGGACAAGGACTTCCAAAGCTGCCCACCTGATGGAACTCTTGAAGACACTTTCGTTCATCATCTCCTTTACTTTCTCGGAACTAATTTGGCGCTCGGAAGAAGACACTTGGCAGAGCTTATGGCGGATGGGCGTGCAGAGGTGGTGCCTTTTCGGTGACGAGTGCGGGATGATGGTAACTGAAGTTGTGCATCTCCATGTTTGGAGTCGAATGCATGGAGTTGTTGTGAAAGAAATTCTACCAGAACTTTCCAATTCAATGTGGAGAGAGCCTTGCTGATCATACTCCAGCATTCAAACTTCAGAAAAGTGGTTGTCACAACTAGCGGAAGCTGAGTTGAGGTTCGTATGTAGAGCCGCTATTTACCTGCATGGGAATTTATTGCAGAGAGCGACCTGTGGTGGTTCTTGGGCCCTCAGACGCAGAAACCCAAAACATGGACAAGAAAAACATTTATCGGCGTAAGAGTCACAACACTGTGGCTATGTGTACAAGACACTGGCTGTATAACTCAGTCCTACAGTCCTTATGTTTACGCGCATGCGAGTAACCCACGCGTCCTCACTACTCAGATGTCTAATTCCGTCGGGTGTCTCTCACGCTCCCACTGAATACGATGGCGTCGACGACACAATCGCGCCAAGGGAAGGTCGCCAAGTGCACGGGAGCCCACGAGCAGACCATCAGCTGCTTGTGCTGGACCAGGCGGCCCCACGCTGTGGTTGACACAACACCGAGGTCACACCTTCAATTGGCGGTTATGCCGGACCGGCTCCGACGTGGCACCTTGGCGACGATCTCGGTGACTGGTTGTGCCGGACCCGAGTCTAGAGAGAATCATTCGCTTGCCTTGGCCCACATGCTAGTCCGTCACAGGAAGAGAACGTCAGACCTGGCCCGGAACAACCACTCGCGTCAGGAACACGCGACACTCGTTCCAGTTGGGTTGGTGGCGTTGGCTCCTCCGTTCAGTCCCCTGAGTCCCAACGGCTAGTGGTCTTGCTAGCTGGCCGTGTTCTTCTTTGCCCATCGCTTTTCCGAAGCTCACGTTCGTCTGACCCTATTTCATCGTCTTCATTTGCGTCAACACTTTTGTTCGCACTTTCAGTTTCGGTTCCTTACTACAGACCTTCATGCCTTGAGGAATCGCAACTGGTGTGGTGGAACTGTTGAGCGCCCAGAAAGCCGCAACTCCTTTCGTCATGCACATGACAGAAAAGAGTACAAGTATGCTCCAAGACAGTTTACGTTGAAAGGCCCAACTACAAGGCCAACACGAGCAATGCCGACGGCACTTGAAGAGACACGGATGGCTTTCAAGCACTAAGACGGGGCAAATACTTTTTTGATCACGCCGAATTTGTTCCTGTCTTTATCACAGAAGCTCTGTTCGCAAAGTGCCGGTATAGATAACTAGTTTAACGATGTTTACCAATGGTTTAACAACTACCACCGTAAATGGAAGCAGCACAATCCTCGACGAGATAACTGCAAGAATCACGTTGTGCGTAACACAAAAAGGAGCTACATATTTCGACAAAAACACTTTCCCAGCCAACAAAACAGTAAATGCCCAAACACAAAAGGGATGAAGCTACTTGCCGCCTTCTCTACTAAAGGTAATCGCATCGTTCTATATAAACATAACATCGAGGCCAAAACAATTTTTGAAGGTGAGGCTCATCACATATACAGTAGCTTCAGTATCCAGTAAGGCCATCGTTTGTATGCCGTCAATCAGCACGTTTACTTTGTTTTTGATCAACACAACAGGCAGAGGTAAATCTTGTGAACACCGTCCAGTGGCCTCACTGCTGTTAGTTTCCTGTTGGCGGAGTGAAAGAACGGCGGCGAGGGGACAACAAGCGATAAGAAGGGTTAAAATGGTGGTGTCAAGCTGCGTTCAGATGCTGGAAGGTCGCTGCATCTCGTGTCATGCGTAAAACGGTTCCTCTGAAATCAGTAGGTCTTGCGCAGGTCATGTGATGTACTGGTTGCTGGTGGCGAGAACATGGTTGGCGTATTTTTCCACTGGAGGCGCTGGCGACAATATCCAACTATCTGTCCTGTGTAAGCGCAGCAGTTCAAGTGGAAGGCTTGCGGTCTGCACTATATTCATCGGAACGCATCTTAGGCTCCTGCCTTCGAGCAAGTTCATTGTCATGCAGGTAACGTGTTCTGACTGCTTGCTGAAATTCGCTGTAACCATTCTAAGGCGTGTCGTCGTAATAGCTTCCGCGATGTTCATGTGACGGCCTGGCGTAATACGTCACAGAGTCTCAGGCATAAAGCTCAACTGTTCTTGTTACAGCTGAAAGTCATAAGTAGGACAGTTATCGTAGTGACGTGGCTCTGCTCTTTGCGTTAGGCTATATTCCTCCATGCACTTCACCGCCGGATACGAAGAGAAGGACGCAACACTCAGCTCCAACTTTGGAGGCAGTTGTCAGTGATCATCGCTTGGATGTGTCACTCGCGCATGCATGGTGACTTTTTCGCAGACTATTTGTCGATTTGTAGGTTAGTGATCGAGGGACAGGTTGCTCTCCATGGTTGCAACTGTCGTGATACTAGATAAACTGCCAAATTTCGGTGTGGTGCTCGTCGTCTTGAGTTTTTTGAAAGCCGAATGACATCAGAAACTAAAGCGAGGGTGTCGTTTGCAATAAAGAAACTGTAAACGTCCTCGGCGATTTCTTTTAGGAGGTGCCCGGCTCTGTCTTCCTCAGACATTCCAGAGCCTACCGTCTTGTGTAGTCTAACAATCTTCTCAATGTACATTGAGAAAGTTTCGCTTGGCAGTTGTGAATGTTGCACGAGCATCTGTTTCACCTGTTCCTTTTTTATTGTGGAGTCCCCAAAGCGCACCTTGACCTCGGAAACAAATTGATCTCATGCCGTTAACGTATCCTCCTCTTTCGCATATCATATAAAAGCTTAGAAAGAACACGACATTTGAAAGCTGAGAAGCGAGACCCCACTTGTTAGCCACAGTGCCCTGTTTTCGAAGAATGGGCCATGCCTCGATGGCTTCATTTGGCCTTTCGGCGAAGGTACAGGCTTCTCTCGGTTTTGAAGCGGAACTGGTCGGTGTGGAGTTAGGCGCACATTTTAAAGGGATCATCGGTCGTCTCCGTTTAGGAACATGCCCAACCCGGGTGGGTGTGGTGAACGTTTAGCGAGGGGACGGCTTTGTCGGAGCACCTGTGCTTTAACCTCAATTTAGGCGTGTCCTGTACCCAGCACTTTCCACTACAATCGCTACAGCAGGTTTTAGTGGTATGGTTTCGTTGTCAAGTGGTTGATGATGGTTTTTGTTGAGAACAGTGACCTTGCAATATCTTCGTTCTCTTTTTCTTCTTGTCTCCCTTCAACAGGCCCATTACAATGTTAAGAGCTTTTGTGTGTTGTGCCATACTTGCCGTAACAGTTTAGTTCCTTGAAAGCCTTAATTTGGTTATTGTAGCGGGTATTGTGCAGAGTTCTCTCAAACTGTGCGTACAGTAGAGTCTTTATGCGCTGCTATATGAAATATACATGCATATTATCAATTCTGTCGTTTCTATTTGAGGTATAACACTACAATAAAACTGTTTGCCTGTATGTATTTGCTCTCTTCTGGGCTTATCATACGTAGATTCGTAATCAGAGTTTTTTATTGCGCGATTTTCATAAATTTACTGAGAAAATACTTGTCAGAAATAATTTACTTGTAAGAAAATAATAAATATCCATAGAACTGAATAGAGCTTGTTACTTTTCATTGAGACACTGCAATCATGCGGTATAGACAAAAGTAGTCGGAGAAGTAAAATGCATCGAGTGGTACTAGAAATCACGTCGCTTTGTGCTGAACGTGACCAGTTGCTGGAACTGCAGGAACAATCATCGTCGCATTCAATTTCTTCCATATCTTATGATGCAGTGCAAGCGCGAGCGAGTGCCACCAACAGCTATCTAGCTAAAACCTCTATGTATAAGTCTTGAATATGCACTGTTTGAAAATAATATAGACGAGGAACATATAAACAACCGAAGTATACGAAATGTGTCTGCGTTCATTTGCAAACTCCCTGCTGGCCCGAGTAATCACTCTTCTCAATGTGTGCCTTTTAAACCAATGTTGGGGCCACCGTTTCCAGCCTACATGATTTTCATATGACATGCAGGGTGTTGGGATTACCAACCTTGCAGCAAACTACCACCATTGGCCTTTCGGCACCCAATGTGCTATGTCCCTGGACATGGGTGGCCGCTGGTACGAACCCTGCGGCTCGGACACGTCTGGAGTTCCTCCCGAAGACTACAAACTAGGCAAGACGTGTGGCTACAGCTGCATGAAACAGAAGGTGCAGAAAGAGACCCAGATCACTGAAATTACTAGGGTGAGCCTGAGATTTATCTTGAATTCTAATAAACAGGCTTTTAAAGCCATTACTATTTTACGTAAACTACAAGCTTTGAAAGGTATATACGCAAGTCGTATTTTTTTAAATATGTGGTACCTATTGTGTGTCCTTTTCTTGGAACTTGGGCGCCTCACAACACGTTCCGCGGGATGCTATTCATCTATGTTTCGATCGTTAAATTAGTAGGTATTAGTTTCCTGCGCCCCAGAATAAACATACTTCTTGTCTTGCTGCCATTTCTGCATAGGTTTTTTAAATATTTTTATCTGTTTAGTAATTGTGAATTTGTTGTAAAACGAGCTGTTTTCTTGTGCATGTTTTTTGTACTGTGTTGGCTAGATGCAATGCAGTAATGAAAGGTACAATGCTTTACACACTTTATTTGTACCCAATGGTAACTCAGTAACTATGGAGTACTTTTTCAAAAGTGTTAGGTCGGGTCATTGAAGACTAGCGGCACATAGACCACATGAGACGGCGGCTGGCGGGAAACAGTTTGTTAAGTATTGGAAGCGGACTCAGCAGGTGGACGTAGGGGAGAGAAGAGGATCATGTGATCCCACATCACGTTTACATGAGCACTTCGGTTGCTCCTGCAAGCTATGCACAACACTTGGAGTGGCCATGTGTCGGTTAGTGTGAGCGTACACGACATCACATTCCTTACCACTTGTACACAGTTCCCGTATCGTCAGGTGGACGCCGATCACGTCGGGGCCTCGGCACAGTTTGGTTTCGCGCGGAGCCTCTGGGTCGGTGATTTTTTTGCTTGCGTCGCACAAATATCCACCCTGTCCTCATTTTCTTTATGTTGAGAGGCAGGCGTCGTGGGCAGATCATGAGGCGATGATGCTTCTTCTGGCAGTGCGATCACGTACGTAGCCGGCACTGTGCCTTGTTCACTCGACTGTGAACTGTTAGTTTGATCGTTCTGCGGCGAGTTGGCTTTCGAGTAGGCTTCTGCACCTAGTTGTTTGCGGATACCATTCTTACTGACCTCAAGTAGAAAAGTTGCCTCGTTTACCTCGAAGATGTTATTGACATTTTGGAAACGTTTCAAGAGCACCTTAATGGCCTTCGGAGTGTCCATAAAGCCATGCAATCGGCTAACCTGACACTCAAGCCTGAGAAGTTTCATATCGGCTACTAGGAAGTCGTGTGCTTTTGTCAACTTGTGAGCGCTGAAGGCGTTCGGCCCGATCCTAAGACTGCCTCAATGACCAATTTTTAGGCTCCGACAGAAAAAAAACGTTTTTGACGATTTCTGGCGCTCTGTGCATATTGTCGTCACTTTACTGAAAACGTCCCTAAGATAGCAGAGCCACTCATCATAATTACGCGTGACGACACACACTTTGTGTGGACTGACGAACAAGCGACTGCCTTTGCGGAACTGCAACATCGATAGTCCTCTCCCCTTGTTCTTGTTCATTTCAATGAGGACACTAATAGAGAGGTGCGCTCTGACGCAAGCAACATTTGTGTCTGAGCTCTCTTGGTGCAAACGCAAGATGGGACCGAGGGAATTATTGCCTACACAAGCCGCACTCTGTCACGAGCCGAGAGCAAATATTCAACGTCAGAGAAGAACTGCCTCGCAGTAATATGGGCAATTACAAAGTTCAGGCCTTATCTCTATGGATGCCCAGTTAAAGTTGTGACTGATTGCCACACTTTTTGTTGGATGGCTATTCTCTGAGGCTCCTGTGGGCGATTAGCACGAGGGAGTCTGTGACTTGAAAAGTTCTATGTCACCATCGTATACAAGTTGGCTAGAAAACATGAAGACGCCAATACGCTGTCACGAGCACCTGTGGAACCTGACCGTTCACCTGTCGAAGACGACAGTGCCTTCCCGAGGATTTTCAGTGCGGCGGACCTCATTAGTGTGGCGACCACTTTCGAGACGGCCTATTATAAATAAAACACAGGTGTCAGCAGCCGATCTCATTTTATAATCTATCTTCAAGACCTCCGCGATGACATCCTATTAGCATGCTATGACGAGCCGCATCTGGCCATCTGGGATACTCGCGGACGCTCGGCCGGGTGCAACAGCGATATTCCTGGCCTAAACTGGGAGCTTGCGTCAAGCGCTACATGAAGGGTGCCGCGAATGACAGCGTCAAAAGTCATCACTTGTAAAGTCTGCAGGCCTCCCACAACCCATCGACTGACCGTGTATGCGATTTTATCAAGCTGGGATGGACCTCCTTGGTCCGTTTTCTTTGCCTTACTCCGGAAACAAGTGGATCGTCGACGCCATGGACTACTTCACGCGTTACGCTGAGACAAAGCCACTGCCATGCGGTACACGTAAGAAGTCGCCCAGTTTTTTATACATTATGTTGTGCTTCTTCCTGGCGCTCCGACATTCATCATCACTGAATGAGGGACAGCGTTTATGGCAGAACTGTTGGATGACATCTTCTAGCTCAGTTGCACGAACCACCATAAACAACCGCATATCCCCCCCCAGAGTAACGGCCTGACAAAAAGGCTCTGCAAAATGCTGGCGAACATGATTTACGTGTACGTGGATGTGCAGCATAAAACGTGGGACGAGATCCTACCATACGTAACGTTGGTGTACCACACGGAAACCTAGGAGACAACAAAATTCGCACTCTGCCGCCGCATTTACGGTCGAGACGTGCAAACCATGCTAGATGGTATGATTGCTTGTGACATCGACCAGCATGAGCAAATAACTCTTGTCGTCGAGGATTACATTCAGCGTGCAGAGGAAGCGCGTCAACTAGCTTGCGTGCACATAACAAGGTAGCATTGTGGAGATGCCCGAAGGCACAATATCCACAATCGACAAGTCGCCAATCAACCTTGTGACCAACTTGAATTTGGACTCGAGTTAGACGTCGAGGTCTCAGTGAGAAACTCCTCAGCAAGTACTTCGGACCCTACAAAGTACAAAGCATTATGGTGTTTGAACAAGGTCGACCATGAAACCGTCCCAGACGTAGGCTCGGCAATGACCCAGCGCCACTCACCACGCACAGAGGGTGTGCATGTCGTCCGAATAAAACCATATTTTATGCGGGGATACTCAAAGATTGTGACTCACTCAAAGACTGGGCGTTACCTATATGAGTTCTTTGCCCAGTGTAGGTTTTCTTAGTTGATTTTCTTTTTTCGGAGAAGGTGGTGTTTTCTACGTCCCCAGTTTTGAAGCAAAAACAACATCGCGATACTTCTTGAACTTGCAAGCATGGCCCTCGGGCCGTCCATCGCAACAGTAGCAGCACCATTGCTGAACCGATGTTAGGTTGCGAGGTCTTGTGCACCTCCTCGAAGCTCGTGACTCTCTTAAGCTCTTGTTGCTCCTTAGACGCACTTTTGCACGGCAATGCTAAGTCCAGCGCACGTTTAAAAGTCAAAACTTTCTCCTTAAGTAGTCGCTGTTGTAGATGCTCGTCGCGGGTGCCACACACGAATCTATCGCGAATCATCACGTTCTGCGAAAGCAAGATGGGGTTTGCTGGTAGAGCTGCGAGGTCCTCTTCATGGCCTTCGGGGTGGCATTCTGCCGGTGGCGTAAGTGTTGCTGACGTTGTAGTAGACACTTCGAAGTAAGTCAAGTGACCAGCTTCTGAAGGCTGTATTCGCTGATCTATTCCGACAGCTGATCATGTCGCTGTAACACGTACCGGCTGAACAACTCAGGTAGTCGTGAATCAAAGTGTTTCTGAAGAAGTCTATTTCAGTATAGCAGACCTCCTCGGGAGTCTTCGGCGCGACAGAAGCGCACGCGGTTTCAAAGATATCGGGTCCACATAGCCTTTTGAGGAACTCGCGCTTCTTTTCTTTTCGGCACTGACGTCAATCGCCATGAAGTAGAAGGTCAAGCGGAAGAACCACTTTGACCAGTTGCTGCTAAAAGGCTCGATGTCACCTGGAATACCTCCTGTAGCCATGGCGTAGCCTAGAGTGTTGATGATTTTGAAATTTCAGTTCACCTCTCTAGCACTACTTCGAGACTTCGGAGCCCCATGGTGCAGAGTCCACATGAAAAAGCCACTGACGGAAAACGATTTCATCATCATCATCATCTTCTTCTTCTTCTTCTTCTTCTTCTTCTTCATCATCATCAGCCTGAGTACGTCCACTGCAAGACAAAGGCCTCTCTCCCAGGTTCTGCCAGTTAACCCGGTCCTGTGCTTGCTGCTGCCAATATATACCCGCAAACTTCTTAATCTCATCTGCCCACTTAACTTTCCGTGTCCCCTCTAACCCGTTTTACTTCTCTGGGAATCTAGTTAGTTAACCTTAACGACCAGCGGTTATCCTGTCTGCGCGCTATATGCCCGGCCCATGCCCATTTCTTCTTGACTTCAGCTACGATATCCTAAAACCCCGTTTGTTCTCTAATCCACTCTGCTCTCTTCTTGTCTCTTAAGGTTACACCTACCATTTTCTTTCCATTGCTCGCTGCGTCGTCCCCAATTTAAGCTGAACCCTCTTTGTAAGTCTCCAGGTTTTTGCTCCGTAGCTAAGTACCGGCAAGATGCAGCTGTTATATACCTTGCTCTTGAGGGATAGTGGCAATCTACGTGTCATAATTTAAGAGTGTTTGCCAAAGGTGCTCCACCCCATTCTTATTCTTCCAGTTACTTCACACTCGTAATTAGGCTCCATGGTTATTACCTGCCCTAAGTAGACATAGTCTTTTACGAATTGAAGTGCAATATTACCTAGCTCGAAACGCTGCTCTTTTCCGAGGTTGTTGTACATTACTTTCATTTTAAGACCCACCTTTCTGCTCTCCTTGTCAAACTCCGTAATCATAAGTTGCAGTTCGTCCCCTGAGTTACTCAGCAATGCAATGTCATCGGCGAAACGCAGGTTACTAAGGTACTCTCCATCAACTCTTATCTCTAACTGTTCCCATTCTAGGCTTCTGAAAACCTCCTGCACGCACGCGGTAAATAGCATAGGGGAGATTGTGTCCCCCTGCCTTACACCCTTCGTGATGGGTATTCTGTTGCTTTCTTTATGAAGCACTATGATAGCAGTTGATCCCCTGTAGATTTCTTCAAGGATGTTTATATATACTTTATCGACGCCCCGATTCCGCAGTGTATGCATGACGGCTGATATTTCTACTGAACAAAACGCCTTCTCGTAATCTATGAAGGCTATGTATAGTGGTTGGTTATGTTCTGAGATTTTCTCCATTACATGATTGATAGTATGAATGTGGTCGATTGTTGAGTAGCCTGTTCGAAATCCTGCTTGTTTTTTGGTTGATTGAATTCTATTGTTTTCTTTACTCTGTTAGCAATTACCTTTGTAAATAGTTTGGATACTACAGAGAGCAAGCTAATCGCCCTGTAATTCTTCAAATGCTTGTCATCTCCTTTCTTGTGCATTAAGATGATGTTAGCGTTCTTCCAAGACTCTGGTACTCTTCCCTTCAGGAGACACCTCGTAAACAGGGTGGCTAGTTTTTCTAACACAATCTGTCCTCCATCTTTCAGCAGATCTGATGTTACTTGATCCTCACCAGCAGCGTTGCCTCTTTGCATGCTCTCCAAAGATTTTCTGACTTCTTCTATTATTACTGGTGGGGTGTCATCTGGATTACTGCTAGTTCTTATTGTACTAAAGTCGTGGTTGTCCCGGCTACTGTACAGATCTCTGTAAAACTCCTCCGCTATTTCAACTATCCTGTAAATATTGGTAGTTATTTTGCCTTCTTTGTCCCTTAGTGCATACATTCGATTTTGTCTATCCCAAGTTGACTCTTCATTGCTTTGACGCTTCCTCCGTTTTTCAGAGCGTGTTCGATTCTCTACATGTTCGATTCTCTTACATCGGATACCTTACGCCTACTATTCAACTTCGAAAGCTGCGCCAGTTCTATTTTGTCTGTTTTACATGAGACTTTCATGGTTTGACGCTTCTTAATGAGATTTTTCGTTTCCTCGGAAAGCTTGCAAGTGTCCTGTCTAACTAGCCTGTCTTAAACTTCCACTGCACACTCCGTAATGATACTCGTCGGATTGTCATTCATTGCATCTACGCTAAGGTTGGTTTCCTCACTAAGGACCGAGTACCAGCTCTGAAGCGACACATAGCTGGCAACATAGAGGAATACTATAGCGATAATGAAAGGGTGGTAGGTATAGTAATTAAACTGAATAAGAGATACAAGATGAAGGTGGTACAGGCTTACGCGCCTACATCCAGCCATGATGATGCTTCAGTTGAAAGTTTCTAAGAAGACGTAGAATCGGCAATGAGTAAGGTAAAAACACAGTATACAATACTGATGGGAGACTTTAATGCAAAGGTAGGGAAGAAGCAGGCTGGAGACCAGGCAGTAGAAGATTATGGCATCGGCACTAGAAAAGCCAGAGACGAGCTACTAGTAGAATTTGCAGAACGCAATAATTTTTAGATTTCGAATACGTTCTACCGAAAACTAGGAAACCGCAAGTGGACATGGTGGAGCCCTAATGGTGAAAATAAGAACGAAATAGTTTTTATAATGAGTGCACACTCAGGCATCGTGCAGGATGTGGAAGTAGTTGGCAAGGTACGATGCAGTGATCATAGAATGATACGGTTTCGAATTTGCCTAGACTTCAGGAAGGAACGACAGAAACTGATACGCAAGAAGCCAATCAATGAGCTAGCACTGAGAGGGAAAGTACAGGAAGTTATAGTCTCACTTCAGAACAGGAAAACTATTTATTAACTCTTAAAAGCAAACCCAGAAGGTAGAAGTGGGGCAGAGAAGATGACTGCGTGATATGGCATCACGTGCCCATGCGCGCGTAGGTTGCACCTACATGCCATGCACAACAGTTGGAGCAGCTGTGTGTCGGTTGGTGTGAGCGAGCAAGGCATCACAAAAACTGTGGCACCTACTGTACACATGTTAACTTTTGTCGGAGCAAGCACTACAAGCTTGGCAACTGTTTTCTTCAGCTTTATATACAACTAATAATTTCTTGACAGGCCTGCACGCGGGACGATTTCAGCAAGTCATTTTACACGGACAACACTTTTGAAGCGATCGCCACATACAACGTGCAGCGTGAATTGGTCTTCACATATGATGGACCCCTCAATCTTCGTAAAAAGGTGAGGGCTGCCGTCTGTGTGCTATATACGTGCTTAACCAATTTCTCAATATAGGCTTCGTTGTACCCCCGCATCTATAGTCCTGCACAGTTTGTCTTTCATTCCTAGGCAGGCCTTTTTGAGTGGAGATGAATACAAAAGTGCAAGCTGTACCCAGAATGCGTAGCTTCCTAAGGCACGCTGTCTGATTTGAGCTCATCTGTAGCCTAACATACACGGCCTGTCGCATTATAGTATGTCCTCTTGACGCATACAACTTATCCCAGGTTGAAGTAAAATTTTAATGCAATTTTGCTAGAATGAAAAAGGTAACAAAATCCTCGTACATTGTACATTCTGTGCTTGATGAAATAGGCTAAATTTGAGCGATTATAAGAAAAATGCAAGGAACAGGTGCAAATTTAGGAATAATTACACGGGTTTATGGCTGTTTTCAACGTAATAACCTCATGAAATACATGAACTTCTTTTTCAACGTATTCTTCAAGACGCTTCACTGTGACGTCGTGAAATTCGAGACACAATAATATATTCTAGAACGGTAACTGTTATACTTGTAGGTTATCTAAGGCGGCTAAATATTACTATCGCAGACGTCGCGTTGCTGTGGTGGTCTTAGCTTCATGCTAAGCGCAAAATTTTTAATTGCTAACCATTTCTTAGTGAACTTCGGCGACCTTGAAAATATCTATCTATCTATCTATCTATCTATCTATCTATCTATCTATCTATCTATCTATCTATCTATCTATCTATCTATCTATCTATCTATCTATCTATCTATCTATCTATCTATCTATCTATCTATCTATCTATCTATCTATATATCTATCTATCTATTTATCTACTTATCTATCTATCTATCTATCTATCTATCTATCTATTTATCTATCTATCTATCTATCTATCTATCTATCTAGCCACCTATGACTTTTTAGCTCTTCTGGCCGTATCAGTGATGGGATCTATACCAAAGTTGATATGGCATAAGATGACTTTATTGCGATCACAAACGCATGTCACAACACGAATATCATAACATGTATGTCATGAATGTCCTAATATATATGTCATGATCTTGCTGCTCTGGTGGTGGTTTCATTCACATTAGATATTGCGAAACTGTTATGGTACGATATGACTGCATGGTGAACATAAGTGACAATGCACAACGTGGGAAGCGTGACATCAATATCATGTGTGTCATGACTACACGCCACACTCATGGTGCATTTGCCATCGTTTCGATAGCTTCGCATGTACCAAATTGGGTATTACGTCACTTTTATAAACGGATGACGAAGGTACACGACTAATGCAAGCATGACAATCGTGATATCCGTGTCAAGTAATAACATGACAATATGCAACGCTCATGATGTGCTTGCAGCCGTTTCGCTAGCTCCACATACACCAAATTTGGTAATACGTGGAGCGAACGGACGAGGAAAGTAAATGACACGTCCAAGTTTGACAATCAAGACATGTGTCTCATGTACAAACATGACTACATGCTACGCTCATGGTGTGCTCGCAGTCGTTTCACTAGCTTCACATATACCGAATATCGTGTTTCGTGACGCGAATGGACGACGAAGGCAAATGACACGTCGAAAAAGAATAATCATGACATGCGTATATATAAACCTTCTCTACATGCTACTCCCGTCGTGCGCTCGCGACCGTTTCGCTAGCTTGACATATAATAAACTTGGTGTTACGTGACCTAAACGAATGATGAAGGTGTACGACTGGTGCAAACATGTCATTATGACATGCGTGTCATGTAAGAACATGACTGCATACCACGCTCATGATGTGCTCGAGGCCGTTTCGCTAGCCTCACATAATTTGGTGTTTCGTGACACGAACAGACAACGAAGTCAAATGACGCGTCCAAACTTGATAATCATGACATGGTTATGATGTAAAACGTTTCTACATTATACTCTTGTAGTGCGCTCGCGGCCAATTCGCTAGCTTCACATATAACAAGTATGGTGTTAGGCGACTTGAACGAATGTCGAAGGTGTATGTCTGGTGCAAATATGTAATTATGGTATGCGTGTCATGTAGGAACAAGACTGCATACCATGCTCATGATGCGCTCGAGGCCGTTTCGCTAGCTTCACATATACCAAATTTGATGTTACGTGACGTCAATGGATGACGAAGTTATATGACAGGTGCGAACATGATAATCATGAAACACTTCGCTGTTTCGTAATTAAGCTTGTGGCTGCTATTGACCGTGAGCTCACATAAATAGATCGGAATGTTTTGGCCAGAGGCGTTTTTTACTGTTGTAGTGCGCAGCAGATTAGGTCGGATGAAATGATCGAAATACATAAAGCTTTTGTTTAAAAGTTTCAAATGAACATACTTCCAGACGACAACTTTCTTTTTCTGCAATCAGTGCTCACACGCACTGGCACAAAGCGTTTGCCACCCTGTCTTTTCAGCCACCCCACCTTCAAATCTCATCGAATTCGATTCGCTGTGGGTGTCCTGGGTTTTACGACGCTTGTGTGCAGCGTATAGTTATGGTGCCTGATATTTCCGGAGGACGATGTTTTTGTTGTGTTATGTGCTTCATTGTGTGCAACACGCGCAAAAAATCACTTCATATCCACGGAGTGCATGATGATGAGTGGGGCGAAGCGTGCGTCTCTGCGACCGCCCGTGCGTCTATCTACCCCATTCATGCGTCTGTTCTTGCCTCCATCCGTCTGTCCCTGCATTCAACCGCGCGTTCGTTCGTCTGCGCGTCATTCTGTGCGTTCGTCCTTGCTTCCGTCCGTGCGACCATCCATTCATCTGTGCGTCCATCCGTGTATCTGTCTGTCTGTCCGTCTATCAATTCGTCCGTCTATCCAGTCCACACTCGAAGTATTGCCATCTCACATCTTTTCATCTTAAATTCAGCATATAGAAGTACCACCTCCAGCGGACATTCCAAGGACTGAATGAGAGGTGGCACTCGCGCACTTACGGTTTGCGCTTCGTGTCTACTTCCCGCCTTTCACCGCCTGCAGTACATGGCTATATACCAGTTCACTATATTCATGGTACTGGGGCCCAACCCTCGCTAAATCTGGCTACAACCAAGAAGGTTACGCCCAGCGAGTTTAACGTGGCAACCCTTTCTTGTCAGATAATTCTCAAAGTGCGTCCTTATTATACTAAATTTGTTTAGTCAGCATCAACTTCAAGGCAAGTTTTATTAGAACACACACATTGTATAACCTGTATATATTATATGTCATTGTACTTGCCATTTGTTCATGACAAACTTCATGTACCACCCTGCTAAAATCACCAAATGGTGATTGCAGTATCTGTAAATAAATAAATAAATAAATAAAAATTAAGTCAACAGTACTCGTCTCTATAAGATATTTGATTTGAAACAACTTTCATTTTTAATAATGAGTATTGTGCGCGCGTTTTCTCTTCAATCGAAAAGGGTGCGCGCTTGCCGCTATTCAAGTCTGGCCGTGAAGGTGGCTACCGACTACTACTAATACTACCACATACATCGCGGACGTAGAACACACGGCAAAGGGAGCTTCGCCCCCCCCCCCCCAAAAAAAAATCGTCACACGCTGCTTGCCGTTTAGCTCTTTGAGTTTGCTTAACAATGCACTCCATGGACTTGGCTTTATTCTTTCGTTCAACCTGGCAGGCATCACTTATAACTAGTTTTTCAGCTAAATTTGAATGTCGCTTACAGTGTCGCACCAGTATAACTGTCGCGTTTAAATTATATGACCACAAAAGTGTGGTAGCTACACAAAATCACGACAGTGACAATGAAGCAAGTAAGTATCTCGTTATTGTGGATTGTTTTTGTGTGTTGCCCATGCCACATGGCTCACGGAACTTATTGCACATAATTTGACGCTTACTTTTTCTTTATTTTGACGCAGCTATGCAAAGCCAAGGTGAACGCGACGAATGTGTTGTACACTTTCGCCGCTGTGAACATTGACAAGGAGGACGGGAACGGCAGCTGTGGCTTCGGACCTTTTCCCCGGCTCAACTTGCTCAAAAACCTTGCAGAGTTTTTCGCCTTCAATTACTCGTCCCCTAGCAAAGTTTCGGACTGCATGAAAGTCAGCTACAAGCCGAAAAAACGTGAATAATCTGCCTATTTATGTATAATTTCGATAGACGATTGATATGTAACACTTTGACAATTTTGGTAACACTTCAACACACCTGGACGTTTCCTACTCGCACAAGTCAGTGTGCCACATAAAGTTGTCACTGATACTGTTTTCTTTTCTTTATGCCGGCCTTATGGTTGAGCATGTGCCTCGTCCTGGTAATTACTATATTTAATACATGATGCCACTAATATGAAGCTGTTGAACCTAATAGCTTTCACGCGTTGAAGCTGGTCATTTAAAATCTTGTTTAGTCTTCACCAGACAATGAATCTCTGGAAATTTTGTGAATACTGACTTCTTTGCAGTGACATGCAATATACCAAAGAAGCATTCCATCCCTATTCGTTATGTCTGATGGCATGACAGAACAAATCGACTAAATGCTCGTTTTTGATTCATTGAAGCAGAAGGAATGGCAGCGAGAATTCATAAAGTGCAAACTTCTCTTTCCTATTTGTGGTACGGAGTTTGTTGCGCCCAGCTTTAAAAACGAGAATGCTTGTTCGGACAAAAGCGGTGGGTAAATTTTGACGTATGTGAGGTACTAGAAGTTCGTGTACTTACATTACCGTGCATCTAAGATTTTCAGGTTGTCGAAATCTCCGGAGCCTCTGCAATGAAGTCTCATGAACATCTCATGACTTTGCAACAAGACACTCCATGCGATAATAATAATAATAATAATAATAATAATAAAGTTATTATTAGTATTATTACTTTCTAATCGCCATATTACCAACGACCACTGGGTAGGATGTCTTCGAGTGAGCTGTTCGGCTTAACTTTCGCATCACTCGAGTCGGTGACGCTCCAATTTACAACCGTCGCCAACTACTAGGAGGAAAAACCTCCAAGACAAACAGCTAGTGATGGTCACTCGAGCATGCTATACAGGCAAGGATCGATTAGTTTTTGCTACACACAACTACGGTGCGTATGCAGCAACACTCGTAGTAAAGACAATTCGTTAGATTTCACCATTGGAAGCGTATTACGAGCATCGCTAACAAGGCTTGACGCATTTCGATGTATGTGATGTCTCTGTGCAATACACCTGTCCCGTATCAGCAGTTCACCAAATGTCAGAGGACGGGACGCCAGTTTTATGTTACATTAGATGATTATGTCAACCGTCATTTCGCGTTGAGCGTCGAGCAGAGGGTGTGTATGATTGGCTATGTCGGAATGAATGGATGGTGTCGCCAGTTTTCCCCACTTCTGAATACAATGAGCGTGGTCAAGGTTTTCAGGGTAAAAAATTTATACACAACGAGGGAATTATTGAGCAGACTTGAGATAATTAAGAGGCGATGACGCTTTAGTATTATGACAGCTTTTGACCAAGGTCTTCGGTTAGGACACATGAAACAGTGAGAAGCGCATGTCAGACAATTGACACGGCAACGGGTGACGAAGAACGTTACGAAAAAAATCACAGCATATGCACGGATTGTATGATGATGAGTGGGGTGAAGCTTCAGTCCGTTCATCCGTGCTTTCTTCGATCTGTCCGTTCATACTTCATCCGTCCATCTATCTGTGCTTCCATCTGTCTATGCTTTAGTCCGTACATTCGTCCGTCCGTCCGTGCTTGCGTCCATATGTCCAACTGCGGTTGCGTTCATCCATCCATCCTTCAGTCCATCCTTGCTTCCGTCGGTCCATCCACCCATGCTCTCGTCAGTGTGCCCGTCCGTGCTTCTGTCTGTCCGCCCGTATCCCCGTCTTCTGTCCGTCCGTGCTTCCTTCCATCCATGTTTCCGTCCGTCTTTCAGTCCATGCGTCCGTCCTTCTGTGCTTCTCTCTGTCTGTTCATCCGTACTTGCGTCCGTCCGTGCATGCTTCCGTCCATCCGTCCGTACTTCAATCTGTCTGTTCTGCTGTCCCGCTATCATCCGTTCATCCGTGCTTACTTCTGTCTGACTATGTCTGTCCGTCTGTCTGTCCTTCCATCAACTATACGAAATCGTGAATTATACGAAAACCACTAACACTTTCTAGCGACAATGATTTCAAGGACATATACTCACAACGTCATCTATTGACAAGTTCATAAACTAGAGGTGGGTACACACTACTGTTACTACTACACAGGAGGAAACGACCCAATGCCTGAGGAGCTTCGCCGATAAAAGTTTAGAGCCGCTAGGAAGGCGTTATACCTGTCTGACATGCCACTTCATTGCAAAGATCTTTACAGAGACTTGACACAGCAGGGAATACATGACACTTGATTCGCCAGACACCATCTGAAAACATATTATCCTACAGCTTTCGTCAGTTATCGGTAAATGACACCTTGTTCCCAATATCTTTTGTAAGCGCACTTGAGATAATAGGGACTGCATAACACGCGTTTGGCGAGAACTCATATGATTGAAGTCTTAAGAGGGGCACTTCTTACACTACCTATATGTAACACGCAATCGGCGTGCCACTGGATGAGGAAGATCTTTAATGCGATCAATTGGGAGTGCATGATTCCTGACTGACGTGATATCAGATGGCCAGCACCATTGTAGGTTCTTGCAACCATTAGGAACGCATGACACCTGATGGGCTGTATCTTTTGAAGAGGGGAGGAGGACTTCACGCAAATGCTGTTTGGACTCTATGTTGTTCACACACCCTGTCTTTACTTCCGTTTTCTTTATTCAGCTGCGTGACCGTGGAGAATATTTTTCTGCCATGCAGAAAATATTCTGGGCTCATGTTTCATGCTTCAGCTGGGCTCATGTTTCACTCAAACCAGAATATTTTAGCAAGAACGTGTATTATGCCGGTGTCATCAATACGTCGCTATTTTCAGCATGGTAGTGACATCAATAGAGTGAAGAGATGGATAATAATAACCCTGAAGAGAAAATTTCTTTGATTAGCGTGGCCCATGATCCATTGGTCACTTTTCGTGCATCCACATCAACAGCGGCCGGATGCTCACCTATGGCGCTACCGACGCACATACCCCAAGCTTCAAAAATACGCTTTATATTATGGGGGTACCTGTCAAAGCTCGAGGTAGAACATCGGGTGTCCGGAAAAAACCATCCCTTCCGTTCCTACTCAATTAACAATCGATACCTATGCGCCATCTGGGTTTAACCTGAATTTAAGAAATAGTGAAACTGGTCAGTCCTAGGCACTTACCGTCACCTTCTTGACTGATGGTAGATATTTTCAAGGCGGAAAGAAATGAAAGTGAGCCGTAGCTACAGACCATGTCAGGATGGGCGTACTCCAGTGCGAGATACTAACGTACAGACGTGGCTCTAATGACACGATAGAAGTGCAGACCATTCGGCGCTCGTCCGTGGCTCATCCCATACCAGGCGAACTCGGTGCGCCGCTGCGCGAGCTATCTATGTCTGTGGGCGCGGCTTTGCGCTGTCTGCTCCACTAGGCCATCCCAGACACGCAACGCAGGGTCAGATGGCCGCTACTAATAGCAGTGCGGTGATCAGGGCAGCAAATGATTTTTACGTCAGTTTTGGAGTTTCCCTTGCTTTGAAGCTTACCTATGTAGACTAAAGCCAGTCGGTGAACAGGTATGGTGAGTTTTGATCGCTGCTAAGCCGTAGCACAATGTAGAACGACGGGATACTCGCTGGTGCCATGAAGCGCCCGCGACAGATTTGTGCATTGTCCGCGAGCCGTCGTGGGTGTGATACCTTTGAGCTGTGCTGATTGCTACGTGCGTCAAATTGGCAGATACCTGAATGATCGCTTGTAAAAGCATGCGTGTTGAAAATAAGTAAAGAGACGCTTTCTGGAAAACACCGGTGACAACGAGGGGGGGTCGTATTGTTCCTTTTGGCGTTTAGCAATTCTTGTCCAATTCTTTCAGTTTTTTTCTCTTCTAGCAAACTATCCTCAGCAAACAATGAATTTAAGTTTGGCAGCAAGCGCTCGCCTTCATCCTCTCTATGTTCCTCGCGCTGCTTAGATCTCCACCACCTCAACAAGATTTGAAGCTCGCCTAGCCCAAACATCACAAACCAAAACTCGCCGTCATAATGGCTCCAACTTGTCTTTTACTTTTACTAAGCTTGCGCCAAGCAATATAGCTTGTTTCAGCTTATTTCCTTGCCACTAGACGACACGAAGCGCCACGCGAATATGGAGTTACTGTATGTTCTCACTACTAAATGTAGGATAAACAGTAACTCTATTTAAATGCGAGCCTGTTGACGCTCAGGTTCAGTAATATTTCGGATATGGCGCACGGTGAACTAGTACTCTAAAAAGCGACCATACGCGCAGCGTACGCACCACGCAGCGTACAGCATGCCATGCCTTACACACACAAAACTACAATTCTCTAATATCAAACAGTGATGCAGCTGCTATAAAATAATGCCCCCGTCATACAGCAAAACTAACGTCTCAAACAACAAGCCATATTACGGAAATTTATGGTCAATGTACCTGCCTGCAGTTACACGACGATCCTGAGCTGTGATATTACCAGAAAGGAACAATCTCGCCAAACTTGGTTCAACTTGAAACTCTTCCTAGGTATTATTTCCTGTATTCATTCTTTCTGATTTCGTGCGAGCGAGGTTGTGGACAACGGTGCCTACGGAGGCCAACTACGCCGTCAAAAAGGACTCTTTCAGAGTCTATCGTGATTCCTTAACCAGGGCTGATATGTCACGCCCAAGTTGATGCCATCAATCTATCTTCAAGCGCAAGGTCAAGGACATGGAACTTGACCCACCATGAAATCCTCTGATGCTTGGTTGATGGCTATAGCCACTCGAGACAAGGCATGGTCTAACTTTTCTAGTATATTGGACATTGTAAAGCAGTGCACAACAGCTTTCAAAAGGCTTGCCTCCTCCCATAAAGAAACTTTTCGGCTACATGTAGGACTCTTGCTGCCACCTAGTGAATATATTTAAAGTCGGTGGCTTTCTTGCCTTTTAGGATCACTCAAAATGTTAGAACTCAGCATGAACGTCTTTTACGGCTGTCGCCAAAAAATTAAGTGGAATAATATTAATTATTCGGTGTCCTAACGCATAGTTCGGCTCTGATTTGTGTTTGTAAAAGGTGGAAGCACACATAAAAATTATTTTTTTAATAATAAATAAGCAGGTTTCTTGCGTGCGTAATATTTATCACTAGGTCTCAGTGAAAAAAACAAAAAAGAAAGCACGCTCGTGCGCTCTTGTTCTCTACAGAAAGTAATACGTTTCTCGCTGAAGTTATTAATTATTACATTTAAGCTTCGCGCATTTCTCATATTAAGTAATAGGCCCAGTTAGAGTGATGACACGGTTAAGAAAATATTAACAATAAAGGGGCGAACTGTTGCCCAGTACTTGTAATAGGATGACTCCATTGATGAAACGATTGTTCGTCGCGTTGACTCGAACCAACCCAGTTTTATTTTCGTGAAAGGTGGACCTACATTCGGAGTTTTTCATTCAAATTCGTGGAAATGAGCTGTGGTGCCACTCGCAGCAAAAACAGGAATTATATCTATCTGGCCACGTGATCGTTGATTCTTGTCAACTTTTCTTCGTGCTATGGTTCAAATATTGTTGATTTCTTTGTGTTAAAATACAATATTTCAATAAACGGTAACTATGGGCCTACGTTAGTAGCATGCATCACCGTGGCGCTGTCTTGGCGTGACTTAGTGATCCAATGCTCGTCAGCGCCTCTTTAGCAATTTCTGAGCTTGCTCACGAAAATGACCACGCAGTGTCGAGGTTACTAAGATTTTGAAGCGACGGAGTTTTTAAATTCGAAGCATTTCTTAGCAAACTTCGACGACTTTGAGTGTATCTATCTATCTATCTATCTATCTATCTATCTATCTATCTATCTATCTATCTATCTAGCCGCGTACGACTTTTAGCTCTGCTGGCTATTTGAATAATGGCATCAATACCAAACTTGGTATGGCATAACATTACTGTATGGCGAGCTTATTTGACTACTCATAACACGAAAATCATATGTATGTCATGAATGTCATAACTCACATTTCATGGTCTTGCTGCTCTTGCGAGGGTTTCGTTTCCACGACATGTTGAAACTGGTATGGTATGACATCAATACATGGCAAACACAAGTTACAGACCCTAACATGAAACTCATGACATGCGTGTCATGTAAGAGTATGACAACATGCCACGCTCATGATGCGCTCGCGGCCATTTCGTTAGCTTAACATATACGAAATTTGGTATCACGGTACGTGAATGAATATCGAAGGTATGTGACTAGTGCAAACATGATAATCATGAGATGCGTGCCATGTAACAACATGACTACAGGCCACGCTCATGATGCGCTGGCGGCCGCTTTGCTAGCTTCATTTATACCGAATTTGGTACGGGACGCCAATGGATGACAAAGGTGTGAGACTCGTGCAAACATGATTAATATGACATGCTTGTCATGCAATAAAATTACTACATGTCACGCTCGAGATGCGCTGGCGACCATTTAGTTGGTGTCACATATATAAAAATTGGTGTTACAGTACGTTAATGGACAACATAGGTAAATGACGCATCCAAACATGACAATAGCGACATGCGTGTCATGTAACAACATGACTACATGCCACACTCATGCGATCGCGGCCGTTTCGGTAGCTTCACATATGCCAAGTTTGGTATTACGTGACGTCAATAAATGGCGAAGGTATTTGACGGGTACAAACATGACAATCATGAGATGCGTGTCATGTGACAACATGACTATTTGCCTCAATCAAGGCGCCAATACACTTAGACATGACACGGCGTGGGTGCGCGCCGGCGTTTGTTTTTTCGCGTCACGCTGGCGTTGCCACGCCAGTCGCCGGTTCTGTCATGTGACCGCAGGCGCGCGCCGCGCTGCGTTGCTTTGACGCATGCGCGTTGCGGCGTGTGTGGCGTCCATCCGTGACAAAAAGAGGCAGACGCAGGGCTGTCTGGGTAACGCATCAGCGCGAAATGTAGCACGTTGCACTTCGCACCGGTTGGCATCGCGCAACGCTGATAAAGGCTGGTCGTGCCAGTCGCGCCTGGCGTCACACTATAGAGTTCTCACGTTTAGCTAACGTATAGCGTCGCTGTGCCCAGCGTGCGCGCGCGTCAACGTTATGTTGCAGTAAATTGGGCCCATCATGATACACTCGCGGCCGTTTCGCTAGCTCAACATATACCAAATTTGGTGTTACGTGACGTCAATGGATGACGAAGGTATAAGACTGGTGCAAACATGATAATCATGACACGCGCGGCATGTAAGAACATGACAGCATACCACATTCATAGTGCGCTCGCTACCATTTTGCTAGATTCACTTATACTAAATTGGGTATCACGTGACGTGAATAGACGACGAAGGTAAACGACACATCCAAACACAATAATCATGACGTGGAAGCTGTGTACGGCATAGTTTGCCTCCACCTCGTAACGTTGTGGTGATTTTAAAGTGACATATCCACCTTCCTCAATCGTGCTTCGCATATCATCGATTCCCGCTGTACGTGGAATCTGCCATTTTTTTTCTAGCTACAGTTCATCTTAGAAAGGACGTGTACTGCTACTCGGCCCTGCCGGGCAGACACGTAGTGGCGTTTCTTGTGATTTGGCTCGTGTATCGAGAGAGTAACGATGCCGAGACAAGCGAGCCATTACACAGGCGCAAGCACATTCAACGAGGTGCAAATGCATGAAAGATGTATAATGCCTCATCGTATTGCGACT
This sequence comes from Rhipicephalus annulatus, assembly GCA_013436015.1. Taxonomy (NCBI): domain Eukaryota; kingdom Metazoa; phylum Arthropoda; class Arachnida; order Ixodida; family Ixodidae; genus Rhipicephalus; species Rhipicephalus annulatus. The sequence continues at coordinate 705,017 of WOVY01010515.1, forward strand.
GCTCGTTATTTCTAAATGTAGTAGAAAAGCTCAGCATGAATGTGGTTAAGAACTCCTGTGAAAACACAACGATGACAGCTATCACAAATCGCGAGGGGTGGTGGCATTGCAATGACTTCTTGGTTGTGCTGGATGAAAGGTACAGTGTGGTTCGTTGTTAAAGGGAACACTGCAACGAACACCATCATTATTCCTAGCCCTCCAAGTGATAAAGGATAACAGAACAATCTTCACGCACCTAACTAATCTGTCAAGAGTAGTCAGCGCTCTAAAGCACCACCCATATTTTGTAAATAGAAGCCCCTATGTCTCTTTTAGCTAAAGTAATTAAAACAAGCTGTGCACACTCGTGTTCCCTTTAACTGCAAAAGCATCTGTGCATCTGTATTTAGAGCCTATCAAATAGAAAAATACTCCTAAATAACTACGCACTTCTCTAAGTAGCTACTGCAGCTGCAAACAATATGAAAGGTGAGCTTTATGTAGCGCCGTAAAAATGGTCGGGCTAAAATACCAAGCTCATGCTGCAAAAAAAAAAATCACGAAAGACGGACAAGCGCAAAAATGAAGTATCGGTCCACTTGATTGCAGGTTCGCAGCAGCCAATAAATGTTTAATTGTGTTGCGAGATGTCTTGTTTTGGTCACTAGCCTGAACTACACCTTACTCACTGGTCTCCCAAACGTCCCCTTAGAGTTCCGATGTCCAATATTGTTGATCACGTGCTGGGGCCACGCAACATCATATATTGACATCTACGCAACCCCGATTTGAGCAGAGACGTGCTCGTTATGATATATTGCATGTACATTCGACCAATATTAGAATTCGGCTGTGTTTTGTTTTCTGGCGCTCCGGCCTACAAAGTTTGTCCACTGATTCTATAGAACGCGAATCTTTACGCTTATACCTAGGGCTACCTAAATATGTTGCGAACAATATCCTATACGAAGAATCCGGCCTGCCTTCTCTTATCAAAAGGTTTCATATTCTAACAGTACTTACATATCTCAAAACCTATGCATCACCTGAGCGGAGGTCAGAATATGTGTTCATTAACCAGCAGACCTCATTTTTCAACCACCAATGGTGTAAATTACGGTGCCCTCAAATAATACTTACACAAAAACTTTTGCAGCCCTTAAGAGTTAACCTTTGGGAAATACTTGTACTCAACTTTGTATATGCAATTGGAATTGAATTTGACAATATACATCCCAAGAATGCAAAAAATTACCATATCTGTATAAAAATGGCATTTCGGAAGATCATTTGGCCAATCTAGAAACAACCATTGTGATAGTGACAGACGCTTCTGTTTATGAATAGAAGGCTGGAGTAGGAATCGTATCAACCTCTCTAGATTGGGCTTTCTCAATTCGATTAGCCGACTTTACCCCTATTTACCAAGCTGAGCTACTGGCAATGGTCTTAGCATTGCGTAAAGTGCCGCGGGATCCATCAGCGGCGATTGTTCTAACAGACTGTCTCTCAGTCTGTACTGTATTATGCTCGCCAACGTTTTTGTGTACCTTAGAAACTTTTTACTCGCTCATTCCTAGACAAGTGCGACTCGTTTCAATAGTTTGGGTACCAGGTCATAGGGGTTTAGCTCTAAATGAGCAGGCAGATGCACTAGCTGTATCTTCGCTTGATTGTCCTGCTTTACCTATTTTGCCTAGTTTGCACTGTATCACAGCAGCACGCTTTGAAAAACGCACAAAGGCAAGTAACTTCAAAAAATCTCTTTTGTTTGTATCGGACTACCAACAGCTAAAGTTCCTTTGGAAGAGCAAGTGGTATTCATCAAGAAAGAAAGAAATAGTGATTACCAGGCTGCGTTGTCGAGTCCCTTCGTTAAACTTTTACCTTCACAGGTCGAGTCTGGCACAGCCACCTTTGTCCGTTTATTGTAATGAGAGGGAATCTTTAGAGCACTTCTTTTTGTCCTGCCGAAAATTTAAAAGCCAAAGGAAAAATCTACGAAAAGAACCCCTACGAAAGTTGGACTTAAACATGACACTTCGGGTGATTTTTTTCATTTGGCGCAGTCGCATTGGGATTCAGTCACAGGAACATTTTTACCGCTGTTACAAATTTTTTACGAGAATTTAAAAGAATAGAATGCTAAAAATAAATAACTTCAGTTGTTTTATGTATATTTTTTGTGTGTTTAGTATGTTTTTAAGGTTTTTTGTTTGTTTAGAAATCTAACACCTTTATATTATTACCTATATTACCTAAATCATACCCTCCCTTTTAAGAAGTGAATTAGCTTGAAAACCAAGGCACCATCCCATTCATGGCCTATCCCCCTAGGTGGGTTGCGCCAAGGTGTTGAGGAACCAACCAACCAACCAACCAACCTTTTCAGTGATATATAGCAGTTCCGAAGTTTAACAAATATACACGACTCTAACTAACTCACTGTGGGTCTGTGGATATGGGCTGTAAGAATCGCCTTCTAGAATTTTTTTGCGCTTCTTTTTACCTTATTTTGCACGATAGTGGTTATGGGTGGAGCTAGTAGCGGCTTAAAGCTACTCCTCTTCCGTTCCGGTCTTTTAATAGCTTTGCTTGAAAGAGCAGCTGCAAAATGTAAGTGCGGACGTTTACTAAAATTTGTCATCGCTACACAACACAAACGGGGTTGAGCCAAAAACCATCAAGATGCGAAGCTGGTCGACGATAGACCGGGCGTGGGAGTATGACTGAAACTTCGGCTGCCACAATGCGACGGTGCCAGATCATTGGTCTCTTCGGGACTTTGACCACCTAGAAAAAGAACGACGACGAAATGTTCTGGTATCCAAGCGCTTCTTTTTGTGCCCTCCAATTGTTTTGGCGAAACCTCTAGTTTTTTCTGGTGCCTCGGCTCCGCTCTTGAGGCCATGGATGCGGGGCCTTCCGGAAGACCGCCTGGCCAGCAGTCATCTCGGCCGACCACCTCGAGGAAAAGAGGAACCTCACTCAGTGACAGTGAGGACACAAAGCTGTACTCAGCTGCCTCGGAAGATTACTCATCTGACGATGATTTCCTCCCGGCCCAGAGCAAGAGGGCGAAGAGGAAGATCATCAACGCAGCCTCGTTCACCTCTGTGAGTACAGCGACTATGAATTCAAGGCATAAACGCTGGCCACACGTCATCGTCTTCGTGTCAGAAGAGTCTTCAGGAAACCTGCGACTGCTGAACAGGCAGGCACTCCCCGCTTTTTTGGAACGTGTGGTGCCTAATGAAATCAAGTAAATCTGAGTAAATACGAGACAAATTATACGCGCCATAGATGTATTCCACGTGAATGCACTTAGACCACTCAAGCAAGTGATTGAGCTTGGCGGCATCAAAGTGCGCCCCTTTACACCGATTGACAATGCATTTATTAAGCCAGCAAATGAGGGTACTGTAATCGCTCAGTTACACCGCCTTGGTAAGCCACGCTGTGTGAAATTGGTCTTCAAAGGCGACTGCACGCCAACCCATGTCAAAGTCAAATATTTTCGACATCCTGTTCTGCCTTTTGTGAAAAAGTAACTTCAGTGTAACAGTTCTTCAAACTAGGTCATGTCAAGGGCGTGTTCCTGAGCTCACTACCGTGCCCCCGGTGCACAGACCCCACTCGGAAGATGCATGTCAATTCACATTTCTTAAATGCGGTAACGCTATTGCGGCTAACAAACAGCCTCATCGAAAGACTGCCCTCGAATTAGGAAGGAGCGAGTGGTGCTTAAGCAAATGCTCACAGACAATTCGACCCACAGGGATGCTGCCAAAGTAGTGTGTCCTCGGCAGCGGCGTTGGTGCCGTCGTTCGACCTTGAAGACTGCGCAAGCTCTAAACGACAGTGCCACATCTACTGCTGCACCATTAAGTCAAGCCGCAACAGGACCAACAAATTCAAAGATGACTGTGGAGAGGAATATCGCTTCAGAGGAATGGCCTATTCCAAGTCATCCGTTAACCATAGAAAGTCATCCGCTAACCAACAACCACTGATGACACACGTAAGAAAATTGGCAAACTCAGAACAGTGCTTTGTTCTCTCATGGATCCCATCCGGAAAATCTTGTTAGACATGGGGACAACGTCTGCTGGAAGCACTCTCAAAGTACTGGATGGCTTAAGCCCAGTGCTTGAATTGATCGAGTAGAAATATGGCTAACGATTACCATCATTTTTAAGAAAAGAAGGAAGAATCCAGCATTCAGTGCAACTCTAGCTGACTAAAACCGCGTCCTTTCGTACTTTCGTCGGTTAGTGCGCGTCAACATGTTCCAAGTCTTGTGAGCCCAACGCGTGTGAGTGCTCTTCTCGTATCGTTGAAATTTCCTCATCCCTATCCCCAGTGTATGGTAGCATACAGGTCGCTCCAGACTGGCCAACATCCCTGCTTTTCCTTTCCCTTCTGTCCCTTCCTTGACCACCAAAGCTCCCGCAGTTGGATGATTTGCCCATGCGACCCAGGCAAAATGGCAATCAACCACAATTGAAACATGGCTGGCTTTCTGTCGCTGTGCTTAAAGGACCACTCACCAGGCCCCGTACTGAATTTTAGTTAGACAGTGGAAGTTGTTGGGTGTCCGATGAGGAACATTTTGCCACAAACATTTTTAAAATTTGTTCATTACGAGCGGAGAAAACAGGTTTTTTGAAGCAGCGTGGAATGAGAGTGAGAGGAGGCGAGCTTGAAACCATTGCCGCTTCTCCACGTAGCATTCGCAAGCCAAATCTCTTCCCTACACTCTCCGGCATCCGACCAAGAGGTGACGTACGCATGACGTGCCCGAAGAAGCCCAGCCCCAGTGTACGCGGGCGTCGTTGCTTTCTTGACCAGCGTTATTTTGTGGTCTTCTGCCTGTTTCTGTGGGATGGTTTGGAAACGCTGGCTTAGACGCGCTGGAGTAGATGAGCACAATGAGTGTGCGAACGCGTTGGGGCGTCACACGGCGGTCGTCTGCTCAATGCGCTGACGCGGGGACACGAACGCATGCGAAACGCTGGCAAATTAGAGCGCCGCGTCTTGTAGCATTTCACGAGAAATATATAAGGAAAACGCGCACAATTTTTAATTGCGGTTCATTATTTATTTCAGGTTTTATTATTCTCTTAAAGCAACAAATACATAAACTACGCATGTTGTGTTAAATAATTTTTGCCATGTCACGAGGTATACTGTTGACAACGTCAGAGCAGAGTCGTCTGCGTAGAGGACCAACGTCACCGCATTGCCGTGTGCGTAGGGCCATTCCTACGCCTACGTCATGCCCTCCTTATCTACGCGTGCGCCGACAGAGGGGAGGGGGAGCAGCTTTCATCTTGAAATTTGACCTGTTTCTGTGGCGCGTAATAATGAAAATTTTGGCAGACGTTATCATGAACGTCTCGTCTATGCATTGCGCTTGTCAGCTCAAAATTGTCACCACGTCAAACCTGGTGAGTGACCCTTTACCCGTACTTTAAATTTACCACTCTCATGCCTACTATTACGTCATGAAACGAGTAATTGGCTAATCTGTTACAACATAACATATTAGGAAATGAACAAAAACGTTGTACGGTAATGTTTCTTCTGTGCTTGTTATCCTTGAAGTGAATCGGAGTCCCTTTAGGGACATGATCGACGTTAATGAAGTAGGAGGCCGGTTGTAGATGATAAAACTTGGCACATTGCATCGAAATACCTAGAGAGTCATATAAATGGCTTCCAAAAATGTACAAATGACAACATATACATAAGTAGTGTCCTGTTCCGCTATCAAAGTTCTGAAGTTAGAGTCTAAAACAGTGTCACAACATATGATGAACGGACTCTCCCCGATCGACAACTATGTGGTAGCGGCTCCGTCAAATGTTGCACCACATGGTGTCTTACTGATTGATCATTTTATTTATTATAACCCAAGCTGAAAGAGAGTTAGGCACAATATTCATTCTTGCCGTAAACAAAGAAAACGAGAGGTGAAAATTACTACTCAACCTCAACTTTATCTTAGCCAATCATTTCATCACTCAACTTCATTCACTCCATATTGCCACGTTCCTTTTCCCAAGCTTTTGTTATCGTCCCCAAACACCACACGATTCTTAGCGCAAACCGCGCCTGCAGTTTTCTAGAAGGTTCCGGACTGTAGTATATCATTTCGATAAGATCACGCCCACTGTGCGAACGGTACAGATAGTTCTAGAAGCTACGCCACCGCCAGCGATAACGCTAGAACATTCGACGGCAAGAGTATAAATGCCGACGCGCTTCGCCGCTTGTCAGTTGTTGATCGAAGGCCGACGCTGCGTTCGCCGCTATCAGTCCGAGACTGCTATCTGTGCAAGACTGCTGCTGTAATTAGACTTTCTCTTTACCGGGCACAGGTTCGCCCAAATAAACCGAACTCATTGAGGCCCAGCACAATAGTCAACTCCAACGGCTCAGGCAGACCCGTCAAGGCTGCGCCATCCTGTCTCGTCTTGGCTACCCAATTCCTCAAAAACCCGCACAAGTACCGCGATAGTAAAATTGCTTCTACTGTCCGCGCACTCATCAAAGTGCCTCCGATTCCACGCAATATGAATCCCTCCCGCCACGCCGGTCGTCGACGTGCCCGAGTTCAGGCTATGACACGCGTCTTTGGTGATGGTACATCAGACTTACAAGTACTTTACACTGATGCAGCACGCTACCCAGAGAAGTCAGCCATGTGTTTAGCCGTGACAGATGACACAGACGCCCTTGTGGTGTCTGCCACACTTCGCACTACAGACAGTGGTCTGGCAGAGGAGGGAGCTCTCGCTCTGGCAATTGTTTACGCTACGACACTGTCACATGACTCCCCTGTCACTATTGTAACAGATTCACAAGCTCCTTGCCGTGCTTTCGCTCAAGGACTTGTGGCTGCACATACACACAATATCCTCTCTTCTGTCTCACCGTCCGCATTACGTCCTGTGCGTATCGTCTGGACTCCTGGACACGCCTCTCTCCATGGTAATGAACGCGTTCATGCGGTTGCCCGAGAGCTGACCGGCCGGGCTCCATTGGAAGAGCTGTCCAATCCAGACGACGCATCGACAGAACCACTAAACTACAACGCTACGCTGCAGTACTATCGACAGAGCCGTTATACATATCCTCCCCCTCATCCTTCACTTAACAGAGCAGATGCTGTCGCTTGGCGGCAACTACAGACCAATTCATTTCCTTGCCTTTATATGCTAAATCGCTTTCATCCGACTCTCTACCCCTCCTACTGCCCCTTCTGTAGATCCGTACCGACGGTGTACCACTCCACGTGGGAATGCTCTGCCCCACAGAGCGTGCCTCCCATTCCCAATCCCACCCCTTCCTCTTGGGAGTCTGCACTGCTCAGCTTACGCCGGCAGGAACAGCAGCAGCTGGTCCAGCGGGCTCGCAGGGTCGCGCAAGGCAATGGAGCCCTGGACTGAGGGCACCACCCAAAGAAGACTCAGTTTCCATTTGTTATTAATAAATGTTTATTCTCTCTCTCTCGCCCAAATAAACTGTTAAATACCAACACGAAATTTTCTGTCTTCGGCCACGTCACGACCCCGTGACATCTGGTGGAGGTGCTGCTTCGTTCATGTACCGGACGCCCCCGTCAAGCCGTGAACCCAGCCCCCGTCGCGGAGAAGACACCGACGCCAACCAAGGACAGCGAACGAGCCGCCGACAGCAAGGTCTCCCACCGGAGTACGGCCTTCTACAAGACAAGCCGCGGAAGACCAAGGCCATGACCTCGACTGCAGCGACAATGACAACCGGAGCGTCCCAGCCCGCGATCGTCTTTCACCAACCCAGGGAACCACCAACGTTCCATGGCTCATCGTTTGAAGACCCGGAAACCTGGCTAGAAACATACGACCGTGTGGCCGCCCTCAACCACTGGGACAACGAAGAAAATCTGCGTCGTGTGTACTTCTACCTGGAAGACACCGCAAGGACCTGGCTAGAGAATCGGGAAACTACGCTCCAAACGTGGGATGTCTTCTGCGGCGCATTTCTGCATACGTTCGCGAGCGTCGCTCGCAAAGAGAGGGCCGCTGCTCTACTCGAGACCCGGGTTCAGCTACCAAATGAAAAGGTTGGAATTTTCACAGAGGAGATGACCCGCCTATTCCGTCACGCTGACCCACACATGCCTGAGGAAAAGAAAGTTCATGTCCTCATGCGAGGGGTCAAACAGGAGCTCTTCGCGGGACTAATGAGGAATCCACCGAACACCGTCCAAGAATTTGTATCCGAGGCGACCACCATCTAAAACACTCCGACGCCGACTGTCTCTCTCGTGCGCCTGTAGAACAACCGCTACCCGACGACCCGGATGACGACTACTTCTTAGGAACGATAACTACCGGCGACTTCGCTGAACGACAGAGGGCTGACCCGGAACTTAAGGCCCTAATAGAATACCTCGAAGGCCGGACCGCCGAAGTCCCGAACGTATTCAAGCGCGCACTTGCGTCGTTCTTTCTACGAAACGGTCTTCTACAAAAGAAAAACTTTTCACCGCTTCGAGCTAAGTACCTCCTTGTGGTGCCTTCAGCTCTGCGACCAGAACTCCTGCAGGCCCTGCACGACGATCCGACGGCAGGGCATCTCGGTGTTTCTCGCATGCTCGCGAGGATACAAGAAAGGTACTACTGGCCACGTCTTACCACCGACGTCACTCGTTATGTGAGAACATGCCGGGACTGTCAGCGACGCAAGACACCGCCGACAAGGCCAGCGGGACTTCTGCAGCCAATTGATCCACCTTGCCGACCTTTCCAGCAGATTGGTATGGACCTACTGGGGCCGTTCCCGACGTCGGCTTTCGGAAACAAGTGGATCGTGGTAGCTACCGACTACCTCACCCGCTACGCCGAGACAAAAGCCCTGCCAAAAGGCAGTGCATCCGAGGTAGCTAAGTTCTTCTTCGAAAATATCGTCCTACGTCACGGCGCCCCGGAGGTCCTTAGCGCCGACAGAGGAACGGTATTCACTGCCGACTTAACTCAAGTGATCTTGGCATACAGCCAAACAAACCACCGCCAGACGACAGCGTACCACCCACAGACCAACGGCCTCACCGAGCGGCTTAACAAAACGATCGCCGATATGCTGTCAATGTACGTCGATGTTGAACACAAGACGTGGGACGCCATTCTTCCGTATGTGACCTTCGCATACAACACGGCGGTGCAGGAGACGACGCAGATATCTCCATACAAATTGGTCTACGGAAGGAGCCCGGCAACGACGCTCGATACCATGTTACCCAACGTCACCGACGAAGAAAACCTCGATGTGAGCGAGTACCTTCAACGAGCCGAAGAAGCCCGACAACTTGCGCGTCTCCGTATCAAGAATCAACAGACGACCGACAGCCACCGTTACAACCTTCGACGACGCTTCGTGGAATACCAGCCCGGTGAACGTGTTTGGGTGTGGACGCCGATACGCCGACGTGGACTAAGTGAAAAGCTTCCGCGACGGTACTTCGGACCGTACAAGGTGGTTCGACGTCTCGGCCCACTTGATTACGAGGTTGTCCCCGACAGTATCACGAACTCTCAACGACGCCGATCGCGACCTGAAGTCGTCCATGTCGCGCGCCTCAAGCCGTTTCATGCGCGTTAACAAACTGAACCAGTGTTTTTTTGTATTATTGTTGTATCGGAATTTATTCATTGTACTTTCTTGCATTATTATTGTACTTTCATATTTAGTTAAAGCATCGGGACGATGCCTTTTTTCAGAGGGGGCAATGCCACGTTCCTTTTCCCAAGCTTTTGTTATCGTCCCAAAACACCACACGATTCTTAGCGCAAACCGCGCCTGCAGTTTTCTAGAAGGTTCCGGACTGTAGTAGATCATTTCGATAAGATCACGCCCACTGTGCGAACGGTACAGATAGTTCTAGAAGCTACGCCACCGGCAGCGATAACGCTAGAACATTCGACGGCAAGAGTATAAATGCCGACGCGCTTCGCCGCTTGTCAGTTATTGATCGAAGGCCGACGCTGCGTTCGCCGCTATCAGTCCGAGACTGCTATCTGTGCAAGACTGCGGCTGTAATTAGACTTTCTCTTTACCGGGCACAGGTTCGCCCAAATAAACAGTTAAATACCAACACGAAATTTCCTGTCTTCGGCCACGTCACGACCCCGCGACAATATTGTGACAACGCTTTTGGCGTAATTTTATTTGTGTTTAAATTGTTTTTACCTATCAGACGCGCGCTTTGGCACTCTTTTTCGTCATGACTAGTTATCTCATTTACCAACGTACTCTGGAAATTTTTTCGGCGTGGATGCCTCTGAAATCCTAATTATTCGCGCAACGTTTTTGCGAATGCACACTCACCGGACGCCAGAATTGACAGTGGGCTTGAATACCACGTTTGATAGTGTTAGGTGTTCGGGTCCTGGTGCGTTCACGCCATTTGCCCACACATAGTGAGTTGGAACCACGTAGCTGGTTGTTAGATTAATGTTGAACACACCGTCCCTGTCTCATCAAACCGTTTCGGTAAACAAGAGGTGTTAGCCTGCCATCGCACCCCCCGCATTCATACCCTGCGTCGTTGTGCCTAGGCTGACAAACCTCGAACCAACCTGGCCTCTAGGATGCAGTAGCAAGGCCGTGCAATCATTATTCTTGACGAGCTTGAGCCTGGTCTTGGGGAGGGTGAGCTGTTCCTAGAAAACCGTTTTGACTTCCAGAGATCAGCGACCGTTAAAGATTATGCGGAGAGCCGAGAAAGTAGTTGTATAACGTACCCTGCCACGCTGTCTATTCGGCATGACTAGGGTATGAGCGACATAACATAGAAGTTACTTGTGCATTCACTAGTCATCACCTTGCAAGGTTCCCTGGCGTAGAGACTGTCCATTTGATCAAAATTTGATCGAGTGTTGTATGAGCTCGTTTGAAACGAAATGCCAGTTTCCTGAATTGAAGCTAGTTTTCCCGTGTGACAGCAAAGAACAATATTTACAAAAATCTCCTCAGCTGTAAACAGTTTCACACTTGTATTAAAGGTGTATTAACAACATCGTGAAATTTTTGATACAGTAGTGCTCAATAAACAATCAACTGCTTCTCTTAAACATTGTTCTTTTTCGTGTTACACTGATTTCTTCACGGTGCAATCAACCACGCTTTCTTTCTCATTAGGCATAATTACGGTACCCTTCGAGTTAGTACTACTAACTTTTATGGACCGAATGAACCTGGCCAACCATTTAGAGTCAGATTTTGCAATATTTTCTACGTTTACGTGTCAAAGCCTTCGTATTTTTTCTTTACTTTTCTCTCTTTATTCCTCTTTATCCCCTCTTATCGTCCTTTTTTCTGTTTCTTCCCTCCTCCAAAAAGAGTGAGCAGGCATTGTGCCTCTCCAGGGGGCAGTTGTCAGTTTGCTCTCTCTCTTTTTCCTTAATATCCTTCTGCATCTGTGTAGGCAAATCAAAAAATGAATAATGATTGAGGTTACGGTTACCAGAGGCGGGGCTAATTGAGGAATGCACCACCAAAATTTATTATCCTTAGTATTTCAACCAATTTCGCTCTAAATATATATTTTTATTTGTGGTACACTAAAGTCGATTCTTTCGCAGTAACTTTTCTACGGCCTTCCGCCACCCATAGTGGGTTGGAGGCAGTTGTCCTGCCACATGCCACCCATAGTGGGCTGGAGGCACTCACGAGCAGCCACAAGCCACGTGCTGCGTAATCGAAGAAGAGTCATAACTGCTGTTCTGTTCTAGCACAACCATGGGTAAGATCTACTTGTTTTTTTTTTCACATATGAAGAGTAGCTTTCACTACAGAAATGTAAACTTTTTATCATTTTTTGGTCCTGCTGCAAGCGATTGAGATTACACTAGTGGGTGTCAGAGGGTGCAGATATTTTTAACGAAAACCCCTTTCTATTGAGTGTCTGGCACTGAGCGATGAAGACATTTACTTCAATATTATCTGCAATGGCTTAATAAACGCTCACACAACTCATCATGGGAGTGCTCTAGAGCGGCCAGGTGAACGGAGAACACCAAGCGTGCCAGTTTAATGAATTTTCACAAAGCTCTCAGAGTTATTAATTGGCTTGGCTATTTGAAGCTGACCTGACAATCCAGGTTTAGTAGAAACATTGATCTAAGGAATCACAGAAGTTGCGTTTTGCTTTATTATAACTCATTGGTACGTGATTTTAGCTCTGCAGACAAAATGCTCATTATCGGCGCTCATGGCCGAATTTACTGATTGGTAGTCCAAAATGGTGGTTCACTAACTCTGTTATTTTAAGCAGTAGGAAAATATAGTAGAATATGAATGCTTGCAGTGGTCAAAAGTTTTATTGCTGTGTCGACATTCATGCGCTGTGTCATGTCTAGGTGTGGGCATCAGAACAGTAGTCGTTTGGTACGGCCTTAACTGCGTAGCCATGCTTTTAGAGCATGGACACACCCAATACAAGGATTCGTCTCCACGTCGTAGAAAAATGCAACATGGTAAAAAGGATGAGCAAATAAACAAAAAGAAAGTAGTATGTGAGGCACAAACACGTCAACATTGCATTCTCTCCTTAATTCCGATAGGTGAACCATTAATAATTTTTGCCATCTGCTTGCGTAGCCAACCCCCAAGCCAAGCAGCGGAGCTTGTTTCAATTTAACAACCGCCATGGTCTGCTCACGTGCCTGTCATAAATCTAATCATCTATACATAAGTGAACAAAAAGACAAAGTGCAATCAATCTTTGCATCTCTACCACTGCTGTTTTGACCCATCTGAATCGAGTGACGCCTTCACAATAAACTCGTTTGATTTACTGTTCTCGCAGACGTTGTAAAACAAATGTGCTACTGATCTGCGCAATTCGCAAAAACTTGCGAGATTATCTCCTGTCGTATGGGCACAACCCTTGAATAACCTCGCTGCGTTAGTTTAATTTCATTACAAACACCTGAAGTCTATATATTATCACCATAATAATGACAGTGAAGAGTCTATATCCACTTTGTAAGTGCAGAGTCCCTGTACAGTGTTTTAAAAATTCGCTCGCTCCGCGCGAAATGAACAACACGCTCACAGCGAAAGCTGGAAGAGCGGCCTTCATGAAAAGCCTTTTTAAACACTCCTCGGGCAACATCCACAGGTAAACTTGCAGGACATCCCGTCTTGTGGGTGTCATGCAAGCACTTCCTTTTTGTCCGTGTTTCCTCGTCCTGCTTTTTCTAATGAATACGTACCGAATAGCTCAGCTTTCTGCAATGCTAAGTTCTCGTGGATGATTACAAATGTGCCCAGTGCAATAAAAAGCGTCCTCCGCGTACGCCATGTGCTCAACTCTGTCGTATTTGTCCTAATAAGTTTTTAGTGTGTCTCGTACTCCTAAATTAGATGTTACTTCGCATCAATATCTGCAGAACCAGAGCGTGTCACCATTGGAAAGAAGTGATACTGAGACGTCATTCTCTCAATTCTCATTTGCCGCTTCAATAGTTGTTGGGGTTCAATGTCCCCAAGCTACCATGTGAATATGAGAGACACTGTAGTGGAGGGCTCCGGAAGTTTCAACCATCTGGGATTGTTTAACGTCCACGCGAGCCTCAAGCAATTCCGCCTCCATCGAAAATGCGGCCGCCGCGACCGAAATTTGATCTTACATCATGTGCGTGAGCATCAAAGTGTTTTAGCTCCTAAACCATCATAGCTTGTTCATTTCACGCAATACCTCTTGTGCTTATCCTGTATGAGCGAGAATATTATTGGTCTTTCTCTCAATTTTCAACTGTAGTATTGATGCTCAGTCAGAATATTCATAGCAGTAATATATAGCGAGTGCGCAGTATTCGTCCAGTGTGTTCTGTTGGTCTCCAGTTTGCGTAATTAACATCGTGATCATTTCTTTCTCTTTCAGGTGAAAGCGTAATTGAAAGCAGTAACGGTAAGCACAGATTTCATCCCTCTCTATAGTTATCACAAGTATGAGGGCGCTTTTTTTCATATATACTCTTCATTTATCAATTTTTTCTGTAACCTACAAAAAGTCTGAATATAGGACTTGAGAACTGCCAGAAACACAAGTAATTTGTATTAGAAAAACGTTGTAGCTGCACAAGAACAACATTTTGAATTTAACAGCAATGATTGATTGTTTCGCGTGGCCCTTGTCATTCTTTGCAATTTCTTATGGCGTAACTGCTGACGAAACTCTGCTATAGTTACTGCCTTTCTGCGAACCCGTAAGGTAGAGAGTAACAAAGACAGAGTAGTGGCTGCCTCAGTAAAGTTGTTTCATTCAGATCTCTGTGTCTTTGCAACTATTCGCTAAATAATCCTGAGTAAGCTTTTTTTGCGACGAGTCTGAAGAGTGTCGATTGTGTCAAAGATCCCTATCTTAACAGGAATTATTCGTCGTTTACAACATAGGGAGACCTGTTTTCCGTGAGCAAAGCAAGCCTACTTCTTTTGGCACGAATTGTACATCGCATACGAGATGCAACATGATATAGTGTCAACAGTGCTGGTATCGCATTTGTGTGGTGTATCTGGTGCAAATAAATGGCGCGATTGCGCTCTGAATGCGTGAATGTTTTTTAATAATATATGTGTGCACTCAAAAAGGAAAAAAATGGGGAAAAGCAAACTATGTCAGGTCAAGGGCGAAAAAGAAAAGTTTACAAAAAGGTGAACATCATCGTAGCGTGCAGGCTATTATATCAAGCGTAGTGAAGCAAGCTGTAAATGATCTTGCAGATCAAGATGAAGGCAGGGGTGGAAACTCTCTGTATATTTCATGCGTGCACTTTCGCAAGGTGATACTCAGTGGAAGCGGTGCTTTTACCACTGGCAGCTGGCGGTCATATAATAATAAATAAATCACGAGCAGAACAAATCATTCATGACGTCACTGGTGAGACCATAAATTACAGGGAAATGACGAAAAAAACTAGAAAAGGGGGATTGGCATGGAAACTCTTTTTTCCTACTTCAAATGCAAGCAGAATGTGTCCGGGCCTTTTTTTCAGGTCCGCTGACCGCTGGGGCGATACTGCCATTTGTTAAATTTTGTTAGCTATTTTTGTTCGTGTGTTCTAAAGTGACGAAAGTTAAGCTGGCCGATTTCCCCCTAAGACAAAACACGATCGACGTAATTGAAATGAACTTTTTATTGCACGTTTTGTATAGGAAAACAGATACATACACAAAACGTGAAAGTGTCAATTCACAAAGGCAGCTTTATTCACAACTGACATATGGCAATTATGAGCAAATATTCAACCCAGAATACCCGAACTATTGTGAAAATGAACAACCACTAGTATAGGACAAATCGTATTTAAATCAGTCGTGTTTGTTGTGAATGCGCACATAGTTTTCTTATTGAACTTGCAGTAATAGAAGAGAGTAAAGTACAGAGGCACGGGGGGGTTTGAAGCAATCAAAGTTTTCGTAAAAGACTGTCGCTGAAAGCATTGTTTCGGCGAGTAGACTACACGATAGTCAGGCCAACAGCGTTGCTTCAACGTAGAAAAGTTCATTTGTCAAAACGATGGCTCTATCGAGGGTCTCTGTAATATTTCTTAGAAGGCATTTAGCCCATCCAATATATCTTAGTGATAGTACTAGTACTAATTAGTACTATATTTCAAAAAGCCACTACATGAACTTCATGAGCTGGAAAGAGGCTATAATTACTCTACATCATTCGAACTACATGCCAAAAGTAAAAGAAGCAAAAAATACATAGCTGAGACAACACGAATTCAAGCTTTTCAGTAAAGCATTTCGCCGACAGGAGCTTGGCTGCCGTCTACATCAATAGGTCTAGCGACACTGCACTTCTGTCGGTCCAGTCAGGCTTGCTGAGAATTGGGACTTAGAAAACTTTCGCGGAGTTGAAAATCTTCGGGATAACGTACCACTGAGCAGCGATAAACACGTTGCCAAATTTAGCAATTTTCATCTACTGCATGGTTTATTTTTCTGGACGTACCTCCCTGCAATTTCCAATATACGCCCACCACAACTTATCCTTATCTTTCCCGGAATTTACATGCCTACGGAGCGAGATAACTGAACGGTATCTAAAATGTCGTTGAGCGAGTGGCGAGAATAAGAGATACAAGTGCTACGAACAGTTATGCCTTTGAGTCCAAGCTGAACTTCATTGCTTCTGCAAGAGGTGACCAGTAAAAGAGCGAGGAATTGTGGGATGCACCATCTGCAACGGGCTTCCGGTTCGAGAAGAGTAGACGACGGCAAACCGCTTCGCCGCAAGCCTGAGATTATTCGGGATTCGCGCGTTCGCTCACCTGTTTATCTTCGTCCTGATAAACCATAGTCGGTTGTTCAGCCGTTGGCTGCTCCTACTCGAGCGTGCAAGGCAAACGCAGGTATCAATTGCCATGTAATGAATACAAAAACGAGGTGGGCTGCGACTGTGAAGAGAGCCACTGCGACAGGCAGCCTTTGAGTACAGAACTTTAGGTTAGAGTGTGCGAAAACCATTTTATCACAAGTACGTGTGTACTCCACTCTAAAAAAAGCTTACGCATAAATTTGCCGCGAATATCATATTGAGAAAGAAATTGTCGCGCAGGCGTGCCCAGCAATGATACTATGGGAACGAGCGGGCGAAATCTACCTGCCATACGAGATTAACGCCGGTCATTGCACCTATATATATGACAAAAAAAAAACGCGAAAGCTTCACTCAAGAGTAAATTTACATGAAGCGCTGGACGAGTTCGTTTGCGTTTATCTTCGTCAAACTGTGCGCCAGGACGGCACCTGAAGGAAGAAGTGCGTTAAACAAGCGCAGGATTTCGATTATTCGGCGCCGTCTATGTCTGACTGTATTGTTTATGTGCCGCCATGCCATGCAGCTTCAAGGTCTGCGTTCAAATAAGCGTTTGACTTCGACTAAGAAATGCATCTTATAGCACGCTAAAGGTTAGAAAAAAATATCTCAACGCGCTCCATAAGTGTTGTGTTTCATGCCGATCGACTGACGATGTCGGCCGAAGCAGCGGTCCTGAAATGAACTCTTAGCACACTGCTACATTCATTCCCATCCCCTGAGATTATTAGAATGGTGACTTTTTGTCTGCAGTACCGTATCATACAAGGAAAAATGTTTTGTGTATCGAATGATCTGTTAGCCAAACTGACAGCACCCCCAAGCAGCATAAAATTATTGCAGATCATTTTGTAGCGACAAAAAAGTTTCCGGACCGTTCATGGCTTTCGTAGTTTGTCATCGTCACAGTCACAGTTGGAAAAAAAATAAAGAAAGCACTGACATTTCAGGGCGAGGTGCTTTTTTAATGCAGCAGTACAGAAATGCCCGTGTGCTGCTGTTGACTCGTGCGGTGCATCGAACCGGAAGCCGTCGTATCCCACAGTTCCTTGCGATTGCCCACTTTACCGGTCACCTATTGCAACCAGCGTCAAAACCACCAAACGAGCCAGGCTGACGCAGTCACCATCAATTCAACTCCTTACGCAACGCACGGCAAGCTCCCTCCACCCACGAGTCTGAATCCAGCGCAATGATGCAATCGATGACATCTAGTTCAGTGTGCTTTACCCAACGCGTGGTATGCCTTTCGCGCACGGGTTCAATCCAGCCCGCGATCAGTGGCGATTCCTGATTGGAGACTACTGACGCAAGGATCCCCAGGGCCTATAAAATAACCAAGCGGCGCGACGAGGTGGAGCGTCTGAGTGCGTCCGAAGAAATCCCGGCTCCACGTCGCACTTCAGTGCGAGCTCCCTGAGCTATCGGCCCCAATGGCGAATATGTAACGCCTCTGTATATACTGTACACAAATGTTGCCTCAACTCACCATCGCCTTGTCCGCTCGGCCTATCAGCTCTGCGCAGAAGCAGCCGTGAGCTGAGACACGCAACAGCGATGCCAGCGGCGCGCTACCCAACAGAACTCAAGTCAACCGCTTGCCGGACTTCGCCTGAACTAAAACTCACAAAACAAATAAAAAGACACAAACAGAACAGAAAGGTTTTTAAAAGTGGTATTGATCATTTTTATACGTAAAACATTTTAAATACTAGATTTGCGATCATTCATCAACAACCTCACTCCGTTCAACCAGATCTTCAGATGCCCGGCAACCGCTACAAACGTGCATGTTTCTTCAAAATGAAACTACACTCTAAAAAGAGAGCGAGAAAAAAGGGTGTCTTTTTGTCCCACAGCAATACACTTCATCTATATTGCGTTCCATCCTTGCGCTATCACCCCGCACCCGGTACATTCCTGTCACGATTGACATGCCGATCATCAGGGCTACATTGCATTCTCGATAGGAAAGTGGCCAGCGCCGAGTTTTCAGAAAGGAAGCGCACGCAAGCCTGATGACGATTATTAATTTGAGACAAAAAGACACCATTTTTACTCGATATTTTTTTAGAGTGTAGCACTGAGTTTCCGGGGCCGAATGAGGGCAGGTGAAGAAATGCCAACAAAGTAGCAGGTTCGAAGCCAGCAAACAAAATGTAGCTTACATCATCAGGGGGTTACAGTCTTAGACGAAGGGTCTAAGACTGTAGGTCCAAGACTAAACTCTTCATTCGGCCGAACTTTTGGCCGGTGAACAGAAAGACCCAATACAGTGGTACATATTAGCATGGATATCGCGAACTGAACGTCCGCCGTCGATCAACTGACAAGTGGTGAAGCGGGACGATGTCCATACACATGTGCCATCGAATATTCGAGCCTTATAGTGGTCGTCACGCGAGCTCTCAATAGAATGATCTACAATAATTGGGAAATTTCTCAAACAATAAGGCTTAGTTTGCGCTGAGCATTCATGGGGCGCTATGCAGAATCGGCCGAGTTTCGCGAAACTCGGGATCTTTTCGAGCTCTGGCGACACCCCCTTATTAACGAGCTAACAGTACGAAAAATTCAAATCCACCTCTCAGCGTGCTGCGTTTCATTGGTTACTATGGAACCAGGCATCGTGTCAAGGACAGTAGACTAACCCCCGTATTCACAAATGCTCCTTCACTAAAGAGCTCTCCTCGGCACGAAAAAGTCAATGGAAGTGCCATCTCTTGACGGACCAAGTCACTGCATATTGGTAATATTCTGCAGCAATTCTTGAGGAGCGCCACGTCAATTTCAGTCGAGCAGTGGCGTAGTGATCAACTCAGTCAAGTGAAGGATGAAATTCGAGTAAAGGGGCGTTTCTGAATACGGGGGTAAGTTGGGCGGTGTTTTCAAACTAGAAGCATATTCCTTTGTTTGTGTTCCATGGAGTGCAGGAATGCACTCATGCAATGGAAGTGTCAGAAACTTTTCGTAATGATATTTTCGTAGCAGTACGGGGTGCCTAATTCTTCGAAGCTTTTGCGGCCTGCAGTAAGTTCGTTTCAGAATAATCAGCACGATGACCTCTGAGATCAGTAACAGCCGAGCGTCTTACAGCATTGCGGGCACAGCTTAACCTAAGGCCACGTTTTAATCATAATGGCCAGCCTGCAGTTTTCTGGCGTGCTGATCAGCTGAAGCGCGTCGTTTTTGTTGTTATAGCCTGCTAGCACCCGCGCACGTGCGGCTGGATAAATAGCTATTAGGAGCCAAGCTTCTAATGCCATGGGTCTGTTCCTCCTAGATCGTGGTACGTGACAACCTAGTGCGTTGACTCACTGAGCAGGTGGGGACGGACGAACAAAGAGACAGACAGACGGACGGGTGGACAGACAGACAGACTCTTACGCTTTACCGATAAAACTTAGTGAAGCCTCGCCCAACTCCTTATCCTTACTCCTAGACATACTGCTACTTTTTTTTGCTGGACGGTATACATGAATAGTTAGGCCAGGACATGGTATGACGAAGCTAATTACGCTAAGTCATGGTAATATTGGGGTAATTATGCCACATCTTAAGAAGACGCGTGCTTATGAAGTCATGTAAAGCGAGAAACGGGATAACTAAATCTTGCTAGTTGATGAGCTAACTAAACTATGCTAACTAACGAGACCTTTATGATAAGGACGCTAGGTAAAATAATGTTATTGAGCCCTTACTATGATAATAGTAAGGGCTCAATTTGCGTTTCGCGTTTATTAGCTCAATATTTATCGTGGGCTCGGTGATTGCGCCCGAGTTAGTTGGCTTTTCATTGAAGCCTTACCAGTGAAGACAAGACTCAGTATAATGAACGCTCAGTGTAATGATCGTTAATTCTTAGCCGATTAGTAATATCAAAACTATGACAGAGATGATGCGGTCCTCACTTCCAAGCCAACCACGCACATCAGTATAGAGAACCAACTTAAAAAGCTGCACGACGCTGGGTTATCACAAGCCCCTATATGGCTGCAGTCTTGCACAAGCAGTGCAGGCTCATATTATTATTTACATGCAAAGAAGCTGCCGTTTAGCGTTCACCGCATCAAACGCTTAACATTCACATGGCACCATGCACACACGCACGCAGAAGTAAAAGTGATGCCTACACGCGGCTATACGACGTCTCGCATCCTATTTCGCCGCGCTCATGACGTATCCAATCACATCCGCGTTGCCGAAAAGATGTGAGCGCACTTTGTGGCCACCTGTCCTAAACTTTTCTGCAATACTTCATGAGAAGAAATGAGCTGCACGAGAGTGCTTCGTGTGCACCTTTGCTGATTTCGAAAGTGGAAATTTTCAGGCTGCAGGTGGCACAAATGAACTTGTCCGAAAAAAGATATACGACCACGAATACGTCTGTGGGAGGCGCGTGTTTAGTTGGCAAAAACATCGCATGGCAATAACGTTGAATTCGCTGCACCGCAAAAATGTTGACTGAGTGGTGCCGCTGACATGTTTGCGCATGACGTTTTATTTTGATAATCACTGCAAATGTCCCACATGAGTTTCCAATGCCACACGTGTTCTTGTAGTCATTTTTATCAACGCTGCTATCAGGCGCTCCGCACTGTCTTCATACCATGGCCACCGCAGAAAATGCTCGGAGTAAACTCGTTTGGTCGGGAAGCTCGGGCCATCTTGCATTGCACACCTGACAGCCTTTGTGGGCGAAAAGCCGAGCAAACAAAAAAATATTTAGAAACGTGCGTGGCAATATAGCATACGTGATTTGCTAGCAAGTAACAAACTAAATATGAGGCTTTACGTTTCAATCATATATTACCTGAAATTCGTAACAATTGAAATATCTGCCTACGTTATTTTTTAATAAATGCAAAGCAAAGTGGCGCAATGTCTGTTTTATCTGTATTGGTGACGACTGCTGTTTCTTTCAAGTGGCAGATGAACCGTCAAGCATCTCTAAGAGCGTTGACTCGTCCACCAGCCGCAGTGGTAAGGCTCTACATTCATTCTATTTTCTAGTTATTTTGAAGCAAACAGCAATAAGGAAGGCTACAGCGTAGGCGCACGAGACAGAATTTTACTGAATTTTCGTTTTTTTAAAAAGTCTGTGACGACAAAGATAACTTCAAAAAACTTTAGAGGCAAGGTTTCTACGTTACGATTACGGTACGTGGTATTTTATCTTGGTGGCTTTATCTAAAGGCACTATAACACAATAGTTCAAGCGGGCACATCAAACAGATTCAAGGGATGACGCACTTCGGAATAAGTAATGGGTAGCTCATTTTCGGTTATTCCTTGAGATACAAAGAAAATATTACTATTTCTAACTAAATACATCAAAAGTGTTTATAGCGAAGACTTTAAACCACAATACATAGTTCTTGAGCACCTGATTTCACTAAATGTGTGAGATTGTTTCATTTTACAATACCGACAGTTAGAGCTGGCAATGCTTGCCGAATACGTCGGAGAAAACCCCTTCTTCTGATTGTACAACTAGAAATATTCTCTGTAAAAGTAAAGTTGGTTAGTGATTTTCTTTGCTTTCATAGTGAGCGCACCTGTTATTTGATATTTTTCATGATAATTTATCACCACATTGCTTCGATATTGACACCGTTAAAAGTGTGCACTGCTTTTAATATACCGCATTTTTCATATGTCGCGCACGCTTCAGCTTGGCAATAAATTTGTTGTAGAGTGTAAATTTGTATAAAAGGGAACACGGGAGTGAATGGCCTGCGTGCTCCGGCGGCTGCTGGCAGCGCGTTCAAGCGGAAGTGAGAGCAACCACAGCCTCTTTTCGCGCATCTCCTGGCGAGAAAAGTCACCATTTATTGCTGATATAAAACCAGGGGTTAGATTTAAACCCCCTCTCCTTTAGGCGATCACTGGCTCTATTGTAATCACTTTGAAGAGGGAGAGGGTAGCAATTACGCCACTGGTTTTATATCATCAAGAAATGGTTGTTTTGCCCGCCTCGAGATGACGCGAGAACAGACTGTGGTCGCTCTCCCCCCTGCTTGAACGTGATGCCAGCAGCCTCCGGAGCGCGCAGGCCACGGGCTCCCGTGTTCTCTTACATAAAAATTTACCCTGTCTAAGATATGCACTAAAACATAACATTATACTGGACAGGACTATCAATAAGAGAGTACACCACATAAAATAACAGGCAAGGAGTATGTATATATATATATATATATATATATATATATATATATATATATATATATATATATATATATATATATATATATATATAGTAAGGCTACGTTTTGCTGCAAGACACCTCTTTTACTTGCAGAGCCTCTGCCCCACAGCACAGGTCAGACTGATGATGATGAGTATGTACATATTACAAGATGACGCGCATGAATAATGCTCACACTAATTCCCCCCCCCCCACGCTTGAGCGGCCAGCCCGGACGCGTCTTTGACGGAAACAGAACGTCGAACGAATGGCTTCAGACGCAATACGTGGACAATCTCCGAACCACGACAACGATGATACGAAGAAGGGTCACTTGGAGGGACACGGTAGTTCACTGGTGACGTTTGTGCGTTGATTGTATAGAGCCCAATGAAGCGTGACTGAAATTTATTGCACAATCCTGGAGTACGAATGGGCGTCTAAAGCAACACTTCATCCCCCGGACTGAAGGAGACGTCGCGATGAGAGCTGTCGTAGCGTTACTTTCGATCTTGCTGATTGGCTTCTGTATTAAGGCGAGCCCGTTGCTGACATTCCTCGAGCCTTGTGATGAACTGCTCTGATACGGTTGCCGAGGAGTCAGTTGGAACATTTAGAAAAGAGACGTCGATGGTGAAGTCGGTGTACGGCCGTACACAAGGTAGAAAGGCGAGTAGCCAGTAGTTCTTTGAACAGGGGTGTTATGGGCAAACGTCACAAAAGGCAAAACCGTATCCCAGTATCCAAGCGGTGTCCATCAGTAATGTAAACGTAACGATGGAGCATATTGTTATCGAGCTTGAATTGCCGTAGTTGTCGGCAAAATCTAGCATTAGGAGTAGTTAATACGCCATTTAGGCGTTGGAAAATGCGATTGCAAATGGATCATCATGCTGGCGTGTGGCGAACTCGTTGTAGCGATTTGAAACTGGCGTGTCGATAACCGCAAGTTGTGATAATGTGAGGGGTGACGCAGTGTTTTGCCCACCAGACGAGCAATCACCTGACGTACTGGATGGTGACAGTGTAAAGGGGCAGCGAGAGGGAGCATCTGCATCTTGGTGTCTTTTGCAAGGCTTATAGATGTCGTCAAAATCTTACTCTTGTAGGCGGAGCACCCAACGACCGAGGCGACCAGACAAGATATTCAGCGACGATAGCCAGCACAAGGCGTGATGGTCTGTAATAACTGTGAAGTGGCGTCCGTTAAGATATGGCCGAACTTTTTGTATGGCCCACACGACAGCAAGGCACTCCTGCTAAGTTATGAAGTAGTTTTGCTCAGCAGCCGTAAGAGTACGATTAGCATACGCAATGTCTCTTTCCTGTGAAGTGGCATTCCGCTGTAGAAGCACTGCACCAGTGCCTTGGCCACTCGCGTCGGTGTGGAGACATGTAGGTGCGTTCTCGTCGAAATGACACAGAACAGGGTCTGATGTTAAAGCATGCTTGAGGGCTTGAAAGGCACGCTCGCAGTCGTCATTCCAAGCGAAAGTTGATTCGGATGTCAGCAGCTTATGTAGTGGCGACGTGATGGCAGCAAAATGGCTAATGAAGCGGCGGAAGAAGCACGCCAGGCCCAGGAAACTTCGTAGGTGTTTCTGATTTTCTGGCCGATGGAAGCGTATCACGACAGTAACCTTGTCAGGATCCGGGCGAACGCCATCTTTGCTGACAAGGTGGCCCAACACCTTGATATTCTTATTGGCGAAGTGGCATTTCTTGGTGTTTAGCTGAAGTCCAGCATTAGAAATGCACGTCAAAACTTCGTCTAAACGATCAAGATGCCGACGAAAAGAAGAGGAGAAAATGACGATGTCATCTAGATAACAGAGACATGTTTTCCATTTTTGGCCGCGTAGAACTGTGTCAATCATGCGTTCAAACGTGGCAAGAGCATTACATAAACCGAATGGCATCATGTTGAATTCATACAGCATGTGTGGTGTTGCAAAGGCAGTTTTTTAGGGGCGAAGCTCCTTAGGGCGTGGGCTGTGCGTCCCTGTAGCCTGTATGTAACCACCTCTAGTTTAGTTCTTGCAGTGTTCACTAGATGGCGGTACCGTCTCCTGTATGTAGCCACCTCTCGTTTAGTTCTTGTAGTGCTTACTAGATGGTGGTACTTGTAGCTGATGATGAAAAGATGCAAGATGTTATAAACTAGAAAGCGGTACTTGTAGTTGATGAAAGACGCGAGATCTTATAAAATAGGAATGATGTCACATATGGCGCGTGTCATTGGTTGAAGGCAATCGTTCGATTTAGTGCGGCGACGTACGCTAGGGGGAGCGATGTAATAAAATCGAGTGGGCAAAATGTACAGAGGATTCATGGTTTACCAGGTTTACCTCCGGAGCTTCGGCCACTCATCATAATTCACTTCGTGGATATGGCGGAATTTTTTTTGTCCGCTTCGTGCATAGGTATTTGCCAAAAACCAGACCGTAGATCGAGGCTGGAGAAAAATTCACCGCTTTGCAGAGTCAAGTGCGTCGTCGACTCGTGGGATCGGGTACACGTCTTTGCGCGTGATCTTATAAAGTGCTCGATAATCGATACAGAATCGCACCGAAGCACCCTTCTTTTGGACTAGCACTACAGGTGATGACCACGAGCTGGACGAAGGCCGGATAACATCTCGTTTGAGCATATCAGCAACGTTGTTCTCGATTATTTTCCGCACTGCGGATGGCACTCGATGTGGGCGGCGGCCTACAATTGTATTGCCTTCCGTTTCAATTCGATGTGCGGCGACGGAAGTGCGACCCAAAAGCTTCGATTTGACATCAAATGAAGCAATGTGTTTTTGAAGGATAACCAAAAGTTCTTGCTTTTGCGCTGACTTGAGATCGGGATTTATTGTGGCTGCTAAAGCAGCCGTTGTAGCATCGTCATCATTCTTCGTAGAGAAAGATGGCGCGTCTGAATGAAGGGGCACCAAAGAAAGTGGTTCTGCATCTGTGAAGCAAATCACACTGGTGCCTTGGGGCAGTACAACAGGCAAAGAAGTAGGGTTAACTGCCGTAACTAATGCTCTGCCACCATGAAAGCGCACCAGGCTAGGAGCGATGGTTAGCCCACCAGAGATGTAGCGTCCACACGGTGCCAGGAACACATCACCAGTACTGATCTTATCTGATGTCAGGGTCAGAATATGCTCATTACCTGGAGGAATAAAAGAGTCATCAGCAGTGACGAAGCGCTGGCTATGAGCATCTTTATCGGACGAAAGCGCAGTATCTGACATGCGAATGACCCTCTGAAGGCAAGATATTATGGCTGAAGCTAAGGAGAGAAAGTCGCACACTAAAATGAGCGCATTAGTACACGATCACAGAACGAGGAACTGTATGTGGTGAAATATGCCCTCAATAAAAATTCGTTCTGTGCAAACACGAGAAGGCTGAACGAAAACCGCATGAGCACAGCGAAGAGGAGGGCCATCATACGGTGTCTTCACTTTGCGCAAACGGGAACACAAATCTACGCTAATAACTGAGAGCGATGCACCTGTGTCCACCAAGGCTTCAGTCCATATACCCTCAACACACACTGAAAGTACATTTGAAGGGCGTTCCGGAGGAGTTCGATGCAGTCCGCCAAATGCAGCTTTTCTTACTGAAGCGGCACTGTCTAGTTTTCCGGGCGATGATCAGACGCCGTGGTAGCCGGACGAAGTGGTGACGAGGAACGGCGCATAGGTGACGGGAAACGACGGCGTGAGGAGCGGAAGGTACTGGCTGCATCGAAGTGCTGTCGAGATGGTGAGCGGCATTGGTACAGTTGTTATGGGTGGCGATGTTGTGGAGCAGTGGCAAACTCATCCATCTTGTTGACGTCGACGACAGAACCGTGAGATTTTGCCACGTATTCCGCAATAATAGCAAATCGGTCGAGATGGACGCCAGGCATGAAAAGAAGGAGGCGGTGCCCTTGGGTCGAGGACATTTAGGGAGGACTGCGTAGTTGACACATACTGCGGTGATTGCTGAGAAGGTGACACTGCAACCACCTGAGCGTATGTCGGCTTTGGAGTGGTATGCGAGCTCGGGACTTGCTCACATTTCATGGATGCCAGTTCCTCCCTGACGATGTTGCGGAGGCAGCCTGCGGAAGGTGTTATGCGGAGCTCACAAGATGACGAGGTGGCCTGGAATAGCAGCTCCTCGTAAATTATGGACCGTATCAACGCACGGAGCTCACTGTCATGCGTTGGCCTGAGATCTCTTCACACTCACACGGTCGTACTCATCCAACCAGTCTACAACGTCTTCACCGCGAAGGCCAGCGAACATCGGGGGATATTTTTGAGGGGCGGTGACAGTTCATGAAGGCATGCCCAGGGGTGTAGGCGGCGTGGATGGAGCTGTGTTGTTGTGCTCGTCTCACGACATGACCGTTGGCTGACTGCGCAAACGGTGACCTTACCGGAGCTCCAGGGATGGTTGGTAGTCGAAGATAACGAAAGAGTGCTGCAGGGAGAGGACCAGGGGACCGGAAAACACTCTCCACCACTTCTTGTAAGGCAATGTTTTTGCTGCAAGACACTTTTTTTACTTGCCGAGCCTCTGCTCCACAACACAGGTCAGACTGATGATGATGATTATGTACATATGACAAGATGACGCGCATGAATAATTCTCACTATATATATATATATATATATATATATATATATATATATATATATATATATATATATATATATATATATATATAACAATCTTGGGTGGCCCGACACACATCAAGAACTGAACAGCACGTGATATGAACCGTATGTGGATGTAGACGGACAGTTGCCTTCGTTCTCAGTGTTGACAGTGGTTCTTCTTCTTTTTTACTTTCTTTCTTTTCTTGCTTTTTTTTCGTCTTTTTCCTCCCTCTTTTTTGTTTTTTGTTTTTCCTTTTTCAAGTTCCCTCTCACTCTCGCAAACGTCTTTCAAGGCGAGTTTCAAGGCGAGAGCAACGAAGTTTGGAAGCTCATGTCAGTATAACTCATCCCCTGATGAAGGGAGGACCCCTCCCGAAACTGTTGGGAAATAAATATATTTATCCTTGTTGACAACGCTCCCGTTGTGCCATATGCCATATATATATATATATATATATATATATATATATATATATATATATATCATTGTTACGCTGTGCATTTGTACAATCAATACCTATCGATCGTCCTATCAATGAATTGCAAACCTTCCTACGTAGGCTTGAGGACATTAAAAAATCCAAAATAAAGCAAAGATTACTTGCCCGCGCCCAAGCTTTGTCGTGTACGAGTACCTCTGCTCGCGTTTTTCCTTTATGTCGTTGCCTCGTTGTGTGCTACGCTGATGGTAGCAGTATTATATTGCATTGCTCCTCATCTTAGACGAAGAAGCCACATCCGAAGCGTATTTTTTCCAAATTGTATAAACCTATCCTGAATGAAAACTTTCATGGGCTCATAGGTGAAACGTCTCACAGATCTTTTTATGATTGCGACAATCCGCTGTTATTCCATATATAGGGGCCATATATAGAGCATTCGTGCCCACCAACTGCTAGGTAGACCCCAAAACTAACTCTCCCGCATTAAGTAAACTTTTGTAACTTTCCACGAGTTCCCTGAAAACTGATTATTCAGCACTGCAAGTATGCGACACGTCGCTTTGACAGTATGGTGCCTGTACGTGTTGTATATATGTGATAAATTGTAATTAGCTCTGACAATGCGTGATTGCGGCCCCGCCGCGGTGGTCTAGTGGCTAAGGTACTCGGCTGCTGACCCGCAGGTCGCGGGTTCAAATCCCGGCTGCGGCGGCTGCATTTCCGATGGAGGCGGAAATGTTGTAGGCCCGTGTGCTCAGATTTGGGTGCACGTTAAAGAACCCCAGGTGGTCGAAATTTCCGGAGCCCTCCACTACGGCGTCTCTCATAATCATGTAGTGGTTTTGGGACGTTAAACCCCACATATCAATCATCAATCAATGCGTGGTTTCGGACATCACAGCAGTTCACTGTGTGAACTGCTGTGATGTCTAAAAACTGCTGTGATAACTGTAAAATACACATTTCACTCAATATAAGCGAATTGCTTTATTAGTGACTTCTGAATTTTTATTCTGCCTTTTTCAGCGATGAACCTAAGCGAGTAAGTGTAAATGGAAAAAATATTAAAAGCGCTTTAGTTTTTTGGTAAGCCTCGTGCTGAAATCTCGATACTAGGATAAGGTTTTGCTCACCCTTGAATCCATCTACCTAGAAAGTCTACTTATTCTTCCAGCTTTAGAACGTCTAGAACAATACTACTAGGATAGTCACTCGACGTCTTTTGTTTGCCACTAAGACGTTTCCTTAGTGGAAGATGCACAAAAAGTAGTTTCTGAAAATAGCAGCCTAATTGCAAACATGGTAGTTTTTTTTGACAAAAATATGGCGATTATGGTTGCGTTCATAGTTATGATGCTGCACTCACTTTAACTGACGAATACATTAGCCCAAAAAGAATGCAGAGAAATGTATTTAGGCTCGGATTTTAAACTTTTCATAAAACGTCTGAAGATTGAATTACGAGTGGCTAAAAGTGTAACCAGACCCGTGAACGTGCCGTACTCGTTAGGGGAGAATTACGGGAATTAAAAACAAATTTAGCTCTGCAATGACACGAATGGTAAGTTAAAATGCACTATCACACTAATTGACCTTGATTACACATACATGAAGTAAATTGGTATGCAAAGAAAGATAAGCGGTCTTAGCTTCATTCCACACCAGCTTTGGCCTGCACCTGGTATATAAAAACAAAGTGGTTGACAACGCGACGATAGCTCACATAGCCGTGATACTTTACACTAGACATATATTGCCCTCAAAGACACATCAACTTCATAATATTCAAGTAGAGCACAACTCAATAAAATAAGAACGACGTGCTGTTATTGTGCCTAGCCAATGCCAAATCAAGAATCGTTTGTTGGAAATTAGGGCAACATAAGTACAAACGGCTTTTTTTTTCTTCACATCCATATTTAAGCTCATTCCTTATATCTAGTATGTTAAACTGCCAGACCTACTTTATCCATGTATCTACCAACAAGAAACATTTAAAAACTATTGTGCACGTTGTGCAGTTCATTGTAGTAGGTTTTTCGAGAAGGTGCTATACCGAGTATATTCAGAAATGTGTGCAATACTCTATAAAAAATCAGGAAAAAGCCCGATTTGCTCGCAGGCTTCACAGTTGCATTTTCTGTATCGACTGGTATATGAAAGAGGTTGAAGACATCAATTGTACCAAAAATTTTAAAATTTGAAATAATTGAATTTTAATCAGTGGAAGAGGCAGTGAAGTCAAACGCGAGACTTGAAGTCCTCCATGCCAAGAACTCATTGCCGCTTTGAGATTTCGGAAAAGCAGGCTCTAGTACTAACTCCAAATAAATAAAAAAAGAGTCACAGCTTTTTCGCAAAGGTGAAGCAGATCAAAACGTGCTCCGTGTTTCTCACACAAAACTGACCCACGAAACGTACTCACAGGTACAGATGCACCCAAATAAGCGTCTCGGTTGTTACTTCGCTGTGTCTCAAAACGTGCCCTTTTCGCAAACGAAGGCTGTGCTACGATTGCAGTGACCTTTTCGCACTCCGTAACTGCAACAGAATCGTTCCAATGCAAACCGAACGCCAGCAAAGACGAATTATTCTCCCCAACAGGAGATAAGGGTGCGTGAGAGATCGTCCAATCACCTCCTTTCCGCGGGCCAAAGCACGCGTGAGAGGTGGGAGCCCCCGCACACGCATTGCGCCATTTTGTTGATAATGTTTAAAACACGGTAGCTCTCCTCGAGATGCCCGCCAACAGCGGTAAAAGGTAGATATAGATAGCTTGATGTTTGAGCGTTGGAGGAGATACCCCTCGGAAGCTCAGTGGTTAACGCCTCGCATTCACGACGCGGAGTAGCTACGTCCAATTTCCCATGCTGGAGTCTTTTTTCTGAATTTTTTCATGCGTTTTAATACATATAGATACGTATGCATATACGGTGCGTGACATCGACGCCAACGCCGGCGGCGAAATCCATCAAGAGTCTCCATATGATTGCTATCGCAATAATTATCCGAAATTCTTCGGTGATACCAAAACTAAAGGACGAACGAGCGCAACTAGCAGACAATTGCAATGACGTCACTATTGAAAACAGCAACTACAGGGTCGCAGTTTTCCACCGTTCAATAACGTATATACATCAGCATGCTGTAATTGCAAGCGCAGCCCACACACTCACAAAACGAAGTTGTGTAATGGTATTTATAACAACGCTGTCACATTGCGGACGTCTCAGATGAACATGGCAGTTGCGCTACTTCACGTTTCGGTTTTGCCGCAGAGTTCAAGAGAAATTCATTATTTCCCTGTTATACTGGAGGCCACTTTTCCACATTCTATAAGTGCCAATGGGTTCTTTGCAATGACTTCAATCCTCTCTTTGACTTAAGTACCTAATTACACTAATTAACAAGTTAATCATTATAACTTTCCTAACTGCTAGTGAAAGTATTCTTATTATATCTTTTAAGATGCCTGCAGCTACAGAAAAAGCAATTGTAAAGACTGTGAGAAAACAACGCTTTTTTATGATTTTGTTATTATATTGGACACATTCCTTGAACCGCGTTAACAATAATCTTGATCATGAATCTAAAGAGGTGACTTTCGGTCACAGCAATTACGTTAGCTATAAATGCTAACTGAAGCTTATTCCAGCATAACATTAGTGAACGAAGATTTCTCTTGTAAGCTCTATCGCGAGCACGACCACCAAAGTCACATGACGTGGAAGTAGAAAAAGGCGTTGGCTTAGATAGAATCATGTTTTGCGGAAAATTACTTCTGAAAAACCATTTGGTTTAAATTAAATATAAATTTATACATTTAATGACATAAAATCACCGAGCTATATCTGCTTAAGAGGCCACGCAAACCAACACACATTCTTCTCTTCCACATAACGTTCAGCACTGGAGTGTTAGTCAGCTTTATGCATAACAAATTATATAGAGCGTTTCTTCTGCAATCAGTAAAATCCACATAATCAAAATAACGAACTTAGCGTTAGCTGTTTCAGTGAAGAGATGGAGAATATTGGTACACAATTATCAAAGTGCAAGTAAAATTTGAATACGAGAAGGTCATAAACTGAAATTTGGACTCATTAGTAGAACAATCAATACTAACGCAACAGAGTTAGAATACTTGTTTTGCACAAATTCTAGCGTCTATGTTGGCCTTGGTGTTGCAGTAAGCGTCGGCGTCATTGGTTTTAAGCGAAAAATCTTCATCAGTGCTTGGCCGCAAAAATGAGAACGATGCAAATGGAATAACTTATAAGAATTCCGGGGGCCAGTGAGGATCGAACCCAAGTATTTTGCGTAGCAAGCCTTTGTTTCACTACACAGACATGGTTTTATTTGTGAATGCAGTCAAAATAACATCCTCTGCTTGGAAATGCAGTGAAGGTAACTTTCATGCTTCACAAACACACGCATCCTGTATACATGCATCACATTAGAACCTAAAGTATTGTAATATTGCGTAGTACTTGGGTTTCACGTGATACAAGAGTACATAGTCTTCTGGCGTCAGAAAGTGGGATTATCACAAGGACCTTATAGCTTAAAGCCAGTCACCCACTAGAAAAGGCACACACGCTTCTGCACCTTCAAGGCCACGTAGTGGGTGCATAGCAAACTCAAAATTATTTCATACTCTATGTGTTTGATGTATGCACTAGAAACAAAATATCGCTATCGCGTTCAACTTTTGAAAGCAAAGCTTGAGGGCCCCCAATTTTTTTTACTTCAGTTGCATTCTTTGAAACGCCACTCACAATATCTGAGCTTACAGAACATAAGTTATTGAGTAAGTCAGACGTCAAATAATTCTATTCGTGACTTTGGCTTCAACTGAGAAGCTGAAACGGAAAAACATTGAATGGGTGACTCTCCAGCAATATTAAGTGAGTACAGGTATGTGATGCATGTAATTGATTCTAAAAATATTAACAGTGAGCAGAGGTGCTTCTTTTCCCTAGTGGGCCACAAGCGCATGACGTGGAACATTTTTAACAGTTTCCTATTAAAGGGGCAATAAACAGACGTTTCACTTCAGTGAGAATTCATATCTCAAGTGCACGTATTTAAAAACCACATCGTCACTTTTCGTTACTGTAATCGGTAACCTACATGATTTAGCTACTTTTCTTTCAACTCTCTTTCGCGGTAATTTTTGCGACGTGTTGAATATATTCTTAACACAATTTTGTCAACTCTGAAACAACACAAAAAGTGATGTCGAGGCACATTTTTTTTCTTCGCCGAATACGATATTTCACATCAACGTGTTCGGTACAGCCATGACGTGAGCGTTTGTGTGTATCATCGGTAGCAATATTCGTCACAATTATGGTATATAAACTGGCATACCGGTATGAAATACTATACAGATACTCGAAGGACGTAAATGTTGAATATTACCAAGAATTTCTAAAACACAAAGTGCAGCACAATACACGTTAGTTATTGCACATTGCCGTTTCTGTTTAGCAATTTATATGTGCTTGGGCATATCTAATGTTTTTTGCCATGGTCTACGTATAATTTCTTTATATGCTACAATTAAAATGTTTAGTAAATGTTGGTGGTGTTGTTTCCCATAGCAACTACTTACCGAGATATATACTCTAAATAAAATATTAGTACTCAACACAGTTACTCCTTTCTCAAAAAATAACTTTCTGAGTGAGAACTGATGCTCAATAAAATGATAAATAGCTTGGCAGTAATGCTGAGTCCTGGTTCTCTGAATCATGCTACACTAAATAATTCACTGGTGAATCTTGCACTCATAATTATGGGTAGTGAAGAGATAAATTCAAGAGAACAGTTATGCAGGGTTTCTGTGCTTGAAAGAAGACACGTACACTGCAATGGAGAAGGCCAGGAACATAGGTGCTTTAGGTCTTCATTAAAAATTACGAGCCAGATATGTTATCTAACATCCACTGGAAGTGCAAATGAATAAACAAATATTCTATGAATGACCACAGTTTTAAGCAAAGGCAATGACATCAAAGATGAATAATTATATCAACAGTCTGAACTCCGTCGAATATGCTGACATGTTTCTAATAGGCACACTGGTGTATCAAAGCCAGGCACTCGTTACAATCTTTGGCCGTAGATGTGAAACATTGACGCCGTACGTCTATTCATTTATTGTTCATATGAATTAATCTTGCGATAACATTTTTATTGTTTCTGATTGTGTGAGGTCATGTCACAGGTTGCACTAACATCCATCTGTTCTCTTAAAGGCGATCGGCTGCCGGCCTCGGACTGTTCTTCTTCATAGGATTTGGCGTGATCTTCGTTATCCTAACCATTGTTTTTTTCACCGTAGTCATCGGTTCTCGTAAGTTTCTGCTATATTGACCAATAGTATCACACTGTATGATAGTGGTTTTGCGTGTAGGTAGAAGTAGCATACTGAAAATAGACTGCCACAGTGAAATGCAACATTTCATTCTGTACTTATTTTATCTAAGCTTTCACTCGATACACAAAATACGCTCAAAACGCAACAATGAACAAGTCTAAAACCAATTTACTCGGCTGAACAAAAATACATACAAGGACAATCATACAAGGTGTTTCGAGAAATGAGCGAAAAATTTCTAAAAATAAAAATCAGGGGAATTCGATATCGCTCGTTGCCTATATAATAACTTCTGCAATCGCACGCATCTTAGGATGGCTAAAGACATCCTTTAGGGCTCTAAATATAAAATCGAGTCTATGAAATTTTTAATTAGCGACGTTAGATGGTTATCCCAAATGGGTCAAAAAGGCGTCCTTCTTATCACAAACTTAGTGTAGCTTTGAGTTTTCAAAAAAAAAGAAAAAGCGGCCACTATTGGTATTTGCTAAAGAAACTGAATATGGTTAGGCGGTGAAACCGACACTTGACAGAGCACGACTGTAGTGTTCGTCTGAAATGTCGGAAGAAGTGAGTATCTTTTTTATTAGCCAACTACTCACTAGCTTACAGGACGCATAGCCAACATAGGTTAACCAACGCAGAAATTGCTTAGTAGTCAAATACTCACTAGCCTATAGCATAAAGTTTCCCTAAATAACCAGAGGGCACTCTGGCGCTGCGATCGTTCAGTGACCATGGGAATGATGAGCAGTACACACATTTGCCTAGTCTTCATACTTGCGGGCAGCGAATCGTACTTGCGGCTTTGTTTATTGCTGTGTTTCAGTTTTGTTTTGAAAGAAAAAACGAACCCTTTGGAACTTAGTGACTTGATTCAAAATGATAAGCCTAAAGGAATAAGGTTGCGAAGCGCAAACGATTAACATTTGCTAATTTATGTTTTCGTGAAAAAAAAACAGCTCCAAGCCACACGAACAGACACGGAGCCAGAAGCAGGCCAGAAGTACGAAAATTAGACAAATGTGTGCGCTACCCATCATTCCCGTGCTCGCTGAAGCGCCGTGTGTTGCAGCTCCCATAGAAACTAGCGCTAGAGTTCCCTCTAGTGTATATTAAGAAATTCTTTGGCCTATAGGACGTATAGCCAACATACGTTAACCAACGCAGAAGAACTACACTTCTATAATCGAGCTTTTAAACAGTGACGCCATTATGATCGGCTGCTTGTTGCGCTCATTGGTCGTTCTCTTTGGTTTTGCTGTTGAATTTGGTGTAATTTAGGTACTAGAAGCTGCTCTTTCCAAATCTCAAAGCGGCGATAGGTCTTTCACACGAAGTGCCTTTATATATCTGACATAACCATCAGACTTCGCTTGCTGATTGCTAAGTAATCTAGCCTTTTGAAACTATTGGCTCTATTGATTTGGTCACTCATCTCGAAGAAGCACTTCAAAAAATTGTCTCTTTGGAATTGGTAAAGTACAATGTCACCATCCCAAAAACACCACGCTTACCACGACATGCCGCTTAGTAACGAAAAAAATGTACAAAAATAAACTGTTGGTGGCAACACCATCTTAAGATTCCTGCACCAAACACCATGACGTATGAAATTTTGAAGGCGTGTACTGGGTCCTGCGTAGCTTCCAATCGATAAAATGAACTACATTGTAATATTTGAGCGCCATAGATATAAAATTAAAATTTTCAGGTAATTTTAACGAGTGAAATTGCTGAAAATAACTAAAATAAATTTTAAGATTTCTTACGTCACACGAAGATGTTTGGCGCGAAATTTTAAAATGGTACTTCCACCTTGAATATCCTCTGCAAAGAATTAAACAGTAAAACATATTTCATTAGAGAGTTCAGGGTGCAGTTTGTTAATCTAAATCATGTCATTGTTTCTCTTTATGTTGCTTTAAAACGTCAACCACAATAGAATTGTAATTGTGATGGAATAAAACCAATATTGTATTTTTCTCTTTTGTATATATAAAGAAATTTCTTCAAGTTCGCGATGTATGAGTTCTCGATGTATAACACTCAGATCAGCGACAAACCAGTGAAAAATTTCCTGTAGCTTGATAGCAGTAAAGAGTGTACACAAGTGTTCTTGTAGAAAAAGTTGGTGTGCGAACTTACGCATCCGTTTTAGCTAGTTTTCTCTGTTCGGGTTTCTTTGGTCCGTGAATCGCCTTCACAAAAGGCGCCGTAGGTCGAGAGTAAATAATGTGACTGGCTGACAATACTAGTGGAAATAATAATCCTTGCACATTTAGCAATGAATAAAAGCGCAGCATGCCGCCAGATGGGGGCCAAGCTTCGTGTACAGTTTTGTGTTACGACTAAATTCCAATAAGCGATTGCTTAGGCTAAGTGACAATTTGAAAGTGACATAGTGAACCACGGTGTATCAGTAACCACGGTGCTCTGCTGCTTACCAAAAGGTCCTGGTTTCAATAACGGCCTTGGCAGTCGCATTTGGTGGAAACGGAGTGGTTGAGGCCCGTGTGCTGCGCGATGCTACTGAACCTTAAGGAACACAAGATGGTCAAAATTTAGAGAGGCCACCACTACGGTGGCCCTCTTGAGCATATCGTCGTTTCGGGACGCAAAACCTCATCTATTATAATTGAACTAGAGATGTTTGCACTGGGAAAATAAAAAATAGAGAGCACATAAGAAAGCGCTTGTTGTGTTTTTTTCTTACTCTTCGCTTTCTTTTTATTGTGCTCTGCAAACATGTCGTCCTAATTTTCGCGTTGCACGCTCAACTTCAAAGCTAGATTGGCTAAGCTTTTGCTGTGCTAAATGTAATCATAGTAGCATGTGCTTTTGCAAGACAGCATTTTCATTGTTATGACTTGCTTATGTGGTCTGAGTGAGAAGAATTACGTGAAAAAATTTCCCTCCTATGATTGATGTTTAACTGCTGTGTACCACTTCGTACTGTTCCAACGTGGAGCCCCTACATTCATTACCTTGTGTTTGCAGCGTACTCCAACGAAGATTTTGCCGGTACCATGGAAGAACTCTGCAGAGGCGATAAATGCGCTGACAAGACCGGTGGCGCCAGCGACGTTGCCAAGAAGGTTCAAGATAATTCGAACACACCCCCACCCCTCATCATTCACAGGCGACGCACAAGAGATGAGCCGATGTCTAAAAGGAACCGGCTGCGGTGGACAGATTTCTGAGAAAATTTGGGCCAGTTTTGTGAGGCCATGTTATAAGGACAACTTTGCACCAACAAAAGGTGATAGCGGCACCTAACTTATCCATCGTAAATAACAAGCGAGTTCTCATCAGTTGCAACGCAATTGGACTTGATGAACCATACTTCAAGTCCATGATGAAACAAGCGCTAAAAATTACACACACTCGAAGAGGACACAGACTAGCGCTTACTAGCAATCGAAAGTTTCATTTCGAAGTGAACACTAATAAATACATAATACACATGTACGTCATTCCCAACCTCCCCCTGTTATTATCAACAATGAGATGCACCAAAATAATCATTCCCATAATCAATGGCACACAACTGGAAACAAACACGTGTCGATAACTAAAAACATAAAGCGTAAAAAATAGAAAAAAGCGAAAATGCACTGGGTTATGTTACGTCCAAAAAAAGCGAATTCCGCATCTATTAAGAGAACAAACGCTTGAGAGACGCAACTTTCACCTGCTTTCCTAATTCTATACGCTTCCATTATCTTCCTCGCCATCCGCCTCTTTTGCCTGTCAATTATTCGTGTGTCTGAAAATTTTGGCTGGCAGGTGCACTGCTTGCATAGCAACGCTAAGTGTGAGTAAGGAGCCCCCTTTATTGAACTCTCATGTGCATTAAAGCGCACATTCAGGCTCCAACCGATCTGACCAACGTATTCGTTTCCACATGAGAAAGGAGTTCCGTATACATCTCTTTAGGGGCGAAGGTCCTTATGGCGTGGCTTGTGCGTCTCTCGTAGTACGTAACCACCAGTGGCACATACCAGAATTAGGTATAACAGTTGACCTCCAAAGTGGTGCCGGTGAGAGATTTCTTCTGTGCGTTGTTTAACAATAAAAAATAGTGCTCAATGTACCTGCCAATGGCTGATAATGGCAAATGAGAGACAGGAGCATTCGGCTTTTAGTCAAGGCGCACGCTGCGATCCCCATTAGCAGCCATTGGCGTGCACATTGAGCACTATCAGAGAAGAAAGGGTTGCTACATTATACTCGCTGGGTGTAACCTCCTTAGTTTTAGAAAGGTTTAGCGAGCGTTGAGCCGCAGGGCCATGAATACAATGAACTAGTATATACCATGAATGAATTCGAGGTGGTTAAACGGGGGAAGCAGATACGAAGCGCAAGCCGTAAGAAATTAAAAGCTGAATCCTCCTGTCTCTCATTTCACATTAGCAGCCACTGGCATGTACATTGAGCACTATCTGACAGGAAAAGGTTGCTACGTTATACTCGCTGGGCGTAACCTCCTTGGTTTTAGAAATTGTTTAGCGAGCATTGGGCCGCAGTGCCATGAATACAGTGAACTAGTATATACCATGAACTCAAGGTGGTTGAAGGTGGGAAGTAGACCCGAAGCGCAAGCCGTAAGAAAGTGTGCGTGTGCCACCTCTCGTTTATTCCTTGAAATGTCCACTGAATGGCGGTGCTTCTATATGGCGAATATATGATAAAAAGATGCGAGATGGTGGGACTTGGAATGTTGAATAGATGGACGAATGGACACACAGACAGATGCATGAATGGACGCATGAACGGACGCAGGGGCGGATGCATGAACGAGCGCAGGGACGGGCGCACGAACAGACGCATGGACAGTCACACAGACGGACGCATGGACGGACGAATGCTTCGCCCCACTCTCCATCATTCACTACGTGGATATGCTGCCATTTTTTTGCACTCAGCGTACCTCCTGTCATGTTTTATGCTACATCTGTCCAATTCTCCAGTTCTTTTTTTGTTGGCTAGCCTTTTTACTGCTGGGGAAATCTTCGATAATTTGTTTTAAGCTAAATAGCCAACCCGCACACCATACCCTAATGCAACTTTTAAATGCCAAGCATTTCTTAGCGAACTTCGGCGACATTGAGCGTATCTATCTATCTATCTATCTATCTATCTATCTATCTATCTATCTATCTATCTATCTATCTATCTATCTATCTATCTATCTATCTATCTATCTATCTATCTGTCTATCTATCTATCTATCCCCCTACGACTTTTAGCTCTCGTGGCCGTTTCGGTAATAATATCGATACCACACTTGGTATGCCAACATGACTGTATGATGAGCATAAGTCACTAGTCTTAACTTGAAAATCATGACAAGTACGTCATGAGTTCATGATTTGTCATGTCACGGTCTTGCTGCTCTTGCGGTGGTTTCGTTCATATATGCTGCAAAACTGACATGGTATGACATGAATGCATAACGAACATAAGTGAGAATCCCTAATGTGGAAATCATGACATGTATGTCAGGATTTTCATGTTATGCTAGTTATGGCTACACGCCGCGCTCATGGTGCGCTCGCGGCCGTTTCGCTAGCTTCGCATCTACCAAATTTGTTATTTTGGGACGTGAATGTATCACAAAAATATGTAACTGGTGCATACCTGATAATCATTAGGGCAGGTGCGTGTCATGTAAGATGACTACATGCCACACTCATGATGCGCTCGCGTTCCTTTCGCTAGCGTCTCATATAACAAGTTTGGTATTAAGGGACGTGATGAATGACGAAGGAGTGTGACTGGTGCAAACATGATAATCAACAGTGCAGATGCGTGTCATGTAACAACATGACTACATGCCACTATCGTGATGCGCTCGTGGCCGTATCGCTAGTATCACATATACCAAGTGCAGTATTAAGGGACGTGAAAGGATGACGAATGTATGAAACTAGTGCGAATATAATAATCATGAAATGCGTGTCATATAGCACCATGACTACATGCTACGCTCATGGTGCGTTCGTGGGTGTTTCCCTAGCTCAACATGTACAAAATTTGGCATTACGTGACGCGTACAAACGGCACGGGTAAAGGATGCGGCGAAACATGATAATCATGATATGCATGTTATCTAACAACACGACTACACGCCACACTCATGATGCGCTGCGGCCGTTTCACTAGCTTCATATATGCCGATCAGTATTACGTCACATGCCGTGCCATGGCGATTTAGTGGCTAAGGTACTCGGCTGCTGACCCACAGGTCACCGGATCAAATCCCGGCTGGGGCGGCTGCATTTCCGATGGAGGCGGAAATGTTGTAGGCCCGTGTGCTTCAATTCGAGTGCACGTTAAAGAACCCCAGGTGGTCGAAATTTCTGGAGCCCCCCCTCCACTACGGCGTCTCTCATATTAATGTGGTGGTTTTGGGACGTTAAAGCACACGAAGAAATCAATTAGTATTACGTCACGTGAATGGATGACGAAGGTATGTGACTGGTGCAAATCTGATAATCAATAGATGCGTGTTACGTGTTGCGTGTTATCTGTTACACCACATTCAAGGCGCCAATACATTTCAACGTGATCTGGCGCGCGTGTGCGCCGGCATTCGTTTCATCGCGTCACGCCGGCGATCCCACGTCGGGCACCGATCTGCCTGCCAAATACTTGCAGGCGCGTGCCACGTTGCGTTCCTTTGATGCATGTGCGTTTGAGCGCACCCCATGTCCCTCCATCCCAAAGAAAGGTGCACGCAACGCTGTCTGGGTAGAGCTGGGTAACGTCATGTGCTTGAAATGCAGCATGTTGCATTTCGAGCTGGTTGCCGCTGGGCCGCACCGACGGACGCTGGTCGTGCCGGCCGCGCCTGGAGTCTGTTTTGTTTGCGTATCGTCGCTGCGCCCAGCGTGCGTGCTCTTCAACGTTAAGTCAGAGTACATTGGGCCCTTTATGATGTGCTCGCGGCCGTTTCGCTAGCTCTACACATGCCAATTTGGTATTGCGTGACTTGAATAGACAGCAAAAGTAAATGACACGTCCGAACATAATAATCATGATATGCGTGTCATGTAAAGCGTGACTACATGCTATGCTCATAGCGGGCTCGCGGTCATTTTACTAGCTCCATATACACCAAATTTAGTATTATGGGACGTGAATGAATGAAGAATTTGAATGACAGGTCCAAAAATGATAATCATGATATCCACGTCATGTAAAACATATATGCTACGATCCTAGCACGCTCGCGGCCGTTTCGCTAGCTCCACATATGCCAAATTTAGTATACAATAATGTGAATAGATTCCGAAGGTAAATCACACGTCCAAATATGATAATTATTACATGAAAGTAATGTACGGCATAATTTACCTCTTCCTCTTAACGTTGGGATGATTTTAAAGTGGCATATCAACCTTCCTCACTTGTGCTTCGCATATCATCGGTTCCCAATGTACATGGAATCTGCCAAATTTTTTCAACCGATGTGAAATGTTGGGCAGACACATGATGACCACTGTCTGCTCTTTTTCACCTTCAGCTTTTCTCCCCTTCTCTCGTATGCCGATCATTGCGTTTTTCACTTCCCGACGATTCTTCTCACAGGCCAATAGGATGCAATCATCTCGATAACCAGCCTCCCTGGGATTTGCATTGGGTCTAGTGTCACCCCAATCCTCTGCAATGTTCTTTTTTTTGAGCAAACTCGACACAGCAGTAAGTAAAGAGCTAGATGGTATGAATCTGCAGCTGTTGAGATTAATAGAGGACTACCGTGTTTTGGTGAAAAACCATCCGGGTATGAGCAAGCTAGTGCCTGTTTAGAAAACTCAGGAAAAACGGGTGCGGCTTGCAGTTCACCTTTGAGGTGCCAAATGAATGATGCATTGAGTTTCTGGACCCAAAAATTAAGTTCTCCCCCTTTTCAACGTGTTATATATATCACGCTAGATAAGAAAAACCATTGCTGAGGTAGCATTCAGCACATTCGAATATAGTAAAGATTGGGATCGCAACTTCTTGCATCAAAGCTGCCCTGGTGAAATCATCCGTACACTAAATGTATGAGACCGTTTCCACGCATATCAACCGCTTGAAGGGTTGCCGAGATGATTTTATCCTATTTGCTTGTGAGAAGAATCATCGGGAAGTGAAAAATACAATGATTGGCACACGCGAAGAAGGGAGACAAGTTAAGGGTGAAAAGGAGCGGACGGTGGTCATCCCGTAAATGCATAGTATTTCACATCGGTTGAAAAAAGTTGCATAAAGTTATGATGTGCGGGTTGTCTTTCCAGCTGAAAACAAATTATCCACGATTCGCCCAGCAGTAGAAAGGCTAGCCAATAAGAAAGGAACCGGAGAATTGACAAGATGTAGCATAAAACAAGGCAAGGAGATATGTCGAGTGCTATAAAATGGCAGCATATCCATGGGCTCAATGATGAAGAGTGGGGCACATCATACGTCCTTCCATTCATTCTTGCTTTCGTCCGTCCATGCGTCCGTCCGTGTGGCCGTCCGTGCGTCCATTCGCCCGTCTGTGCATGCGTCTGCTCGTGCGTCCGCAAGTCCATCCATGCGTCGATCCCTGCGTTCGTCCATGCATCCGCCCCTGCGTCCGTCCATGCAGCCATCCGTGCGTCTGTCCATGCATCTGTCTGTGTGTCCGTTTGTCGATCTAGTCAACACTCCAAGTACCGCCATCTCGCATCTTTTCATCATATATTTCATATATAGAAGCACCGCCATCCAGCGGACATTCGAAGGACTGAACGAGAGGCGGCACACGCACACTTTCTTACCGCTTGCGCTTCGTGTCTACCTACCACCTTTAACCGCCCCGAGTTTATGGTATATACTAGTTCACTGTAATCATGGCACTGCGTCCCAACGCTCGCTAAACCTTTCTAAAACCAAAAAGGTTACGCCCAGCGTGTATAATGTAACAACCCTTTCTTGTCAGATAGTGCTCAATGTACATGCCAACGGTTGCTAATGGGGAATGAGACAGGAGAATTCGGCTTTTAGTTAAAGAGCACGCTGCGAATTTTTTAGGGGCGAAGCTCCTTATAGCGGCACCCGTTCGTCCCTCGTAGTCGTAGTCGTAGTAGTAGTGTGTAACCAGTCTTACACATTGACCTCCTAAGGTGGTGCTGGTGGGAGATTTCGCCTGTGCGTTGTTGAACAATAAAAAAATCACTACGTGCGCGTTAACTAACAGCCGAATTCTTATGTCTCTCATTCCCCATCAGCAGCCATTGGCATGGTATAGTAGGAAACGTTAGTAGAAGTAAAAGTGTTAAAAGCCGACTGCTGATGTCTCTAATTCCCAGTAGCAGCCATTGTCTACCTCCAAGGTAGTGCCTGGTGAGATTTCTCCTGTTCGTAATTAAACAATAAATAACTTTTGTTCAAAACGCCATTGATTAAATGAAATAAACCAACGAAAGACGCCAGATGTTTTCTAAAAGCAAAACGAAAAGATGCTAGATGTTTCTAAAGCAAAACAAAAAGAAGACGCCAGCTGCTTAACGAAAGACGCCAGGTTTTTTCTGAAGCAATGGTTTTATAATCAAAAACATATCAATACAGGTTTGTAGTTGCTGATGCTCGTTGCCGTCGGTGTGTGCTCGTATAGATAAGGATACCGAAAGGCGGGCACGCAGGGCAGCGGCGGCTTGTGCTCGCAGACAAGACCCTGATGAGAGCACGCGAGGCAGAAGCGCGCCGGGAAGCTGCACGACGTCGCCACCAAGATCCTGCTGTACGGGAACGAGAGGCCACATTAGCAAGGCAGCGTCGGGAAGATCCCGCCGTAAGAGAACAAGAACCTACAGTGGCACGTCAGCGTCGGCAAGATCCTTTCAGTACGGGAACGAGAGGCCACATTAGCAAGGCAGCGTCGGGAAGATCCCGCCGTAAGAGAACAAGAACCTGCAGCGGCACGTCAGCGTCGGCAAGATCCTTCCGTATACGGAAACGAGAGGCCGACGCAGCACGTCAATGTCGCGAAGCAGATCTTGAAAACGTTCGACAATGGGAAGCGGCGAGGAAGCGCGCATACCGCCAGGTGAATTAACGAAAGACATTTTCACGGTATTAATCCAGGAGCTTCGCCCGATCTCATCATCATTCACCTTGTGAGCCTGCCGTCAATTTTTTTATTGTTCAA
Organism: Rhipicephalus annulatus; assembly: GCA_013436015.1. Taxonomy (NCBI): domain Eukaryota; kingdom Metazoa; phylum Arthropoda; class Arachnida; order Ixodida; family Ixodidae; genus Rhipicephalus; species Rhipicephalus annulatus. Next base: position 749,214 of record WOVY01010515.1, read on the forward strand.
CAACGCACAGGAGAAATATTCCACCGGCACCTCCTTGCATGTCAAAGCGTAAGACATGCTACGTACTACGACGAGGGACGAACGGGTGCCGCTTAAGGAGCTTCGCCCCTAAACGATGTTGTATACGAAACTTCTTTCACGTGTAGAAAAGAATGCGTCGGTTAGGTTCGTTGGTGCCTGAATGTGTGCCTTCGTGCACATAAGAGTTTACTAAAGGGGGCGCCTTACTCACACATAGCGTTCCTATACAAGGAGTGCACCTGCCCACCGAAATTTTCGGACACACGAATAATTGACATGCACAAGAACTGGACGGTGAGGGAAAAATTAGAAGCATATAGAATTAGCGAAGCAGGTGACGGTTGCGTCAGTCAAGCGTCTGTTGTACTAACGGATGCGGAATTTGCTTTTTTTGGACGTAGCATAACCGAGTGCATTTTCGCTTTTTTGCTTTTTTACGCCCGTTGTTTTCATTTCTTAACACGTGTTTGTTTCCGGTTGTGTGCCATCGATTATGGGAGTGATTATTTTGGTATATCACGTTGTTGATGATTATGGGGGGAGTTTGGGAATGACGTACATGCGTGTTAGGAATTTATTAGTGCCCTCTTCGAAATGAGATTTTCAGTTGCTAGTAAGTGCTCGTTTGTGTCCTCTCTTAATGTTTGTAATATTTAGCGCTTGTTTCATCATGAACTTTTACCAACACGCCCAACTGGCAGTCATCCTATATTTAAAATCATATGTATTTTTAGTTGTAATCTACGTGAAGGTTGATGCAGAGCCATCCAGCAGAAGTTTTCAAGGGTTTTTTTAAGAAAGTTAATGTAACGTAGGTGACATAATTTTGGTGCTATGAAAAGAATTGAAAATGGGAGCATAAGCTGCCATTTCGTAAAAGGTTTACATACTTTATTATTCAGTTTGTCACTACGCACAGTTGTTTCATTTTTTGTTTATTGTATCTGCACTTCTAATTAGTCGCCTATAACATCCTCTAAAGCTCCCGTCTACCGCAAGCCACACGTTGGCCTATCGTAGTCTTCTTGAGCTTTCCATTGCTTTCTATTACAGTCCGAATGTCTATTAAGAGTGAAAAACATATGGTCTTCCGCAAGGATGTGTACACTATTATATTGAAAAAGCAGTGAAGAAAAAAATTAAGGGGATACCGAGAGAGGTGCGTGTCAAGGTTTGGCAGAAGGTACTGCCTGCACAACTTGTCGTATAAATGACATGGATCTCTGTTTACGACTATAGTGTAAAAAGGTTACTGTATTCACGCGTTAATCCGCAGTTATAAAAATCGTGCTATAATTACACTTCGTATATGTGAAGTTGAGATGGTCACACGTATCTAAAGTTTCACATTGTCTTCTCAGTAGCAATTTGAATACTTTCCGATCTACTGATATACAGTAAGGAAGCGTTGCTCAGCAGTAACTTTAACAGCATGCACCCTCCGCAAGTTTGGATAGCATTGGTTTTTAAGGCGCAATACGTAGGAAGTTTTTGTCTGTTACGGAGGATGCCTGATACGTCAGCTATGTTTCATTCGAGAATGAAAAGAGGGTACAAAAATATATCATGTCTTTAGTATGATTTATGTGCCGGCTTTGTTGCAGTTGAACGAGTTGATTAATGCCTTCAATTAGGGCTTTGTTAGCACACATGGCTGGTGTTCTCACATAAAATAACTCTCTTGATTTATAAGCAACGAATTGATGAATGCATGTGCGTTAATTACTGCAACAAGTGTCATTATACATGGTAACACCTCAAAGACACCTGAGAGTGAAAGTCACAGCCATTATTATTCAGGTTCACCAGCGTAATTCCCTATCAAAATTGCCTAACAATTTTAAATTGTAATGTACAATGAAAACAGCGATTCAGAAATGCGTACGTCAGAATCATTATTGGAATATAAATGTTAGAACAGGATATTCATTCATTAAAACCATTCAGTCAACAATGTGTTATGTTTTATGGCCACTAGGGATTGGTTGCGTAACCCTTTCTTTTCCCTTTTTCTTAATGCTAGTCCTTCCTACAAGGCAAATAGAACCAGTAACCGCTGCTACACCAGCCGCTTCGACTCAGCTGATCTCATCTGGCGGTACACCTGTTGCCACTACTGAAACCGGAGTGCCGACCACCAGCCCAAGTACTAGTGAGTTTGCAGTGTTGCTTGAACAATATGCCTTTTGTTGAAATGCTATGAGAGTGGAGAACTGTGAAGTGCGAAATTGCCCGTTGCTTGCATTGCACACTCTGCCATATTTTTGCTTAGAATATCTAGCCATATGAAGACAGAGCATTTGTGTCTGCTACCACATCCATATTATACCGCGTGTTTGAACGAGTAGTCGCATAACAATTGGTCGTGTTGTGCTATTGCCAAAAACAATGATTTATATTATACGCACTTTTCTCTTGCAATATCAAGCGTTATTAGAACACTTCTAAGATTGAAATGTAGTATTTTGCCAGGAGATTATATCAGCAGGCTTTGAATCATGTACGTGGTCTATCGGAGTGGCATTCAATACGTAGCGAATCAAAATAACAAATCAAGGCGATGCTTCAACTTACGCCAAAAATTTATGCCACAAATACAGAAAAATAAAAAATACTTTTATTCACAACAAATATATGTTATACTACTACTATTACTACTACTACTACTACTACTACTACTACTACTACTACTACTACTACTACTACTAATAATAATAATAATAATAATAGTAATAATAATAATAGCCTGTTTGGTCATCCTGAGTTGTACAACATAGATAACAAGCCTGTCGTAGAAAGAAAGTAACTTGGCAGACTTGGCACTGGTGCGCCAGCGTAATGCACATGACACACTAGTTTGAACTTTTCAAGTAAAATATTGCTAAAAGATACAAATTGGTTTTTGCGCTAATTTTAAAAACAATAATATACAGAAATCAAGCTAACACTAGCAATATTATTGAAATGCCAGAAATAAAAGGTACGTGTCGGTCCCCTCTAAACAGTTTGTATCCGTCATGAAAAGTACTAAAAAAAAGATAAAAATGATCCAACACTTAAATTATTTCGGAATGTTTTACAGACTCCGTTTCGTCATCGCAGGAAGAACAGTGTCAAGCAGGATTTAAAGCAGTAGGGACAAAGAGATTCTTAACAGCTTTGTCACGCCATGTTCTGACGAATAGTGCTGCAAAAAGGGAAGTTAGTTTTTCGATATACTAGAGATGATACATCATACCTGAAACTGAGCATTTCAAAAGTGCTGATACACAACAGTTTATATTATGTTGCGCTCTTCCACTCTATTTTAACGAAAAAGGGGTAGAGGGCAACATAATTAAGATTAACATAATAAGATTAGATGCGAAGGTGTGACGAGCAAGGGGTGGGGCGTTTTGGCGAATGCTGTGAGCGAAAATTAAGTGCTCTCTGAAATAAAGAAAAAAAAACCGAAGTGTTGTGAACATGAGGATGTACATGTGCCGCTGAATCACGGTTCTGAGAAGTTAACAGTTGTAGGTTTGAAATTCCTAGAGCGAGGGAATAACTTGCATTGCTTTGATTTGTGGATGTATCGTGGCAAAAGTTAGAGGAGGGCCTTGCATTTTGCTTCACAAAAGACACTGAACAAATACGATCGCCACAGATATAAAATTGAGTTTTCAAAACGTTTGCGCATAAAGGAGCTCTTTTTTTGATGAATCAAGCTAAGAGTACGTGCGCCATGACTTCTTGTGACCGTCGAGAACCTGGACACCAGATACAGTACATTGCCAAGGATTAGATCAATAAATACAACTAGTTTCAAAAGATATTCTGAGTACAATGAAACAGTGTTGAAAGTCAAAGAATTAACCTGTGCAGAACACGATGCCTTGAAACATTTCTCAAACACAAAGGACATTGCTATAAAGCCAGCGGACACGGATGGTTGATTTTTAATCTCCCCTATAGCGAACTATACAAACAAAACAGTCCGACAGTAGCGCCGTCTGCCAATCGGTCGGCCGGCCGGCCAACCAACCGACCGACAGACAGACAGACAGACAGACAGACAGACATTGATAGATTGATTGATATGTGGGGTTTAACGTCCCAAAACCACTATATGATTATGAGAGACGCCGTAGTGGAGGGCTCCGGAAATTTGAACCACCTGGGGTTCTTTAACGTGCGCCCAAATCTGAGCACACGGGCCTACAACATTTCCGCCTCCATCGGAAATGCAGCCGCCGCAGCCGGGATACGAACCCGCGCCCTGCGGGTCAGCAGCCGAGTACCTTAACCACTAGACCACCGTGGCGGGGCAGACAGACAGACAGACAGAGAGATAGGCATAGTAGACCGGCAAACAGCTCTACGTTGACGCCCCTAAGGGAAGCATTAGTTCAAAGAAATTACCTGCAAGATCACTCAAAACTAGGACCATAAGAAAGCATGTAAACTATATAAGAATACAAGACTAGGTAAAAAATTCGCAGCATATCAATCGAAAGAAGGGTGATGACTGGTGCGAAACGCCCATCTGTCTGTTCATCTATTCGTCTGTTCGTCCAGCCTTCCGTTCATCTGTCTCTCTGTGTATCGGTATGTCGATTCATCCGTCCGTCCACTTGACTGTCTGTCTGTCCATCCGCCTACTTTCCTATCACACTAGAGCACGCATCGAACAGAGGCACACTTCGCCCCACTAGTCGGCATTTACTACGTGAAAATGCTGTGAATTTGTCACCATAACAACGCAATCTATCTTACTTATTCTTCCGCTATCTAGTGAAATTATTTCCAACGACATATTGCCACGTTTCATTTCCCAAGTTTTTGTTATCGTCCCAAAACACCACACAATTCTCAGCGCAAATCGCGCCTGCAGTTTTCGAGAAGGTTCTGGACTGTAGTAGATCATTTCGATAAGATCACGCCCACTGTGCGAACGGTACAGATTGTTCTGGAACCTACGCTAGCGCCAGCGATAACGCTAGAACATTCGACGGCAAGAGTATAAATGCCGACGCGCTTCGCCGCTTGTTAGTTGTTGATCGAAGGCCGACGCTCCGTTCGCCGCTATCAGTCCGAGACTGCTATCTGTGCGAGACTGCTGCTGTAATTGGACTTTCCGTTTACCGGGCACAGGTTCGCCCAAATAAACAGTTAAATTCCAACACGAAGTCTCCTGTCTTCGGCAACGTCACGATCCCGTGACATCTGGTGGAGGTGCTGCTTCGTTCATGTACCGGACGCCCCCGTCAAGCCGTGAATCCAGCCCACGTCACGGAGAAGACAGCGACGCCAAACAGGAGCAGCGAACAAGCCACCGACAGCAAGGGCTACCACCGGAGTACGTGATTCTAGAAGACAAGGCGCGGAAGACCAAGGCCATGATGGCGACTGCAGCGACAATGACAACCGCAGCGTCCCAGCCCACGATGGTCATGCATCAACCCAGGGAACCACCAATTTACCATGGGTCATCGTTCGAAGACCCGGAGCCCTGGCTTGAAACATACGAGCGTGTGGCCGCCCTCAACCACTAGGACCATGACGAAAAGCTGCGTCGTGTGTTCTTCTATTTGGAAGACACCGCAAGGACCTGGCTCGAAAATCGAGAGTCAACGCTCCAAACATGGGATGTTTTCTGCGGCGCATTCCTGCAAACGTTCGCGAGCGTCGCTCGCAAAGAGAGAGCCGCTGCTTTATTAGAGACCCGGGTTCAGCTACCGAATGAAAATGTCGCCATTTTTACAGAAGAAATGACCCGACTATTTTGTCACGCTGACCCAGACATGCCTGAGGAGAAAAAAGTTCGTTTCCTCATGCGAGTGGTCAAACAGGAGCTCTTCGCGGGACTGATGAGAAACCCACCGAAAACCGTCCAAGAATTTGTAGCCGAAGCGACCACTATCGAAAAGACCCTGGACATGCGCACCAGACAGTATAATCGTCCCCTGACTGCAGACTGCGCTGCTGCTCAAGCCAGTAACTCCGGAGACCTGCGTGAAACGATCCGAGCGATCGTGCGGGAAGAGCTGCGCAAGCTGTTGCTTTCGGCACAGCCTCAAGTGGTTTCAATCGCCGACATTGTGCGAGAAGAAGTTCGGCAATCGCTTCGAATTCCCCCGCACCACTGCCTGAGCCGGAAGCTATGAGCTACGCCGCTGCACTGCACCGCAACGCTCCTCCCCGTGCACACCAAAACACCACCCCATTGCACTTTCGTCGACAGATGCCACCACCGCCACCACCCCCACCGACGTCATACCGTTCGCCAGCGGCCCAGCGCAGTGCACCGAGGAAGACTGACGTCTGGCGCACCCCTGGCCATCGCCCGCTCTGCTACCACTGCGGCGAGGCCGGACACACATACCGCCGTTGCCAGTACCGACAGATGGGACTGCATGGCTTCGCCGTCATTGCACCGCGTCCACAGCCAGGAGAACGACCACGTGACATCGCCGACTACCTGACAGGAACTCGGCGGACACCACGAAGCCCTTCCCGTTTGCCGTCGCCCAGCCGCTGCATGTCACCGCACCCCCGGCAGTACTCCGGCCCAACGCGGGGCCGGTCTCCTAGCCCGTATCCGGGAAACTAAGGGCAGCAACCGGTGGAGGTGCGGTTGCTGTGCGACGAACTACCGAAGATCCTCCGACGACGATGACGCCGCGACGGAGCTTTCCGAAGACAACGCGAAACAGGCAAAGCCCTGATGGCGAAAGCACACTTAACGAAGGTTGCCTGACGACGCAACGTGGAAGCAGCGGAACAAGCCGACGCAGACGTGATCCGACGCCACGCCCTAACTGTAATGCGAGACGGCTAACTAGCGACCTCGACGTTCTTATCGACGGCTACAGTGTGACCGCTCTCATCGATACTGGAGCCGACTATTCTGTCATCAGTGGGTCGTTCGCCACGAAGTTAAAGAAAGTTAGGACAGCTTGGAAAGGCCCTGAAATCCGCACAGCCGGAGGTCATCTCATAACGCCTGCAGGAATCTGCACAGCAAGAGTCACCATTAACGGCCATATTTATCCTACAGACTTCGTAGTCCTACAGCGTTGCTCGAGAGATGTCATCCTTGGCATGGACTTCTTATGCCTCCTTGGTGCTGTCATCAACCTAAAAACAAAGTCGATAACGTTATCCACTGAAGAAGCACTACCGCCGCGCACGCCATCAGGAATCCATGCCTTGAATGTGCTGGAAGAACAAGTCACCATTCCGCCTCGCTCAAGCGTCATTATTTCAGTCGGCGCTCCTAAATCACCTGACTTGGAAGGCGTCGTTGAAGGCAGTCAGCATCTGTTGGTCACCCGAAATATTTGCGTCGCAAGAGGATTTGCAGAGCTGCGCGGAGGCAAAACAACGGTTATGCTCGCGAATTTCAGCAATGAGTACAAACATGTGAACAAAGGAACAACGGTCGCATACATCGAAGAAATTGTCGAAGCCACCAGTGCTTTCGCCCTCGCCGATTCTGCGGAACCTGCTCAGAGGAATCAAGCCCCTCCCATAGCTTTCGACGTCAATCCCAGACTTCCGAACGATAAGCAAGAACAGCTCAAGGCCCTGCTCCTGCAATACGAAGATTGCTTTTCGTCGTCATCGAAAATTCGGCAGACCCCAATCACGAAACATCGCATCATAACCGAAGAAAATGCCCGACCACTCCGTCAGAGTCCGTACAGGGTTTCGACGCAAGAACGTGAGGCCACGAAGAGACAAGTTGATGAAATGCTGCGGGATGACATTATCCAGCCGTCCAAAAATCCATGGGCATCCCCCGTGGTGTTAGTGAAGAAAAAGGATGGGACCCTACGTTTCTGCGTCGATTATCGCCGCCTGAACAAAATCACAAGAAATGACTTGTATCCTCTCCCACGAATAGACGACGCACTTGATCGCCTCCATAACGCCAAGTACTTTTCGTCAATGGACCTCAAGACTGGCTATTGGCAAATCGAAGTCGATGAAAGAGACCGAGAGAAGACGCCGTTTATAACACCGGACGGCCTCTTCGAGTTTAAGGTGATGCCCTTCGGCGTTTGCTCAGCACCTGCAACTTTTCAACGCGTTATGAATACAGTACTGGCAGGATTGAAGTGGCAGACTTGTCTTGTGTACTTGGACGACGTCGTCGTGTTTTCCTCGAGTTTCGACGAGCATCTTCGGCGCCTTGAAGCTGTACTTCAAGCCACCAAGACTTCCGGACTCACACTGAAGCCAGAAAAGTGCAGATTTGCGTATGAGGAGCTCTTGTTTCTGGGGCACGTTATCAGCAAGTCTGGAGTTCGTCCCGATCCACGGATAACAGCCGCCATCGCCGACTTCCCGCCGCCCACTGACAAGAAAGCCGTGTGCCGATTTCTGGGCCTGTGTGCCTATTATAGGCAGTTCGTGAAAAACGTCGCCCGCATCGCCGATCCTCTCACTAACCTTACCAAAGCCGACGTGGAGTTTAAGTGGGAAACGCCGCAGGAACACGCTTTCCAGGAGCTAAAACATCGCCTCCAGACGCCTCCGTTACTTGCCCATTTCGATGAATTCACCGAGACAGAAATACATACTGACGCAAGCAGCGTAGGTCTTGGCGCCGTTCTTGTGCAGATGGCTGACGGACTTGAAAGGGTTATTAGTTACGCCAGCCGATTGCTATCCAAAGCAGAAGCAAATTATTCCACAACAGAAAAGGAGTGCCTCGCCATCATCTGGGCTACGTCGAAATTTCGCCCCTACCTCTACGGCAGGGCCTTCAAAGTTGTGAGCGACCACCACGCATTGTGTTGGCTAGCCACCTTGAAGGGCCCTTCAGGTCGCCTCGCACGATGGAGCTTGAGACTTCAAGAATATGACATTACTGTCATTTACAAGTCCGAAAAAAACACTCCGACGCCGACTGTCTCTCTCGTGCGCTTGTCGACCAACCGCTACCCGACGACCCGGATGACGACTACTTCTTAGGAACGATAACTACCGACGACTTCGCTGAATGACAGAGGGCCGACCCGGATTTTAAGGCCCTAATAGAATACCTCGAAGGCAGGACCGCCGAAGTCCCGAAGGTATTCAAGCGCGCACTTGCCTCGTTCTTTCTACGAAACGGTCTTCTACAAAAAAAAACTTTTCACCGCTTCGAGCTAAGTACCTCCTTGTGGTGCCTTCAGCTCTGCGACCAGAACTCCTGCAGGCCCTGCACGACGATCCGACGGCAGGGCACCTCGGTGTTTCTCGCACGCTCGCGAGGATACAAGAAAGGTACTACTGGCCACGTCTCACGACCGACGTCACTCGTTATGTGAGGACATGCCGGGACTGTCAGCGACGCAAGACACCGCCGACAAGGCCAGCGGGACTTCTGCAGCCAATTGATCCACCTTGCCGACCTTTCCAGCAGATTGGTATGGACCTACTGGGGCCGTTCCCGACGTCGGCTTTCGGAAACAAGTGGATCGTGGTAGCTACCGACTACCTCACCCGCTACGCCGAGACAAAAGCCCTGCCAAAAGGCAGTGCTTCCGAGGTAGCTAAGTTCTTCGTCGAAAATATCGTCCTACGTCACGGCGCCCCGGAGGTCCTTATCACCGACAGAGGAACGGCGTTCACTGCCGACTTAACTCAAGCGATCTTGGCATACAGCCAAACAAACCACCGGCGGACGACAGCGTACCACCCACAGACCAACGGCCTCACCGAGCGGCTTAACAAGACGATCGCCGACATGCTGTCAATGTACGTCGATGTCGAACACAAGACGTGGGACGCCATTCTTCCGTATGTGACCTTCGCATACAACACGGCGGTGCAGGAGACGACGCAGATATCTCCATACAAATGGCAACCTGGCAACGACGCTCGATGCCATGTTACCCAACGTCACCGACGAAGAAAACCTCGATGTGAGCGAGTACCTTCAACGCGCCGAAGAAGCCCGACAGCTTGCGCGTCTCCGTATCAAGAATCAACAGACGACCGACAGCCACCGTTACAACCTTCGACGACGCTTCGTGGAATACCAGCCCGGTGAACGTGTTTGGGTGTGGACGCCGATACGCCCACGTGGACTAAGTGAAAAGCTTCCGCGACGGTACTTCGGACCGTACAGGTTGGTTCGACGTCTCGACCCACTTGATTACGAGGTTGTCCCCGACGGTATCACGAACTCTCAACGACGCCGATCGCGACCTGAAGTCGTCCATGTCGCGCGCCTCAAGCCGTTTCATGCGCGTTAACAAACTGAACCAGTGTTTTTTTGTATTATTGTTGTATCGGAATTTATTCATTGTACTTTCTTGCATTATTATTGTACATTCATCTTTAGTTAAAGCATCGGGACGATGCCTTTTTTCAGAGGGGGGCAATGCCACGTTCCATTTCCCAAGTTTTTGTTATCGTCCCAAAACACCACACGATTCTCAGCGCAAATCGCGCCTGCAGTTTTCGAGAAGGTTCTGGAATGTAGTAGATCATTTCGATAAGATCACGCCCACTGTGCGAATGGTACAGATTGTTCTGGAACCTACGCCAGCGCCAGCGATAACGCTAGAACATTCGACGGTAAGTGTATAAATGCCGATGCGCTTCGCCGCTTGTCAGTTGTTGATCGAAGGCCGACGCTCCGTTCGCCGCTATCAGTCCGAAACTGCTATCTGTGCGAGACTGCTGCTGTAATTGGACTTTCCGTTTACCGGGCACAGGTTCGCCCGAATAAACAGTTAAATTCCAACACGAAGTCTCCAGTCTTCGGCCACGTCACGACCCCGTGACAATATACACACAGCGACATTTAGTGAACAAGTCATAAACTAGAGGTGGTTACATATAAGACACTTAAAAACAGAGGAGGGAGCGACCCACACCTTATGGTTTTCACCCCTAAAAGACCCCATAATATATTTCAACCAGCACCCACAATCTAAATCTAAGCACTGAAATACGCTGCCATACATAAATAATAACCTGTACAAGTAATTCAGAATACTGACAAAGAATGACCGATTAGGAAAGTGGCTGCCGAAGTACCAAACGTCGTGTATCGCTGCACCGGGAATTCAAAGGACAGGTTTGTGCGTGCAAAAGTGAACCTGCATTCTACTGTCTAGGTAACGCCTTGCTTCCGGCCAAGACGCAACACTTGCCGACAATTTCAGGATGACAAGATATAGAACGTACCGCGAGTTATTGAGTGTATCGTATAAAACGCAGTTTTGCCTGCACTATTAAAAACGCTATAAACATTTTCAAATGTTCATATTGTCATAAATGGTATATTGGCAAAACACGACAGCCTGTTAATGTCAGACTACGCAGTCATCGCGTGGACATGGCAAAGAATAAAGTGAAAACAGTAGTTCAGAATCTGTCGCAGAAAACAACTTTGATGATTGCGAACTATACATGCTTCAGTGAAATTCTCGGTTTGCACGGGACAGCAAATATTAGCCTCGAGAACAACTACTGAAATGGTCGGCGCTGCTGTCGTTTTGAAGTAGTAAATTTATCTAATGACTCGCCTGTGCAGTCGTCAGTGCAGTGCGCTTGCTTTCAACCCTGAGGCAGTTGCAACCCAGAGGCAGTTAACCTAGCAAACTGGTTTGTTGAGAGCTCGATTCTGCAGTGATGGGCGTATTCGAGCGAGCCGAATAATTATGTGTGCTTCCAAAACGCCTCGCAAGAGATATACTTGACTGATAAAACTGAAATCGGCAAATACAAGTTGGCGTTCATTGTCGCGTGTGCGGCTCTGCCAGCGGCCACTTTTTAATTACTTATTTATTTTTCAAAATCTGTGCATCCACAAAGGTTTCGCATCGAGAATTTGAGTTCAAATATCCGTAAGGACATTGATGTACTTCGAGAATGTGTTCGTATAGGAATTTATTACAATTATTTGCACCAGGTCAAAGGAACGATTCCCGAGAATGTGATTGCTGCAGCTGTTCTGTTCAGCCTCATAAGGAAAAAAGAACAAATGACGTGGTCTCGAATTCTCAGTATATAGTGACTTTTCATGCATACCTCAAAACAAAGAAGTAGTGGGATGCAAGTTTCATAAAAAACGATAATGGGGAAGCAACCCAGCTGTCATTACCGCGTATGCGGCAACCACTCTTGCACAAAACATTTTTTGCACCGCCTTGCGGCTGAAATCTTCGGTGAGTACGACGCCGATTCGGACTTGCGAAGGTTGTACAGTGAGCCAAAACTATTGTGCGCAACGGCCAGTTTTTTGTCTCTCAGCGCCATATATTAGAACAAAGCTAAAAAAAATTGCTTTGTGGAGATGTGCTTTGTGGGCTTACACGTGTACTCACGTTTTTGAAACTTAATTCAGTCGTGCGCCGAAAGTATGCAGAAAAACTGCCACTCATGCACGATAGCTAGAAATATGGCTGACTGTACTCATGGGAACTTAGTGACGTTTATTCAGGCCAGGCGGGTCAGATTTTAACAGCTGTTTGCAGCACAAGGACGGCAAAATGATTTTCTCTTGATGCTGTTCTTTTGACTTGTCTATTCTGACGTCTGTCCTTCTGTTGACAGCCATGATGTGCTGAGATGATGGTAAACACATAGGTGAATTTCCAAGACCGACAGTGTTACTGAAAACAAGATACAATAATTATACCTAATAGTCGAGCAGAACAAGCAATGCATTCAATTATAACAACGTTCGCATCATATCACATCAGCCAATAAACCCCGCTAAAAACACGAGTAGGGAAAGCGACGATTAAAGAGACAAAAACATGGGCAGGTGAACTTCCACTTGCTGTAATATATTGGTAATGAATAGTCCTTCGTTAATGATTTTTGTAAACACCGCAGGCGGCATAAATCATGCATGGTCGTTGTGAAGCATATCGTTATTGCGGCAAAAGAGCTCATGGATACTCGAATGAGAGGTTGTGTAAACTTGACAATACCAAAACATCGATCGCCTTTGGACACTTGATACCACTCTGAAAACTGTGGTGAGGTGTCGCCGTGAATCGTTCGTTTCAGAACATGCATATCTACCCGTTACCTCTCGGGCGCGCACTTTGAGCGCAAAAGCAAAAGACCTCCGTGCCATCGCACTTACCTCGATCAGTGAACATAAGCGCTCATGAAATTCAAAAGTGTTTTGATTTACACGTGACGAAAAGAATTCTATAAGAGCCCACCTTTTACCAGAGCGCCTCTTGAAGTTGGGCGTCCATAACGCCTTACGCAAGCGTTCCGTCAAAATGCACGGCACGGCGATGACCACACGTTGGCACGCTAAAAAATGTTTGTTGGCAAATACTTTAGGTAGTTTTGCAGCTAATACAAACGCATACAAAGCTTCTAAAGCTAGAAAGGCCGCGGCTGAATCGCTGGAATCACACTTTTCGAATACTTCTCATAATCGCGCGCACGTGATGTTTTATACGTACGAATTCCGGCAGACGGCGCTACTGTGTGCCCTCAACCGCCATTATAGAGTCATTCCGTATACTCTCAAGGTCAATACAGTTTAGCCAGATAATATGCATATTTATAAAGTGGTTCTCATCTATTAGTTAGGTATAGTATATAAACAAAGAAAACCAACTCGAGTTCATTCATTCGTCAAGGAATTTGAAAGATACCATCATCAACTTCTACAAACCATAAGTAATCGAAACGTGTACACCATCACCTCCCCACCACTTTCTCCTTTTTGTTTTCGAAACACTTCTTTCCTCATCACTCACTAATTATTCAAAGCGCCCCCTTCCCTTCTCTCCGAGTCCTCCATAATCAATGTTGCCCTCTCCCCTCTTTTGTTAGGATGCCGGAGAGGGGACGAAGCGCAGACACGGTAGCGCGAAAGAAATCTGTTCTGTTGTAGCGTCGAGGAAAACAAGTCCATTTGTCGGAACGTCTGCTCGACGCAACCCCTGTTTACGGATTCTTTCATCGCAAGTTTCCAACTTTCCCTTCGCGCCATTTTTTTAAACAGCACATGCGCATCACACCCCAGTCTGATCTTTAGCATATTCCTGAATATTGGCCTCTATGCTTTTTATGCTGCGCAGAAGGTCATTATTAAGTCGATAGATAATACTGGCGCGTCGGGTTTCACGCTTTTCGGCCCTCAGATAATGTCATGAATCTACATGTTAAATAAAGGCTTTAATAAATAAAGAATCGAGTCTCTATAGCGCAGTGCGATGAACGATTGACCTTTTCTTAAAGTATGAGCAACAGGCTGACTTTGTTGAACAAGATGCACAACAGCCAATACCTGTGCTTACACCTTTTTTGACCATGAAGTTAACACAGAAGTGCATGTACACGCTAGTGAAGCTTTGCTTGGAAAACTCTTTAAAGAGAATCAACGTGGAGTGCCTGCGCCATCCCCTCAGCTCCTTGTGATGCCGAGGTGTATTTCCTGTTTGCCGTTACTTATTGTTTAGCCGATATTTTCGTTATTTCATTCGTGTACCTCTTGTTCAGCAGTTATTTTTACTGCCGCACTTTCAATCTAACGAGGGACCTCCAGGCCCTCTTTATGTTGGCTGCTCATCCACTACGCAATCATTCAGTGAGACGAATAACTTGCAGTTTGCACATAGTAGAATTTCATGACCCCTTCGTTCACAAGCCTCGTCGTAAGCATGGCAATACTGACCCACTGTAACACGTGGCCACACCTGTCATCTTATCGTACTCGAATGGAAGGCTGCGCGATGAAGCTGGGATTACATTCATGGTTGACACATTATTAAGATGCATAGATACCACTGATCATGAGGTTGGCGCCTTCCTGCAAAACGTTAGTTAACAAGAGCACCCATTCTAGCCTGAGATGGTTCTAAGAAGCGGGGTGGACCACAGGTTCTTCACTATCCGTGAAGAGCCCACATTCGTCCACTCTAAGAACTAGCCGCAGGGTGGGCTGATGTGGACAATCTAAGGCTGAGTGGTATTACCATGTGAGCGCTGATCCTCGGCTTTAGCAAACGCCACAGGCACACTCCATCTTCACCATGAACAGCTAACGAGTTGGCATGCAAGCTCACGCTCAAACTCGTGGATTCAAAAAAGGCCCAAGTTCAACTCGTGACTGTCAGAGTGCTGACCTGACTGTCAAAATTTTCATGCAGTAGACGTTAAGGCGAAGCTTGATTGCATAAAAAATAACTTCGTCAGCTGGAATTACTGGCGCAAGGCTTGAGCCCTCAAAGGAGTGGGTGATCACCCTACGTGTTACATTTTTTGAGCGGCTCGATGTTTATTAAGTCTCATGTCTCTGCTTCAGAGTGCAGGCACCGTGAGCTAGGCCTCAATTTTGGTGCTATTAATTAGCTAGGTACCTATTATAACGTTATTAGAAACATGGGAATGAATAATTGTCTAATTTTGCAGGATTTCAAATAAAACACAAATAAACAACTCGTACTAAAGTGATGATGAGTAAATTTCGCAATTGTAATTAACATATACTTGATCAGCATGATTCTGTTTAATTTATGCATTAAGAATATAGTTAGCTGGTGAAATATCACACTCTTAAGGAGTTATGTCTTTGATTGCATGGCTTAATTAGCTCGGCACAGCTTCATTAGCTTGGTTTTAGTGATATGTGGCTAGACCTGCGCGCCAGTGCTTCCACCTTAGGCTTCGGCTTGTGGAGGGGGGGGGGTGACAGGGTTAACATTGACGAGTTGTAGGTGATATAAAGTTGTCGTTTGAATTTTTAATAAAATATTTCGTTTCCCGGAAAGCGCGAAGCAGTAAACGTGATAGCAGCGTGTGTTAGAGTTGTTTATTTACAAATACTGCTGTCTCATATTTCGAGACATAACAGGTGTAAATACAAATGCCGAGCACCTCGAAAAACACTGTTTCACAAAACACAAGTTCTGCCAATGGAGGCGGAAATGTTGTAGGCTCGTGTACTCAGATTTCGGTGCACGTTAAAGAACCCCAGGTGGTACTAAATTCCGGAGCCCTTCAATACGACGTCGCTTATAATCATTCGGTGACATTGGGACGTTAAACCTCAGAAATCAATCCATGAAAACACAAGTTCACACTATTTCTTTTTCTAATGTTTAGTTCTAATAGCAAATTGCGAGCGCTGGGCTGCGTTGCGAATGGAGCGTGCAGATCCGAGCGGGATCGCTCTCGCCAAATCTGTGATGGGAACGCGTGCCTCTCGACGGGAACTCTTGCTGATTGATTGATTGATTGATTAAAACTTTATTTTTGTCCTGAGAAGACGCAGGAGAGACCCCGCGCCACCCGGCTAATCCCACATTGGGACCGTCAAGCCGAGCTTGGCGGCCCGTTCACGGGCACTCTGGACGGCCAGGGTTTGATCCTTAAGTTTGGGGCTGCGTAAAAGCGCAGCCCACCTGTCCTCGCTGAGGGCGGGGCCGATGGCTTCACATTCCTACAACACATGATTGAATGTGGCTAACAGTCCACAAGCGGGGCAATCCGCACTTGGATACCGTTCAGGGTAGATGGCATGAAGATTTGATTGATATGTGGGGTTTAACGTCCCAAAACCACTATATGATTATGAGAGACGCCGTAGTGGAGGGCTCCGGAAATTTATACCACCTGGGGTTCTTTAACGTGCACCCAAATCTGAGCACACGGGCCTACATAGATGGCATGAAGAACCACTAGGTTAGGATACGCACTGGCTTGCAATAGTCTTAGGGTGACTGCCTGCACCCTGCACAAGGCCGGGTATGGGAGAGGAAATACTCTTCTTGACAGATATAAGTGCTTTGTTATTTCGTTGAACGTAAGTAAGGGTTCCCAGCGAGGCAGAGGGACTGTGGAGGCGGCGCGGTCAGTGAGTCCTCGCGCGGCCTCGTGTGCGCCCTCGTTCGGCTTAGAGGTAGAGGCCTCAATCGACCCCAGGTGAGCGGGAAACCAAGTGAGAGAATGGGGCGTGATACTCTTGACGCTTTGGAGAATGCGGAGGGCCTGAGGGGCTACCATCCCGGTTTCGTAGGCTTTGATAGCCGCCTTGGAGTCGCTGTATATTGACTCTCTGCGACTATCTAGCATAGCCAGCGCGATTGCAACCTGTTCGGCTATCATGGGCTTCGATGTGCGTACTGTGGCGGAGTAAGTGAGCCTGGAATTTGAGTCGACGATGGAAACAGCGAATGCCTTTTGTTGGACATATGGCGCAGCATCCACAAAGCTTGCATCAGTGGGGTTGCTACGGACGTGCTCGAGCAGAGCTCTACCCATGGCCCTACGCCGACCGACGTTGTGCGCAGGGTGCATATTGCGGGGATTGGGTGCGATGCGCAGCTGAGACCTGATGTTTCTGGGAATCTGCATGGAATCGGGGCACTGGTCAATAGAGTTGAGGCCCAAATCATCGAGTATCTTGCGGCCCGATTTGGTTCCGGAAAGCCCGAGCAGCTGTGAGCGCTCTTGCGCCTCGATTATCTCTTCGAGTGTATTGCGAACACCGAGCTTGAAAAGGTTTTCAGTGCTAGTGCTTAGGCAGCGAGCGCGAGCTTGAAAACCTTTCTTATGAGGGAATTGAGCTTACTTCTTTCTGCAACATGCCAATTATACATGGCCGCCGAGTACGAAAGGTGGCAGAGCACAAACGCATGTATGATGCGGATGAGATTGTCTTCCTTGATTCCGCGGTGTCTGTTGGTGATTCTCCGGATGAGGCCGAGAGCACTTTCCGTCTTGGTGGTGATCTGTATCAGTGCAGCTCCGTTAGCGCCGTTGGACTCGATATGCATTCCCAATATTCGGAGCGAATCCACTCTTGGCACTGGGGACCCGTCACTATTGAAAAGCCGTATTTCACTTTGAGACGCAGGTTTCCAGTCACGGTAGCCGCCGCCTCGGGGTCTTTTTTTGTAGAGCAGAAGTTCAGATTTCTATGGGGAGCACTTGAGACCGGTGGGACGGAGGAAACGTTCGGTCACGTCGATTGCGTGCTGCATGGCTTCCTCAACTTGACCGTCGCTCCCGCCGCTGCACCAGATGGTTATATCATCTGCGTAGATGGTGTGATTGATTCCTTGAATCTTCGCGAGTTCCTTGGAGAGCCCGATCATCACGATGTTAAATAGTGTTGGTGAAATAACTGAGCCCTGAGGCGTGCCGCGTGAACCGAGGTTGATCTCTCGTGAGAAGTACCCTTCGATCTTAAGCTTGGTAGTTCTCTGGTAAAGAAAGGATCTCACGAAGTCGTAGACCCTCTTCCCTAGCCCTAGGCTGGCAATAGACTGGAGAATGAATTCGTGAGAAACGTTGTCGAAAGCCTTCTCCAGGTCTAATCCAAGGATGGCTCTGGTATCTCCTGTGCTCCGGTCGATGATCTGATGCTTTATCAGCTTCATGGCATCCTGTGTCGAGAGACCAGCTCTGAAACCAATCTCATTGTGGGTGTACATGTCTTGGTCTCGAGGTGCACCTTGAGTCGGTTCAGAAGGGCGTGCTCTGCGACCTTACCGACGCAGGAAGTTAAGGAAATCGGTCTTAGATTATCTATTCCTGGTGCTTTACCAGGCTTCGGGATTAGAACAGTGTAGGCCGTCTTCCATTGTGCGGGAACCTCCCCACTGCGCCACACCTCATTAATCTTTTCCGTGAGGAATTCGATGGAGTCATCATCAAGGTTCTTTAGCATCTTATTGGTTATGCCATCAGGGCCAGGGGCGTATTTGGCATTTAGGGAAAAGAGAGCCTGCCGTATCTCGGCCACAGTATAGTCCTGGTCCAACTCCGGCACGTCGCACCCCGCGTAGTCCGGGAACTGTGTGGGTGCAGAGCTGTCCGCGACTCGCAGATACCTGTCTATAAGCTTGTTGACAACCAATTCGTCCGGGGTAGAGTCAGTAGCAAGATGGATGGCTCGCGCGAGGGATCGCCTCTGACTGGACCTGGTGCTGCCCTGATCGAGGTGTTTGAGAAGACCCCAGCTCTTCCCAGATCTGAGCTGACCCTCGATGCTCTCACAGAGCTCATGCCATTGTTGTTTACACAAGGTTTTGCAGTGCTCCACGATCGCCCTGTTAACCTCGGAAACCTTCTTGCGGAGCCTCCTGTTATGCTTCTGTCCCTTCCACCTCGTGAGTAGGGCTTGCTTGGCTTCTGGTAGGTGTGCCAACCTGCTGTCCATGTTTTCAACATCTAGGTCAGTGACGACCTCCTTGTTCGCTGCCGTGGCGTCATCTCTGATTTCTTTGTACCATCCTTCAAATTCTGTCCCAGCCGTCGGTGCTCTCTCAGCTCTGACTTTGCGAAAAGCGTCCCAGTCGACCACCTTGAATTTTTTTGTCCTAAAGCGGGCAATCGCGAAGGATACCTCGATGATGTAGTGGTCACTTCCGAGGTCTATCCGTACATATGAAGTTACCTCTCCTAGTGGGGAAATTTTTGTCAGTTATAAGAGTTAAGTCGGCTTCTGTCGCAGTCTGCCTTAGCTCGCGTCCTTTTGGGGTATCATACATGTATCCCCACACGCTGTGTGGGGCGTTGAAATCCCCTACAACTACTAGGGGGTAACTACTGGCCTTGCTCACAGCCCTTTTGAGGAGAGAGTTTGCTCTCACCCTGCGATAACTGGGACTGCAGTATACATTGAGAATAAAAAGGCTATTTTTTCGAAGACCCTTCTTGGGTGAGTTCATTATAATTTCAGTCATTACGTACTCAATGGAACTCTTGCTGAGCAGAAATCTAGCCTGGGAGCACGAGTGCGTGCGAGGCAGTGCAAAGCGTTTTCCAAACATCCACCGGTGATTAAATGAAACGCGGGTGTACAGAAGACGTGACTTGAACTTCCGGTCAAATCCGTCGATATCGGTGTAGCAAGAATTCTCGCTCCATGGAGGAATCCGTGGTCTGCGGTTGCTCTCAATCTGGCATTGGAACACACAATTCACGCTCCCAATCCGCCATTGAAATATGATTGCTTCGCTAAGAGCAGAAAAACTTGATCTAGATCTGATATTGGAATTTAACATGAGAGATTCCAATCATTGGGTATAGTGTGCAGAAGATGCAACAAAGGGTATGGGTGCTAAAAACCTCAAACCAGTGCGATCTATTTTATTTATACAGGAGGATTGCGCGTGTGCAAGTGCGCTGATGTTCGAGAAAGGCTGAAGCGATAAAACATGCGCATGTGAAATAGGTCAGAAACGCTGGTGGTAGTGACGACGTATAAGCAGTATTGTTTTTTAACAGATTCTAACATATAGTGATGTCATGCTTGTGATGGGGCGACGAAACACTCAATGCATATTCGAATCTGACCAAAGTGATATGCACTGCGAGTCGGCATTTTTTTTCTCTAATTCCTTAGTGTGCGTTGGCCACACCGATGTTTTCGAAGAGCTCTTTGAAAATTTCTCGAAGTGGGTGCGCCGTTTGAAACGTTCTTCACTACACGTAAGGTAAAAAGGCCGTTCCTTATTAGAAAACGTTGTAAGTATAGTCTTTTTGAAGTCTGCCATATTTTGCTCCCGTAACAAAACGACGAAAAATACACCATTCAATGCATCTTGATGTTGAGTATTGAGATGATTTTGCAAATAACGCAGTCGTCAAGATACATTCAAAGTTTAATTTGAGTATCACGCATAATTTCATCTCCGTCATTTGTATTACAAAAAAGAAATGTGAATTAAGCACCGAACTTCGAGGTCCCTTCCTGATCTGATATATACTTCAGATAAGCGGTTGTTCACGGATACTTTTCTTAAAGCTAAAAGAGAACTGCCTATAACTTTACGACTAGTTCACATGAATTCACGTGGTTAAATGTAAGACATTTTGAGCGCCATAGCAAGTAATCTGCAATGGAATCAACCAGCTTGTAGTTGCCAAACAAATTGTGAAAAAGCAAGAGGTTTAGCATGGCAAACTATGTCAAGGACCTCCGCATAGTAATTAAAAAGACATCAACCTGTTTTTGATCTTTAGGGACGAACCAATGTTGGACGTAAGTTGAAGCAACTGTGTATCACAAGAATAGCCAGCACGAAAGACGTGGTGTGATCGTGATGATTCAGTGAAAGATTCAGTGATGACCGCGACGAATAAAGATCATAGGGAGTGTCCATTTATTCGTTCTTCGAGATGAAAAAAACACAAAACGTCGAAGCAGGTTCGCCTTTTTTTATGAACAGCTGCGTCGTCTTCTGTATAAAAATTTGTACGTTAGGAAAATGAAGTAATGCGGAGCTTCTTTTTCCACTCCTGTTCTTCATTATCCTCCACTAAGCTTCACTTACTACGATTCGTACAGGCTGTAGCTCTTCGACGTTAATGCCTGCATAAAGCACGTGTATAATGTGAGAGCGCCAAGCATTGAGTCAATGAAAACTTTGAGATTGCGGGCGAGATACTGCTTTTCGCGCTTGCGCAATCGGAAAGTCACAAAATGCAGCGCAACCAAAGGCTCATCCCGCATCAAATTCATGTTACACAAAAGAAGAACGTGTGCGGGGGGGGGGCAAATGCTTGAGAAATCAGTGTAGAAAGCATTTTACAACTAATATTTTTCGTATAGGGAGAATTCGAGAGTAGGTGCCCTAAACACGTGAAGTGAATCACCGTTCTGGGGTTATGAGCATGTAGTGCCGAAAGAACGAGAAGCGCCGAGAACAACATGCTCGACTATGTATGTCGAGAAGCTGTTTTAGGGCCCCTATAGGAACTATGTTATGGATGGGTATCAGTGCCACTAGGTTAGACAGGTAACACTTTTGTTTTGCATCTTTAACTAACAGTGTTACGGTAGAGGACGCAAGACGGTTCATTTGGTACATATGATGTTTCACGACCTTATTATATCACATCGCATTCTACAGAATTGGGGAAACATCAACTTAACAGCCCAAGATGGCGGCACCCACAGGTGTTACGTAATGTAGCCTAGACAGAGGGCATGCAAACACGGACGCAAGAAAGCAGGCCAGACACTGCAAACACAGCTCCGAAAAATCTTACAGCCGTAGGAAAGAAGGTTGTGTGATGTATTTTGTGGTCAAATTTCTCGCTCGGGTGAAAATAAGACAAACGGCAGCGCACCGGAAATAATGCGCGGCGGCGTGGTCTCTCTCGGAACTTCACCGGCGGCGGCGGTGGCGCGGTGGTGCACAGTTTAAGATGTGTCTTAAGTAGGTCTTAGCACTACTTTTGTTAATTGTATAATCAGTACCATATTCCCCACTATTAGTTCTGGCCATGCGCTGTTTGATTGCGCTTAGCCCCAGCTACTCTTGGGAGCGATGGTTATAATCATACTAAAGGATACCTTGTGCTGACATTAAACGCTTGAAAATGAAATCATACAGCTGTTCCTTTCAAAATAAGTCGCTAGCATAATACAGCGCAGCACCGCCGTGGAGTCCTGGTAGCTATATGGTACTCGGCTGCTGGCCCTCAAGCCCCGGGATCGAATCTCGGCTGCAGCGACTGCATTTTCGATGGAGGCGAGAATGTTGTTGGCCCATGTGCTCAGATTCGGGTTCATGTTAAAAAACCCGAGGTGGTTGAAATTTCGAGAGGCCTCCACTACGGCATGTCTTATAATCATTTGGTGATCTTGGGACAATAAAGCTCACATATCAATCAAATCAATTTCGCTCAATTTTTATGGCTGTATTTCTTCACTATGCGAAACAACAAACAAAAGAAAAATGACGTAATGGTGAAAAGACGCAATCCAACTTTGTCTACTGGCTTTAACATGGCGCCGCCTTCTATTATAACCTGCGGGCCATACTATATTGCACCCCTAGAAATAGCCGGTGTTTGAAGTGACAATATATACCGGAGCAGCCAGCTTAATGGTTACGGAAACGATCGCGAGTCACAGCGATGATATCCTAAACATTGATGAGGTGTGATTCCAGCTGGGTGTGACAACCAGTTATATAGACAGTCATGAAAAAGGATAAGGCTACAGGACTAAAATAGCAATGTTGAATTCATAGCAAATTGGTTTCAGCGGTGTACATGAAATAAGCTTTGCATGAAGATAACGATAACGATAAATATGAATAAATAATCAAAATAATGAATGGCAAATAAGGTTGCGTATTTCGTACTGTTTACCATTTGTTACTAACACGTTATTTCACTGTACTTTCTTGGTCTTCAGAGAAGCCGCTGCCACTGGGCTCCCTCATTTGCACGGTACAAACTCCGTTCGAAAATAACTTCGCTCACGCCCCACCTGATGGACTGTGCACGATCATTATGGCGTATCCATTTTACGGCTACCAAGCGATCACCCTCGATCCGGCCTTATACGAATTTGAAGGCGTTTCAAATATTTTGGACGTCGCCGAGAAGCAGACTAAGACGGAATATGGCATCGGCATCGACTTCAAGTACGCTCTTTTTTACATTTTTCATTTTAGGAGCAAGGCATTGGAACAAAATTCAGTATTTTACATGAAAAACTGTTTGCTGAAATAGGCGGAGTAATGTATATCGCTCTTCAGGACGTTATCAATAAGATTCTCCACATCCTTTGTTTCTTCTTTGAGGAAGTCTTATACGGGAACCAACTTGATAGGGCCCCCAAGAGATTTCTTCCCCATTTGCAAAACAAAAAGAACTTTGCAGCATATGCCACACTATCATTAAAGTTCCAGACGAAAGCGTGCTCTATACGTAGCAAATCATTAACACACTCGCGGACTGGAACTTCCTATAGGACAAAGTGCAGTAGTGTAAAAGTTTGTGTTTACTCGCCCTAATGTTCTCAGTCGCTGCATCGGGCTGCGGTGGAAAGTGTTTTTATGGTGCTGTGCTCTCACATGCTCCTATGGTCATCCCAGGAGACCGCGACTCAATGGCGGCTTTTAGTACGAGCATTAGCGCATCAGCTTTAGGCTCCGTGCATGCGATTCAAGCAAGTATAGGTGTCATGCGAATACTTCAATGTGTAAAAGAACAATTGGTTTCGCCATGGAATGGCCGCGAAAAAGACTTTCGGTGACGCGCACCACACTCTAATGAAAAAGAAAGTTCTTATGACCTTTTTTTTTTCAATTCTGACTCCGTTCAAAGCGGTCTGTGGGCACTCCGCCTGGCTGAGAGTCGCTTCGCTCTAGGAGAGTGTTGCGACTATCTGAAAGAGATTGACAGTACGGCTACATGAAGAATCACATGACCACTTCTGAGCGAGTCAGAAAATTCTTGCTTGGGACACACCTAAAGGGGTCAAGTGACATACACCGAATCGTCTATTTACTCCTAAACTATATTAGGTTATATAATCGACTCATCCCTCTGCAACTCAATGGAATGGAATGATAAAACTTTATTTCAGTCCTGTAGGACGTGCTTAGTGCGTAGCGGGTGTCCTTTATCCTTTCATCTTAATTATTTGTTTCAATTTGTGTGATAATTTCTATACTCCTATACCGCAAAGTTTCGTAAAATTTACTATAGGAGTTATGGCACGTTGCCGGGCCAGTTGGTTGGGGTTCATCATATATATTGGTATAGCGAACCACGACAAGCAGGCAAAAAGAGACACACACACACACACACAGCACTAATTTGCCACTTATGTTTTACTTGCGATCACACATGCTATTTATGGAAAAACAAGAGGGCGATCAAACCTGGAAAAGATCATGTTAAAATACAGCACAGTTCATGCACGCTCGTGATCACCGTCTGAGAAAATCTGCACTCTGAAACCCTCAGGATAACTGAGAGTGTTGAACTCAAGTTCCAGGCAACGCAGAGAGCAATATAAATGAAATTATGGATTTAACCCTAAGGGACAAAAAGAAAGCAGAGTGCATCAATGAACAAAAGGGTTCTCAAGGACATCAGAATTAAAATAAGAAACAATGTATGGTCATAGGCGGTGCACGTGGCGCGAAGGCAAGATAACCGCTGGCCATTAAGGATCACACTGGATTCCAAGAAAAGGCAAGCGGGTGTGGAGAAGACAGAAAAGTTAGGTGGACAGACAAGATTAGAAAGTTTGCAGGTAAATTCTAAAAAAGAGAGAGTATACCCGACTCTCATTCGGAACGTTTTGACTTGCCACGTATATGACTCTTTTTGGAGAGACAGGGTGACTGTCTTGGGGATCAGAATGCGTGCGCTCTAGAAGAGTTCCTGACCCCTTTAGAAAGAGCGAAATTACTTTTTTGAGCAAGCTACGACTTTTCAGGAAGTCAGGTGAATCTTGCCGGTAACGTCCTACGTAAGTCAAGCGACTCAGCGGCTATTTATTCTACTTGGTTGACTTTGCTTGACTACTGCTGGAAATAGTGAAGCATTCTTTTAAAGCAACTACGATAATACTTACTACTAAACCCAGCAACTAGGAAGAAAATGTAGCTCAAGTTTAACTATATTTCATTACACCAGCGTAAACAACAATTTCCAGCACGACAATACAAAAAGCGCGATAAGATGGTCTGTGAAATTCAATTAAGGTATTCTCACTTACATCCTTTTATGAGTATAGCCAGCCAGCCCAGCCGCGGTGGTCTCGTGGCTAAGGTACTTGGCTGCTGACCCGCAAGTCGTGGTATCGAATGCCGGCGGCGACGGCTGCATTTTCGGTGGAGGCGAAAATGCTGTAGGCCCTTGTGCTCAGATTTGGGTCACGTTAAACAACCCCAGGTGGTCGAAAACTCTGGAGTCCTTCATTACAGCGTCTCTCATAATCATATAGTGGTTTTGAGACGTTAAACACCACAAATTAATCGAGTATAACCAACCAAAATATGTGTGATGTGCACACTGTCAAAACGCGCAAAATAAACTGCAGATATCAGCATTGTGTTCTCAGATTTATTTTTTATGATAATTGTTGAGACGTTTATTGGCGGCACCTTGTCGATGATGCTTGACAGCGACAGTCAATGCGGGTACCGACTCTCTGCACGAGCTGCTCTTCTTTTTGCTAAAAGGGCGACCCACTAGAAGGCACTGGAGAGGACGACCCACTGTTCGAAGGCTTCGCCACATAATGAATAAATAAAAAATATCATGACGGCTGCAGGAATAAAACTTGTAGCTTGCTATGTTGTAGCGCCTGTTCAGTGTGAGCAGCCATGGAAAAATGAACCTGAAAAGAAAAACGTGATACCTAGGTGAGAAACAAAATCGCAAGAAGACGGCGAAACCTACACAATACGTGATTTACACAGACATTAAGCAGGCTCATAACAAAACAACAAAACCCAACCAACACCTTTGAATAAAGCAAGGTGTTTTACTGATAATAAGTAATAAAAATACGGCTTTTCAAGGCCTTCAGTAAGTGCCCCCCTCCCCAACCCACCTAAAAATGTCCTGGCTACGGGCCTACATAATGCACTAGCCTGCACGTATCAACGCAATTTTTCGATCGCGCTTTCAGAATAAGACCTCGGTATATTTCGACAACCAAGCTCATCCACTGGCCGACAAGAGCACGCCGTGAGTATTCAATGTTCGTGGACATTACACACGTAGTCTTTTCTTAAATACTCGAATAAACACATGCCAATACAAGTGCTCGAACGACACCAACGCGCGCACGCCATCTACGTTGAAATCAACAATGGCTCATCCTAGAGCTACCGCACATAGCTCTCACAGTCACGTATACTCACTCCGTTCTGTGATTACGCTGAAGGCCATCGCAGAAGTAAGCAAAGTACAAAAATAGCAAACAAAAACGCGAGAAAACAGCGCACGGCGGCGGCCGCGACAACACGCATCGTCGAAAGTTCAAAGCTTTTTCGGTTGCCGGTGAGGCGTTTCTTAAACATCTTAAAATGCTAACGCGTACGTGCTGCCAGCATCTCACCGTATCTGCACCGCAAACTACCGTCTTCAAGCCTGCAAAAGCTATTTTATAAAGCGCGTCTCGGTACACAGGCGCTTTTTTCTCCCTCTTTCTTCACGTTTTCACCCACAGAAGCATGCTGCACACTAGAGTATCGATAGAAATATTTGCACAACGTAGTGTAAACCGCATCTGAAAACAATATCTAGCCCTTTCAGCAATTCAGAGAATATGTGCCATCAGCAAATAATCACCAAGCACATAATACAATGAGTGATCACATCACTCATTGTATGAGTGGTGCAATCGCGCACGCAACAACGCACATAGCGGTGTTAACTCTTTAAGTGACAGTCTTAATTGGGTATCTGCAACAGCCCCGCGAACGCATGCCAATGTTCCAAAATGACTTGCAGTCTACTTCCGCACAGCTGGTGCATAAGCCGAGCTAGCGCTGTGCAATCACTACCTACAAAAACAGTACACTCACCGTTAACAGGCGCACGTTGTGCGTGTCCGCAACTCCATGAATATTCCTTAATCCGAGCGTCACTTCGAGCATGGAGCCATACGCGCCCGCCACCGAAGATGCGCATGTTTGCTTGAATTTGATGTTACACAGACATGCGACCCACGCAACCAACACAGACAGAGAGAGTGAACGAAGAGGCAGCGCAGGCAGTGGCGGTGCGCCACACCGGCGGCTACATGCGACAACCTGCCGGCTTCTCACCTGCAAAAGCAAACGTGCGACGTGTACGACGTATTCGCAATGTTGATAACTGGTGCGCTGCCTACCGGTATTCATGAGCGTTCTCTCGACGATGATTGGTAGGCAGACGCTCCCCAATTCGGCAGTGCTAGCGTCATTGTTAACGCATTAGCTCTAAACGTACACAAACTACAATTTATGTTTCGTGCATCAGTGAATATACCGGATATTCTATCTCACAATAAATCTCATTCGTTCTTGCGAGACGCGAAGTTTTTGTGAAATACGTGGAAACTCGTGTGTTCAATTATAGCCCGCAGAGTACACATGTCAGCTTCGCCAGATTTTCTACAGCCACTTTGGAGAGCTAAATGTTAACGTCTGACCATTTAAAATAAAACGCGCCTTGTTTTACGTCCGTATAGCATGAGAACTTTTGTAGTGCATGAATTCCACACCATTAATTGTACGGAAAAGTTAACGCGGGTAAGCGATTTGCTCTTCGAAACCCTTTTCAACGCTGCGCAGCTTAATTTTACGTTAATTTTTACGCGTCCGCTTCAGCTACGGGAGGTGCGGGATTCGATCCCCAGTGCCGGCCGGCCACCCACCGGTAGCTAAACAGGGTACAGGCGGGCTTCGAGGGGCTGTGACGCGTCGCCCCAGTGGTGAAGCTTACTCTGCCTGGATACTCCCCACACGCTGCGTGGGGACCCTGGTGGGATCCGAAGCTTCACTGCCATCATTGTCGTCGCCGCACAATTCCCTGTCGGAACCGGCAGTGTCTTCACTGTGCCACAGAGGGTCATCTTTCGTTCCGTCGAGCGCGTTCAAAATGCCAGTCTTTTTGAAGCTCTTGACGACCACCTCATTTCATCGACACCGAAATGTCTGCCGGCAGCGTGGTTTCCGTGCTCTAGCACGTGGTGAAGTGCCTTCAGCATGAACGCGGCAGTAAAGCTCGCACACCACCCCATGGTGAAACGGCGCTTCAACAGACGATCGAAAGCACACCAAGAAACAAAAAAAACGTGGTCTCAAAAAAAACATTGATGTGGGATGAACACAGGTCAACCAAGAGACGGCCGCCGCTGTAACGTTGCGGTTCGTTAAATCAAACATGGCGGCAGATTGAGCAAAGCGACTGCTTTTTTTTACTTCTTTTCGTCAGTTATGCTTGTAGTGAACACGTCACGCGCGTCAAAAGAGTTTATTTCATCTAAATAAGGATTGCTTTCATGTAAATCAGTAAATTGACGGCATTAGCATAGCGATGCCCGCTTTCAGATCACAGATACAATGATAGGCGCGTTCAGCTGCCACAAACATAAAAACACACGGCAGGCATTTAGCGAAAACTGCGGAATTTGCCCTTACTGCAATCCTAAATGGCACGTTTCCGCCAACGGTGGGCACAAATTAAGAATATGTTTGGTGCGTGCAGTTGGCGAGTTTTGAAGAGTTATTAACGCAACATTCGACAGATAATAAAGGCGATGATCATTGTCTAGACTGGACACACGACATATCGATGCGGCATGTTCGGCGTGTGATCATTACGCGGGGAAAAAATCAAATTTAGGCGACAAAATTTAGGGGCGCGATTATTACGCGTGTGCAATAATTAGGCGAATAAATACGGTATCGCATATTATCCTTCAGCGAGTTCAAAATAATAACATAGTTTTTTTTCGTCCATTGCATGTATCCGAATCACAGTGGATATTACGGAGCGCCGCATGCCGCCAACATGCTCGAAATGGTTAGAGCAGTTAGAGCAAGGAAACGTTCGCTTACGACTACGGTCCACGCTGATACGTTCTCCTGAACTTCACCGGAACTGTTCGAACAACTTCGTAGTTCGACGAATGCTCACAATGTCGACGTTGCGAGAAGCATACGGCATGTATTCGTTTTGTATCCATGTTGTAATCACGCTAATTTAACCTGCAACATCCAACATTACCGAATTGCACACTTTTGGAGTCTGATCGTGGCTGTGACACAGGCGTTACTTAATGGGAAGTTAAATAATTGTGTTCCGTTAAAGAAGCAACTCCTTGGTGCTTACAGCGGAAGTAATAACGACGGCGTAATATGTTTGCAAACCACTTCTAGGTTAAACAATCTGTCGCGTGCAGCCACGAGGTCCCGCTACTCACTAGCGGCCCACCACTATGGGAAATCCTTCAGGCAGGCTCAGTACCAATTACCTCCGTGTGCCGCTCAGTTTATACGTTAATTATAGCTCGAGCAGTTTTCTGTAGCACGTGCACGATTACGCAAGGCACGGCTGATGCACGGACGATCAGCTGACACCATTACCATTAGAACTACGGCAAGAAATGAGGTAGACAACACTTAGCAGTTCCTAACGCTTGGTAAAGTACTTTGGTCCGATATACATTCATTTGGCGATCGAGAGTTTTTCAGGGGAAAGCGGCACAGGGCGTACGTCCGTACGTCCTATCTTTTCCTTAACGGATTCACGGGTTGATCATCCTCCCGCAGCCATCTAGCATAAAGTCCCAGGTGCTTTAATGAGGCATTGCACAGCGCGTCCATTGTAGCGCGTGGGCATTGCAAATATGGTGGTGCCTCCTACACTGAAGGCAATTGAAATTTGCTTCGCGAGAGTTCTATGACTCCCTTCTGAATGGAAACTCTCTTATTCTGCTTTTACCTTCCAGAAGCGGAAAAGTTAGTACCCCAAGAGAATTAGCGTGTCAGAATGGTTTCTTGACTTTTTAGAGTGTATAATGTGGCATCCACAAGCGAAAGAAGTCAATAAATAATTGAAATCTCTAGAATAAATGCGAAAAGGTATGTCTAGGAGGGGTTAATCATATTGATAGATTTTGAATACTGTTTTTGAGGTGTAACATTATTCAGTGCATTTATTTTCTTCTTAATTTTTGAGTTTAACACGCGCTTTCCTGTTGCATGTAATTATTTGTCGTGGGATGTTCCTATAGTTTACACTGTTAGAGGTAACACGGATGATTGTCGTGACATGAATTTTAGTGATGATAATGAGGCCTCTTTAAAATAGTGAAAATCTCCATTGCCTAGTTAGCTGTCCGTCATGTGTTCTAAATTCTCCTGCATAGTGTCTTTGTTTCATCATGGCGGTGTATACCCCATAAGGGATGTTTCCAGGCTGTGCCTGAGGTTGTGATCGCCAACAGCACCCTTTTTAATATTTTGAGGGTGTGAAATGTTTACTGTGTAGAAAGTTGCAAATAGTAATGACAGCAGTGGACTTTTTCGCAAGCGCCCATTGTATTGCCTCTCAGTGTATGCTCAAGCGTTGCGCAGCACGAATGTCTCAAGACTGCCTGCAGAAGGTTCGCATAGGTTGAGCCGGCGTCCTTTTTTCTTGAGTGCTGACAAAAAACAGGCTAAAGCAGTGAGCTGGAAGCTTTATTACACATGACATTTTCATGTGGTGCTAAGGAATACATTACCTCACCCATGCAGCGAAGCAGTGCCTTTTGTGTCAAATAAAAATATTTTGTTATGTTCCTTGTAAAAAACATTCTGCGGAATATGATGAGGCTGAAGACGGCTAATAACAAGAAATGCTTTCCTCCCCTGTGTAGCATCAATTATCAATGACATATGTATAAATTTGTCAGACCAAATTGCTTTGTAAGTGAAAAACATTTTAGTACACATGGATTTTTATTGTAACAAACTGTACTAATCGCATTAGACTGTTCTATTTCTTTTCCAGCTTTTGTGGAAGCCTACACGACATGACAATGCTTCTCAGGGATCGTGGGACTGAGCCAGCAATGCGCCTCTTGTGGACCAAGCGGGTTTATCACTACGGCCAAATAAACCCTCCTTTGGTACATCAAAACAACTTGACGACTTTAATATCCAATTGCGGTAGAGGCCTACAGGTAACTTGCAGGATTACGTAACTGCCCTCTCATGAAACGTTACTCGATATGGAAGTTCTTGTTGCTCATGACTTTGAAATATTCCACCGTTTTTATCATTACTACCTCGTGTTTCACTAAAAGGCTCTACATGACGTATTTGTAACATGACGTCACGGGAACTTAATATATTGACAGCACAATCAATTTTACAACGTGGGAGTTTTATATCACATGAGAAAGAAAGAGAGGGAGGTGAACTTTATTATTCCCAGCAGATTGCTGGCCTGGGCTAGCTAATGGAGAGGTGTCTCTCGGCAGCTTCTTTGGTCGGCTCGGTTGTACAGAGCTGCTTGCACAGGCCCGAACTGAGCAGTGCCGTCTGCCAACACGCACTATAATTGAATTCTTTTTGAGTATTTATTACAACGTGACTTCAAGGTTCCATTTTCGGCGGTAATTGCCCCCATTTAGTGCCAATGATAGATACTTCGATGGATGATATCCAAACAGTCGAATCGCCTTTTTTACCCAAGATCAGTAAGGGGCATGTTCGCGCCTCGTTTGCTTACCCTCTGCATACCGCAATACCTGGTAGTCGAGACCGAATGCCATTGCTTCTGCAAAAGCAACCAGTGTCAAGGTCAGTGAGTGAGCCCGCGTGACGTCATCACCTCAACGACGTCATCTAGCCCGGTGGCACCGGTGTGTCTTACGCAACGCACGGCGAGCTCCCTCAACCCACGGGCACTGTTGAAGCCCAATGATGCAATCGGCGTCATCCAGTCTCGCTAGCCCTACGCAACGCGTGGCAATACCATTGGCTCATGGATACAATCCAGCGCGGCTGTTCTTCATTGGATGATGCTGACAGCAGAAAAGCAGAGGATCTAATTGGACGTTGCTGACGTAAGAGATAACCAGAGGCCTATAAAGAACCAAGCGCCGTGTCGTCAAGCAGCCGACCTATGCGTCAGAGAAAAGACGACAGCGCCAGAGCGTCCGCAGACATATCGGCTCATCGAGCTCCTAAGCTGCCGGCCCAAGTGCCGAATATGTAATGCCTCTACTCTATGCTTGTACATAAATCTTGCCTTAACTCACTGCCGTCTTCTACGATCGTCTACCGGCTCTGCGCAGAAGCAGCCGCGAGCTGAGAAACACGCGCTACCGAACAGTGGTGACCTTAGCGGCCCGTGAGCTCGGCGCACTACGCAACAGTGGCGGCAGCGGCTCGAGTCGTAACAATACACACTTTATTTAGAATTGAGGGTGGCCAAAGAACAACGAGAAAAAAACAGCGTTATATAAAACGAAATGGCTTGGCTGGAAACTACAAAAAATGTACTACCGCAAAGCCGTCTGGAAGATTTTTGTTACCCATTGGAGTTTTCGCCGCTCTGGAGGCAGGCCAGAAGTAGTTTCCTCCATCAGCAGCCACGCATACGCCGGCTTCCTACGGCTCCACTCTCAATACATCCACTGATATCGAGTTTACGTAGCGCCATAGTCCGGCCATACATTGGCTGGATCTCACGTGTTTCATCTATCATTCAGTAGCCGTGCATGAACAAGCATAAACCTTTAAGTCTAAACGCCACGGATAAGTCGCTTCTGTGCCTCATCACCTATACCTTCGAAAGAAAATTGCTAGCAGAAACAAAGCAAGCTGGTGTGATCGACCGTGTTTACTTCCCTCGGCTACGGCTTAGTTGTGAGCAGAAAAGGGATTCATTATGTAGTTGTCATTATCTGCACTAAACCAGCCTGACAGGGCCGAGTGCGTCACCGGAGCTAGTGAAACGATCGATGATAAATTGATGTGGGGGTTTAACGTCCTATCGCTACCATATATTTATGAGAAACGCCGTAGTGGAGGGCCTCTGGAAATTTAGACCACCTGGTGTTTTTTACAGTGCACCCAAATTTGAGCACACGGGCCTACAGCATCATCGCCTTCATCGAAAATGCAGCCGCCACCGCCGGGGTTCGATCCTGCAACCTGCAGTTCAGCAGCCGAGCACCTTAGCTACTAGACATCCGCGGTGGGCAGTGGTAAAACAATCGTCGCATAGCCTTTGTTTCACAGAAAAGAGTGTCTGCTGGCGTAGAGCACAGACCACATTGCGTATTTCGCTTTATGAGGCAACCACTCTAAATAGTGTATCCCGATGGTAAGCCACCGAGCCCCGATACTATAGGCAGGCAGCCCCCAACACGCAGCCGCAGCTGCGCTGTAAGTACTAAGACCACCGAGACTGCGCGCAACAAATATGTGCTTTTCATTTTTTTTAAATTATTGGCGAAAAAAAGCCCAGAGGAGATGGCTGTTCGATCGCCAGGACACGTTTACTTGAGTTGAATAAACTTATCTGTCCAATGGTTGTTGGTGCAGCCGGGGCTAGGCTGGTAGAAATACATCGTTCGAGGAACATACACCGAAGTCCTCGGCGACCACCTTGGCCTGCTGAACGGCCCAGATCTGGTCTTCGAGGGCTTCACTGAGAAGGGTGGCTTGCAATTGCTCAGCAAGGTGCCCCACTTCGGAGTGTCCCTCAGTCTGTGTTGTCGTCGCTTGTGGTCTATCTTCGTTTTATGCTCGTTGCCAAAGTACATGTGTCAAATCAGCCCGTTCATGCTCGCACCATGAGAAGCCAGGCGATGCGTGCAGCGCAGGCCACATCCTGTGCATTGATAGGGGGTTTTTAAAGGTGCCCACCTGCAGCCGCCTAAGGTTCACCGCCTGTGACCTGCCCAAGCGCACTGTGGGTTGTGGAACTCTGTTCCACCCTTACATGTTGTGCCTAAGCCTATCGTGGTAGGTGGCAACAAACTCTTCAGCATGGCAGTCGGCGCACATTTTTGGCTTGATTTTTCTGCACCAACTTCGGTTTATGCAGCAACGGAGGTGTTGGGGGTTGAAATAGCGCCAGTACCAGTGCCTGTGGCTATCACGGTTTTTGCACCGGGGCCATTCAAACAATAGTGGCAGCTATTCCCTGGCTTACTGCATCGCGGCGGGTAAGTTGCCTCGCGACCAGGTGAGCGTGCTCGTTATGGTTGAGTGGAATTCGGTGAATTTTTGGCCGTTCGGATTGCCGGTGCCGTTTTTACGGCTGTTGGTGTTGATAGGTGCAACGTATCTCATGTGCGCGGGAAACTGCTTGAGAGCCTTGTGTTCAATCATGCCTGACACGAAATTTCCAGCCCTGGCATCAAGCATGCGAGCCACGTGCTCGAACATCCATTTTTATATAGATCCGAGTTGCTCGTTCCAAATTACTAACAATCAGGTATCGTCCGCACCACTGTGGAGTGACGCGAAAGTTATGGTTATCTATTCTGCAGCTTCTGCTGACAGCAGCTGCACTGATGCCGTGACCCAGAGCTTTCACGTTGTATCCATGACCACCATGAAGAAAGCAGGCACTGCCGCCCTTGCCCGAGCTTGTTGATGTTGCTGCTGGCTCTGCTGTCGTTGTCGTAGCAGAAGCAGTAGCGGTGGTGTTGGCGCCTCCACTTCGTCTCACTCGTTCACTGGTAGCGGTAGTTTACGAGCATCTCCCGTCGCCGTGGCTGGCTCACAGTGGATGCCTGGCTGCATCAATATTAGGATGTCCTCTTGGCTTCTGTGATCTTTTATTATTGCTACAGCTAGCACTTGCGTCGTTTCAAGTCGTGATTAGGGTGCATTTTTTATGTTGTATGTCAGTGTGGGATCGCTAGTTTTTGCTGGCAATGCTTACTTCAGTCCCCGCGTCTCATGGTATGGAATCTCGAGCAGGTCTAGAAAGCAACTTCCTGTTCTGGTGCCTGACAACCTTTCGAGGTGCGCGATCCTCAGTGCCTCCGATGTCGCGTCTTGTCCTTTACGCACGCCCAGCTTGAGGGGCCTATGATTTTCCGTGTACCGGGTCGCTTCCAGGCCTGCCTTGAACGCCCGGTGAATCGTCGCATTCAGCTTGTCAGTTTTGTTTCTGTTCCAGTCGGCGTACGCGGCGACGTACGCTATATGGGTCAGCGCGTACTCACGTATAAGCTTCGTCATTTTGTGTTCCTTCAGCCCTCAATTCGTTGCTAGGCTATACATAAGGTGCATCGTGACTGCCACTTTTTTTTCGGAATTCCAGGAACCAGCTCGTGGTTGGCTCCGTTCTGTTGGAGGCCACAGGCTCAGCACTCGTGTTTGGGAAACCACCGGTATTAAGGTGCCCCCTCCCCCTCTTCTTGTCGAACGTACACTACAGCTTGTGGGTAAGGTCCACTCTTGCGTGGTTGATGAAGGAAAATTTCTTATTTATTGGGAGGGCAGACAAATCCTGTGCCTTCGAGGTGCTGCTCCACCTCCCGGACGGCCCGATGCATTCTCTCTTTCATTTCACCGAGGCTCGCATTGTCTTAGGTCCACACGGTCAGGTTGCCTGCGTAGATCGTGTTATTGCTGCCCTCTATTGTGTCAAGACACTCTGATAGCGCAATAAGGACGATCGAGGTTCAAAAGCAAGGGCGAGAGCACTGATCAATGGAGCACACCCGCTTCCCCACGCCAACTGTTCGTGGTGGGGCCCCGTCGATCTCCATCGTCGCCCAGCGTCCGTTCAGGAAGCGGCTGACGTACTGGTGGAGCCCCGCAGGAAGATAACGACTGCTGATCTTATCCAAAATGGCCGCGTGTTTTACGGTATCAAAGCCACTTTTGTGGTCTAATTCGAGCAGCGTGCGCACGTGCGTGCTTGGTGTGTTAATAACGTGTTTCTTGACCTTTAGCATAGCATACGGCGTTGAAAGCCCTCTGTGAAAGCCGATCATGTGGGTGTCGAATGCGCCCCGCGTCTAGTCCTCGAAAAGTGGGACCCACCCTGTTGTAGCAGGCGTGCTCTTTGACTTTCTGACGCACAATGTCAGAGATATCGGCCTCATGTTTCAAACCTCAAGCTATGTACCTGGCTTAGATATTAGTAAAACATCCATGGTCCTCCTTTCACCGGCCTCATGTTTCAAACCTCAAGCGGTGTACCTTGCTTGGGTATTAGTATAATATCAGTGGTCATCCTTTCTTGCAGAATATGGCCTTCCTGTCAACATGCGCTGGTATACTAACAGCTCCTCGGTGGCGTCATCATTCATGTTCCTCGGAATGTTGTTGAATATCTTGTCAAGGCCGGGCGCCAATTCAGTCTTGAGTAGCCGGAGAACCACTACTATTCCCTGCACGGAAAAGTCTGCCACGTGTTTTTCATTGGAAGCCCCACAGCATGCTGGTGACTCTGGCCTGCGGAGTGAGTGAGGTACGTCTGGATGATCTCCTCTGTGAAAACCTATGGGTCGTCTTTGTATATGCGTTGCACCTTCGTCATCTGGACACGAGTCGCTGTTCTCATGCTGTTGGTTCCAGCAGGTGCCTGGGAACCTTCATGGTTGGTCCTGTACCCACGTTTTCGTTCATGGTATCGCACAGCTCCTGTCATTTCTGTTCATACACTCGAACACAGTGGTCCTCAATCTTTCCGTGGACCTCGGCAATCATTTTGCGCATCTTCCTGATGAGTTTCTGTTGAACTTGCTTTTCCATGCATGCATTTCTTGGCCACCACAAGATTTCTTGGTAATCCAAGCTTTTTTTTGTTTTTGAAGCTTCTACAGCTCCGATGGCAGACGATGCGTCTGCCGATGGACTTGTAGAACATAGCTATGGTTGTTACTCAACTGCGTTAGGGGAATGCGAATGTTCATACGTCTCTTTTGCATCAGTGCAAGGTACCTAAGGTGGGCGATCAGGGGGGCTGAATGGGTTTCCGCGTATGAAATAAAAAAGAGGCTATACAATGCAAACATGTCCTGCGCCTGGCTAATGCCTTTGTCACCAGCCGAATGTTATACTAAGCTTCCTACGTTCACCTACAAAACCGCGATAAGACTGCATTCGATGCAGTTTCATGCAACGTCTACAATACAGCACTTCACTCTCCATAGCAGTGTTCAACCAGCGTCTTCTCCTTCTGAGAATGACCTGCGCGTTTGGGTAGTTACAAGATCATCTTACTAATCAATACTTGCACATGAGCAAAAAACACGTCTGGGGAGCTACCTTCTGTCCCGCTTACGAAAATCGCTCGTTGCAGAAGGGGAAGATCGGGTCTACGTTCACAAAGCTTGGCGCTTCGCACTCCAGGTGTGATGAATTTCAAACAACATGACTAGAAACTCCCATGGTGGTCCCCACCTTCCGTGGGCGCAGGCTATCTCACAACTCTATGGTCATAAGCCCGGTATTTTCATTGTGGATGCTGCCGGCCCACACCATGGGAGGTGGTATATGGCAGTTGTCATACACCGCAACTTCACAGTTCAAGACGTTCCTTTCCGTGCTCCAGGCATTACATTTATGGAGTAGATTGTCAATGCACTGGAAGCCATATATCCAGAGTCCCGGGTCATTATCAGCGACTTCATGGGCGCTTGCCGTATTATTCGGCGAGGGTAAATTTTGTACTGTGCCTTCAAAATTCTCCTCGCTTGCGAGCACACAGAGTATCAGACGCGTCATTTCATCGTGTGGGCTCCAGCTAATGCGGCTCTTAAGGAAAACAAGACAGCCACCGCTACCGCCCACGTACTTACTCACCGAAGGTCGCCTCATCCGCAGCGAGCTACAGAACCAAATTTGAATGTGCCTATCACCTTCAGAAAAATTACTTCGCTTTATCAATACTCTCATGAGTTCTATCCCCCCTCTGTAAAAGTCAGCAGGGTGGAAGAGTGCTGGATTCTTCGCCTACACCAATATTGTGAGTATTATGACACAAATTACAATGATGTCGGCACGCCTCTGAAATCCTACCAACCACGCCACCCGTGCCCCACGCGAGAGAACTGGAAGCTGACCTGCTCAGTTCTTTGACCTACAAGACCAACAGGCATTGGTGGCTAGAGGCTGAGCCCCCACGGCAGCTGCAGGAATACCGGGCTACGGATTCCTTCTAGTTTTCGTTAAAGGCCTCCAGACTCACCTTATTCAAACCTTTCACTGTAAAACTATTCATAAATGTTTTCCACCACCACTGCCTACTTTTGCTACATTGCGTAACGCCTTTTTCTGGAGCCCTCCACTACGGCGTCTCTCATAATCATATAGTGGTTTTGGACATTAAACCCCACATATCAATTAATGCGTAACGCCTTATCAAGACTCACGCCGGACGTTTTCCTTAAATGCAGCACGTTTTACGATTTTATGGTCAAACAGTTATTTTCGTATGGTCGCTTGGCAGTCTGCACATCTTGCTTGCTCGTAGAATTTTGCTCAATATGCTTCAGTGACCATGGCGAATCGGGCTTTGTGAGCAGGTTCATTTCTGCCCCGCCCCCTTGTTCTGGCTCACGCGTCCTCTTTTTTTTGCGCGTGCAACTTCGATCCGCCATTTAGCAACCCTATCAGCGTTTTCGTCTTCACTCGCGGAAATGCTTCGTGTTTTTTCAGTGATGTGGTTCGGGGCTTCCCCTGTACCTGACAGGTCTACTCCATCTCGTGGTTCTTGCAGTACGACGCGGTATGCGCTGGGTCGAGAAATTCCTGCAGAAACTTTAAACAGGGGTGATTTCGTCACTTCGCATATCGCATTCTTTAAAGTAGCATTCACGTCAGGGCGTCCGCGTCCCGTAAGACCATATGGACTCCTGCTCACATAAGCCTCGAAGGCAACAAAACTGCTGACGCCGCCAACCAAGCACTCGCTCTCCGGGCAATGCCTTCCGACCTTTCTGAAACCGATCCGGAACCCAATCCGGCCTTCACTTTTCGAGAGATTGTTCAATTATACCACTTCGGTCATGCAATTTATCCGAGACCTGTCAGGGCCTAAGAAAGGCAGAAGAGAACACTCTCCTCCGCACTTACACTAATAGACTGCTGTGCCCGGCAGTACTAAAGTACTTTGATACTGCCTGTACAGGAAAATGACCGCAAAGGTCGGAGAAGTCCTCGGACATTTTTCACATGGTTTGGGCATGCCAATCAACCCCAAACCTTGCCCCAAAACAACACCCTACACGAAGAGACTGGGAGGTGGCCCTCCTCGGCTGTCCCGACCTGGCGAGCCAGAAGACCATGGTCAACAAAGCCCGATTTGCGGCGGTCGCCGATAAAATCATGTATTGAGGAGCCTACCTAGTGATTGTGAGGGGTGGCCTCTTCTGGGCCTCCACAATCTTACTTTCATTGCAGCAGCAATAAAAGTTTTTCAAGCAAGCAAGCAAGTAAGCAAGCCATGTCCAACCACCATTAGGCCTTGCCGAACACTCGTAGATAATGCACTTTACATGCTTTAAATCTCGTAAAACTCAGGCTAACCGCCAGAAAAATAAATAGTCCTTAGTTCACGATAATTTGACTTGTCCGATTATGTGCTAATTTCGAGGGCGCAGTTAAAAAACACCAGCGTGAACATTCACAAATTGGCGGAGCTGAGGTGAAATACGTTCGCTCCCACTGGCGACCGCAGCGCCATCTTTGCCGCTTAGTCACTCGCCTCATTATCGAAAAATTATAGCGACGCTTGGTGAGCAACCGCTGCAGGCTTGAGACTGCTCTTCTTAGCCTGCGTTTCTGAATATGTGCTGCTACGTGTTCGTAAGTATACTTTAAGGATATGTGCATTAGCCATGCTAACGGGTGTGTAGCACATAATATGTAGGGCCAGTAAATTATCGAGCTATCAAAGCTCAGATCAAGCCGATTGATACTGCCACTCCTGTTTCTTGCTTTATTTCGAAGTGGTTAAGGGTTTAGACTGGGCTACGATATTTGCGGTTATTTGAATTAATGATGTGATAGGCGCAGAACGCGAATAGTGAACTGTAA
Organism: Rhipicephalus annulatus; assembly: GCA_013436015.1. Taxonomy (NCBI): domain Eukaryota; kingdom Metazoa; phylum Arthropoda; class Arachnida; order Ixodida; family Ixodidae; genus Rhipicephalus; species Rhipicephalus annulatus. Next base: position 789,464 of record WOVY01010515.1, read on the forward strand.
TGGAGTGCTTACGCGAGCATCTTCATTACCACTGGAAGGTTCGATGGCTAGCTAGTGTGTAAAAATGACGCGTTCTGGGACGATCGTATTATCGACTGTTCGCCACTATTAGTTGACATAGTTATGCTGCCCAAGTTATCTCGCATGAATGTGAAAGTAATGAAGAGCTGGCATCTTCATACAGTTTCGATTGTTTTTATGATGACAGAGTGCGAGGTTAAAAACGTGGAGCAGCTCAAATGCATAGCAAGACCTGAACGCAAAAGATGCCACAACTTCGTCCATAATATTTGACATAGCTGCCAGAAACCTCCTTTTGAAAACATTCATTTTTATTGCAGATGATCTCAGATGTGATAAAAGGCCTTAATAACAACGTTACTCTCGCCAGTTATACCATATTCTCATACCCGCTGTTCGTTCCTGATAATTTTCCTGCTTTCGGCGCAATATTAAGGTAAGTCACTTACAGCTAGACTCAAAAACGTCATTTTTTTAAACAACGTGAAACACACTTGTTTTCCAGCATAGAACCTATGATTTCCATCTACCTGTTTTAAAACCTGTTCTAAAAATGTGGGCGCAGTAAATACGTTTACCGATTGCAATTCCGCAAAGTTCAGCATTATATGTATCTGCATTATACGTATCTGCAACAGGATTTGAGTAGTGTCCAATGCTTATTGCGTCTGTTAGTTTACCTTAAATAACCTGAACTTCAAGGGCTATCATGGCGAGTAAACTAGCTGAAGAAATATGTCCTGATGGAGCGTTTCAATGGCTTGTGAAAGCTGGCATTGTAAAACTTCTCTTGTATGGTAAAGACCAGACAGGTTCAGTGGCATAGGTCCCGGCTGTCACACAGGAGTGGAGATCAGAATGTGATGCTGCAAACGTACAATTGTGGGTGTAGCCTAGGCAAATTTATTTATTTATTTATTTCAGGTACCCTCATGTCCCAGAGGGCATTGTTGAGGGGAGTGGTGGAGGATCAGGATGTTGAAAGGTGTTCGAATTGTACTAACATGGCACACATATGAGGAAATATACAAAAGCACTGAACAAACAAGTATCCAGCAGTGCGTAGAAGTATACAAAAGTTTAACACAAATCTACACAGGTATTGCCTCTAGCATGAAAAGATAACAAAACTAACATTGACAACTGCATGCATATGACACATTATAAGGTAAATAAACATTGTGAAGTTCAAGCTACACAGAAGTGAAGTAATCAGACACTTTTTTTCCTAAACTGGTCAATATTGTTAGTAAGCACTAGGGATGGTGGCAGGCGATTCCACTCTGATGTAGTTCGAGGAATAAACGAATTTGAATATGATACCGTGCGACATTTCGGGATACAAACTTTGCAAGAATGATCTATCGCAATGAAACATGAGCAGGGGGTAAGATAGGAGCAGTTTTAAGGGTGGCGTTCAATTTATAGATTTTAAAGAAAAGGCAGATGCGCAATATCTTCCTGAGCAGTGTGAGTGGTTCAAGAGATAGAGTTGCTTTCATATGCGTTACGCTTGATAAACGGCGGTAATCGTGAAGGATGAAACGCGATACTCTGTTTTGGGTTGCTTCAAGTGCATTTATTAGTGAATTATTGCATGGATCCCATACTGAAGACGCGTATTCGAGTTAAGATCGAACAAGTGACTTGTACAATAACAGTTTAACAGAAGCGGGGGCTAGAGAAAAATGTCGCCGAATAAAACCAAGCGTCCGGTTAGCATTTAAGATAATAGAGGAGACATGCATAGTCCAACTCAGGTCTGCTGTTAAAATAACCCCGAGGTATTTATAGGACGACATTGGTAGCAATGGGGAGCTGCATATACTGTAAGAGGAAGGGTGTAATTTACGTTGGCGTGAGAACCGCATTACTTTACATTTATAAATATTAAGTGTCATATGCCAAGTAGAGCACCAATTATCGATAGCATCAAGGTCCTGTTCAAGCAAAAAAAACGTCAGTAGAATTTTTTTTTTCGCGGTAAATAACACAGTCATCGGCAAAAAGTTTCTCAGAAGAAGTCAGATTGCTAGGCAGATCATTAATATATATAACAAAAAGCAGTGGACCTAAAACTGAGCCTTGTGGGACGCCTGAAGTGACAGGTAGAGTTGAAGAGTTAAAACCATTAACATGAACAAATTGAGAGCGATCTGTTAGAAAACATTTAATCCACTTAAGAACGTTAGGGTCGATATTCAGTTGGCTTAGTTTGTGAAGAAGCAGGCTGTGGGGAACTTTACTGAATGCCTTACAAAAGTCTATGAATATGCAATCAGCCGCGGAACCATTATCAAGTACAGAATGAAGGTTGTTTGTGAAGGCTACCAACTGCGTTTCACACGAAAATAATTTTCTAAAGCCATGTTGCTGAGGTGAAAAAAGGAGAATGATTCAAGAAATTTTGCCAAGTGGGAAGCGATGACGCGTTCATATATTTTACAAGAAATACTCGTGAACGAAATTGGGCGATAGTTCGAAGCAGAATGTTTGTCACCAGATTTATGGAGTGGAATCACTTTACCTATTTTCCAGTCATCTGGAATCTCCCCTGACTGAAGAGACTGATTAAATATTTTGGACAATATTATAGCAGAATAAACCGAGGTGTTTTTGAGCACTTTTGTATTAATGTCATCAGGACCACAACTAGACGATAATTTTAGGCTCTCAACAATGCGTACAATGCCATCAAAATCAAAATGAATGGGGTCCATGGGGAAATCATAATGAGTGTGACAGGCAGGGAGTGATGAGTTAGTGCAACTGGAAAATGCTTTTGCAAACGTGTCATTCAGAGCGGCGGCGCAATCAGCGTTGCTAATTCGGTTTGACTGCAAATCAACAAGAGAAATTGTTTAATCATCTGTATCCTAATCAGACTCCAGAATTTTTTAGGCTTTGCGGAAAGAAGTTCAGCTAATGTAACATTCATAAACTTATGTTTTGCTTGCTTTAAAGCTTTCTTATATGTACATACGACATCCTTAAGTGCTGAGCAGTGCTCCGATTTTTGAGACCGCTTTGCTCTGATGAAGAAACGCCTTTTTTTGTTAGCAAGGCGTTTTAATGCACGGCTGAACCATGGCAACTGACGGTTAGTGGTAATGACGTTTTAGGGAATATGATGTTTATTTAAAATGTGAATTGTACTTTTAAACAGGTGCCAGTTTTCAGAGACCGATCTCTCGTCGAAACCAACAAGAAACTCATCCAGAAAAACCTTCAGCCCATCATTAATGGCCGAAAAGTTAGCCTTTCCGTAATCGTAAATGACCTTAGGGTTATTCTGCGACAAATGAGTTGGGACATTCAATATTACGTGTATTACGGAGTGATCGCTAATTTTCGGTAAATAGTTTATGTCGGTGACAAGATCGGGAGCTGTTGTTAACAATAGATCAAGTGTGTTAGACGTGGAATCAGTTATTCTTGTTGGCTCAGTGATAACCTGAGTCAAAGAAAACGTTGAACAGAGTGCCACAAAATTTGACGATTCGCATGTTTCTTCACATGAGATAGCGGGTGAGTGCCAGTTAACATCGGGAAAATTGAAGTCACCCAAAAAAAATATCTGCTGATTAGAAAACTTTGTGTGAATGACGTTAAGAGTGTCGTGAAGATCATTACAAAAGCCTAGTGGCGTAGACGGCGGACGATAACATACACAGAGTAGAAACTTCGTGAAGTTAACAGATATTTAGACGCAAGTGAACTCAAGATTTGTAGTAACATTGACTTGTGAGCATTCAAAATTGTGGTTAACAGCAACTAAGACACCACCGCCACGCTTTAAGGAGCGATCGCATCGGAAAATATTGTAGCACTTTTGAGCAGAAAAAATTTCACTGTCCCGTACAGATTCGTTCAACCAAGACTCAGTTATTACAATAATGTCAGCGGCAGTAGTGTCAGCAGCACAAGAAATAGAATCGTGGTTACGGACTACACTTCGTATGTTAGTGAAAAGAACGAAAATGTTACTTGGCGCCAGCGGCACGTTATGTGGACGGACGGTGAGCTATTCTGTGGATGCATGTGGAAAGAGAGTTGAATGCGGAGCTTTAGAGGCACTGGGGTTTCTGCATTTTTCCTTTACTTCACCGCTTACCTCGCAATACTCATAACACTTATTGTTTAAAGTGAGTTTGTTATGGCGGAGTTTGAATTTTTCATCTGGCGCTGAGCGTTTCGCAAAGTTTACTAGAATTTCACAGGCATGTCGGGAAGCTGGCGAGAAGTCTTCACTAATTGTGATGTCTGATCCTTTAAGTTTGGTTTTTGCGCTGAGTACTTTTTCTTTTGTTTTGTAAACTTTACTGTTATTGGTCGAGCTTTGTCGCGATGCAGTGTGCCAACTCTATGCGCACGCGCGATATCGCTTTCGACAAGATTAATTGAAATTTGGTCAAGTACAATCTTCTTGACCTCCTTTTCCGAGTCCGCCCATGTTTCCGAGGGGTTATCAGGCACATTAAAAAATAAAAGGTTGTCCCTTCTCAATCTATCTTCCAGGTCTGACAAACGTACTTTTAACCAAGTATTTTTGTTTTGAAGTGTGCCAATAGATTCTTTTACTGTAGTTATGTCTTCAGCATGCTCTTCCAGAACTTCAAACCTGTTTTTCATGGAGCTTAACCTTTCAGATATGTTTGTGACCGTCGCGTTCAGTTCAGCGTGTTTTGACGTTAAGCTTCTGATGGAATCGGGTATGCGCGCCTGACCATCCTCGATCAGCTTTGAACGGGCTGTGAGGTCCCTCAGCATTGTTATAACAACATCGGTCGTAGGCTCCAGTGGTACTTCGGACACCTTCGTGCCACCCTGTCGAGGTTTAGTAGGCCCCGGGTTAAGCTCCACATCCCCCGACAGTAACAGTTTCAACACATCAAAGCACTCATTTACATGTTGTAAGAGCACTTGTGGGCATGGGAATACAACAAGAAAAGCGTTATTGGAGCGCTTAGAAGGAGCTTCACTAACCTGTAACAGGCAGAGACGAAAAATATTCGTGAGCCGCATCGTAGCGTTGCTCCCATGCCCACTGAAGTGGCACGGCTGGCCCGATGCGCTTATATCAGGCGGCGTTGCTGACGTAATCGAAGATGTCCAAGTTCATCCAGGGGGAGCCACAGGGACTTGCGTCAGGGTGGTCTCCCACCCTGATGAAATATTGCAAAATTCACAGATGAAATGCCATCATGGCAACCTTTTTGTGAGGCTTTGTCGATGCAAGTGAATAACCGGTATTGACGATTGCTCCATTAGCAATTTCAACGACCTATAGGAGCCACAAGATGGTCACCCAACTATTTCTCGTTTTCAAGTGCAAGCTATGTTACGCCTCTACACATATAAAACATACGCCGTGAAACAGCACTTAACGGCAAGTGATGCCCTACAAGTAGCCGGCTGTAACTCCTGCCCACCTCCAGCGATTGACATTTTACCATGGAGCCTACAACATCACGTGCACCAAGCAGCGGTCGGTCGTCTTCTACCGCATTTTCCGCCGCTTCGAATTGTTCAGTTTTGCTGCCAAGCAGAAGAACGCTCAAATATTTCAATTTGACGTGCAGCTAACGAAATAACTATACCGCTCGCCGAAATGGAGGTACTCACACAGTCAGCTGCTAGTTACGCGACGGCCTACAAGTGGGCCAATGTTTGCCGGCTCTCCAAACACTCGCATGTTTACAATATATTCAATAATAAATTAGGTTCTCAATCGCATGCACTAAAGCTTCGCCAGATCATTTGTGAATACTCCAAGAATAACCCAAATAAGGCAATAATTGATCAAAACTGGGTGTCATGAGCTCTTTAGGAGAACACATACCGTTAAAGGGCCACTCACCAGGTGCCATAACAAATTTTATTTGAACTTGAAATTTGTGTCTCCAATGAAGAGCGTATTGTCTTAGTTTCTTTTTTTATTTGTTTCATCACGAGCTGAGAAAACAGTTTTTTGTCTCCTCGAGTTGAGCTCCCCGCGTAGCCTTCGCCAGCCAGTTCACTTCTCTACCCTCTCTGACATCTGACCAAGAGGTCACATATGCATGACATGCCCAAACAATCCCGACCCCTGAGCACGCACGTGTTATTGTTTTGTTGACCAGCACTACCATTGAGTTTTCGATATATTCACTAGAGAGAACTCTGCGGCTAGTATCTATGGAAGCTGAAACACATGGCGCTTCAGGGAGCGTGCGAATGATGAGTATTACACGAATTTCATACTTCTTGCTCCATGTTTGTTCGAATGGCTTGGAGCTGTTATATCACGAAACAAAAATTAGTGAACCTTCAGTGGTTGCACTTCAGTGTCTTGTGTTTTATGCTTACCCATCCAAATCAAGGCTCAATGTTCGGAAGGGTTTGGTCTTTTCTTCAAAACAAAATCAAAACACTACAATAAGCAAAGCCACCATTCCAATTCGTGGCCCGCAAATATGAAGTCTAGGCGAATCCGTGTACTAGTCATCATTTTCATGGTCACTGAACAATTGCAGCGCCAGCTCCCTCTATTTATTTTAGAAAATTCTATGAGCACTTTGTCTTTTGAAAAGCAATGTCGAATGCGTCCATGCAGATATGCAGGCTTGCAACCTATTATTAATCATGCAAACTGTGACATTTCACTTGCTAGAGAGTGTTGATATCCGATTTCAGTGCCCGCACTAACGTTTACATCGACGTGGTAGAGCAGAGGAGCATAATGAGTACACGAACGCGTAGTAGTATTACTTTGTCTTCCGCGGCTGTTGTCTGCTAGATGCGCAAAACGCAGTCGCCTAATCTCCGCACCTTGTCACAATTCATGCGAAAAATGGAAAAGACACGCACGTTGCCTTATTGCGTCCTAGTATGTGTCTCAAGTTCTATTCTTCTATTCTAGCGACAAGTTACACAAACTACTTATGTCATGGTAAAAACATTCGCCATGTCATCTGCTACTGTTGGCAACGTCAGAGCACATTCGTCTACATAGAAGACCAACGTCACAGCACTGCCATGTATCTAGGGCAATTCTTACGTGTATGTCATGCCCTCATTCTCTTGGCTCACACCCATAAAATGGAGGGAAAGCAGTGTTCATACTGAAATTTGAACACTTTCCACGGCGCGTAGCATTGAAAATTTTGACAGACGTGATCGTGAACGCACCGGAACGCATTGTGGCTGTGAGCTCAAAATCGTCAAACATGGTGGAGGGTCCTTTAAGAGAGTTGTTATGCAATCAACGAGAACCCTATCCTAAAATGCAGCGCCACTGTGTACAAGCGTCCACTGCCATGCTGGATTGTGGGCGCCGTGGCATGTTACTGGAAGGCGCTTGGTACACAGGATAAAATGGCTTTCGCCGTTTCGCTCTGTGTACAGCTTTAAAACTGGGGTGAATATTTGCCATGAATAACTATATTAGCAAAAGAACTGCCATTGAGTGCATTGATGCATTAAAAACAAGATAAAAAACAAAGTCTCTGTCTACATAATTGAAACCAGACACCTGATTTTTAACCGAGTACTCTACCCACCGTGCGGCATGCCAGAACATGAGTATTTATCCAACGAACAGGCCTCCCGGCTTCTTGTTTACAAATCACACAGTCATGATTGACGCGATATTACTTTCTAAATAACAAGTTCTTAGAAACTGACGAACGGCTGCCACGCACTAAATGACATGCGATTATTAATAGGAGCACAATGCTTTTTGAGAAAGTCTCATCCTAACTTCAAAAACTATCAAATGCTGGACCAGCCACAGTTTTCTGGCTCTTACTGCCGGTTTCTTTTTTTTCGTCTTCGTTTCTCGCTCTTCCTACTAGTGAACACGTGCCGTTGTCTTATGATGACTTGTTTGACACATTGGTACCTATACGATTGAATACCGAGTAATAAATGCTCTCGCGCAATCGACGATAAGGCAATATACAGCTGGTGTGCCAATGCGCAAATTTGTAATTCTATTGCAGCCTAAAACTAAAAAAACGCGCAGGAAAATACTAACGTAGTAGGCTGAAAAAGTGTGCCAATTTGTCAATTCACTAAGGGGCACAACATTACAGACGGGAAATAACGTGTTCTTTCATACGAGTCCGGGAATTAGCAGCCATAGTGCAACCGTCAGCATTCGATGACAGCCTGCGTTCTTCAAAGCTCGTCCCATCGATAGTCATCGCTCCTTGTGCGGACGCCACACACAAACAAAGAATTATTTTGGTTAACGGATGTCTAAACTATACAGTATTTTTTTCTCTTTATAATTGTATGTACTTCAAGCAATAAGCGCCGGTAACACGTACACCGACACAGCCGGCCCGATATAGGCCTAATACAGGCTGGGATTGGGCTATTTAAGAGCGCCTTCGACGTAGCCCAGTCGCGATGATTGAAGCTTCTGCTTTTAAGCTTAGGAACCCGCCTAACCGTTGCCTAAACTGCACTTGAAGCAAGTAGGACAAGTATTGCCAGACATGCATTTCCGGTGAGGCGATATTGAATGAACACAGTTTTTCTGGCCTCCGCTGAGAAATGTTGTGAAGCAATCGAGAGCTCATTTATATCCTGTCAAACTTTCAGTGTAAAAAAATTGCTATTTCTGTTCAGAGGGGCGCCCCTAGGCTTTTAAACACTACAATATGAAATCATAACAACAATACGTATGCGGTATATGAGATGGCTGGGCAAAAAACGTGCCTTTATTACAAAAGTGCCCCGCAAGAATTAACGCTGTTTGTTGACAAGGCATGAATAACAAAAAGGGTGTGCTAGAAAGGAAAATATACAGCGTTATAATTTTGTTTTATTACTACATTTTTCTGCACATTAAAAAAACATAAAAAATGACAGTGATTTCGCCTTTCACTTGAAAGTGTATTATTTACCTGCGCTTACTTTTTATATCCGCCAAGCGACATTTGTGAGGAATGCTTGGAACCTGTTAGTTTAGCATTTGTATACCATCGAATAACCATCATCATCATCAGCCGCAGCAGCAGTATACTCAACGATACTGAAACCTACCTCTGTGCGCGCGCTTCATGAACGTGCAGCTTGCACTGGCAGAAACACTGCATGCTCCAGTGTGCACCAGCTCACTCCAGTGAAAATTCCAGTGTTTCCAGCACTTCACAGTGTGCCCCAGCATCACAGAGGTCAAGCCAGCGCCTATTCCAGTGCGGCCCACCAATTTCGCAGTCCACCTACTGAAGTACAGTGCCAAGAAACGTACTGGTATCAAGGTGGGGACGCTGTAATTTGCAATAGGGAACTCAGTAACTGTTAACGTCTACTATAGAGTTTTTCTCTCCTTTCCGCTTTATGTGATAAAGCCAAGTAATAACTGATTAGCAGACTAACAGCAAACAAGGCTGCAAGTGCGGCAAATTTTTTGCGCTGATAATCAAGGCTACGGAATAGTTAGAGCCAGATTTTACGAACTCTCACACTTCAGCGATTCTGCTACACTGCGCTCTAAAGTAAAAATTCACAATTTATAAGGTAAACCATAAACAGTCAGCCTGTGTTTCTATCACTTGCCCTGCCAATGGCTCACAGATAACGCTCACAGTTATCACAAAACTATTCCATTACATTTGCAAGACAGCAGAAACTGAAGAAGGCGTTGAAAGATACCTTTCGTATTCCTATACTGTACACAATGTTTGCACAAAATAGTACTCATACAACAACCTCCTAACTAGTATTGGTGAGTTTCTCCACAGGGAACTAGACATCTTGGAGACGTACGTAAAAAAAAGCTGTTGACAGAGCGGGGCCGCATCGAATAAGCTCAGTACGAGACACCTCACAGGAACTGAAAAATCTAGTTACATAATGTTTAAAAAGCACTCACACACACACACACACACACACACACACACACACACACATATATATATATATATATATATATATATTGTACCGCGGACTGAAAGAGCGAGGAAGAAGAAGAGATCGGACGCGCTCGAGTGATGGTGATTCGGCAGTGACGGTAGGGCGCTGACATTTTTCATTGAAAATAAACCCATCACATCCGTAACAGCTTTGGTGGAGCGGTGCTGCGTAACTTGCCATCCTGGACCCCGCAGCAGAAGTTCTTCGAAGAAGCAGACGCTTAGCTGGCCTACCTCCAGACAACATCAGCATGAACGACGACACAGCAATCCCATCGACGTCCTACGCTGCTGCATCCACAAGTGCCACCGACACGGCACAAGGTGGCCGTCGACCTCGACAACCAGACTACTGGGCATTTCAGCCACGAATTTTCTCAGGTAAAACTGACAAAGACGTGGACGCTTGGCTAAAACACTTCGAGAGAGTGAGCCGCTACTACGAATGGAGCGCACCGGCGAAGCTCGTGAACGTAGTATTCTTCCTTGCCGGGACAGCCCTGCTTTGGTTTGAGAACCATGAACATGTCCTCCCCACTTGGGATATATTTGTTAAGGAACTGAAGGCCTGCTTTGGGGACACGAGTTCCATGAAAAAGAAAGCTGAGCAAACGCTGTCACGTAGGGCTCAGTTGCCCGGCGAGACGTGCACAACCTACATTGAAGAAGTGTTGAAGCTTTGCGGAATTGTCAACGCAAATATGTCTGACGAAGACAAAGTCGGTCATTTGTTGAAAGGCATCGCCGAGGACGTGTACAATTTTTTGATAACAAAAGAAAACTTGAACACTCCTTCGATTTTCAGGCAGCAGTGTCGCGCATTCGAGGCGTTGAAGACCCGAAGAATTTTACCCAAGTTCGGGTGCTTGGACAATGTTCCCACTGTCGCAAGTATGGACGTCGCCACCTGCGAAGACATTTCCTACCTTGTACGTCGGGTAGTCCGAGAAGAGCTCGTAAGACTTCAAACAGGTGACGTTCACCACCAATGCTCGTTCGCCGTGTGCCCCGAACCACCTCCCTACTGGATGCGAGAGCGTCACGTCGAAAACCGACCACGCACAGAAACTGCAGATTTTACCCCGCGGCTTCCGTTTTCCCCTACGGGTCGTGTCCACCACCGGATGTCATCATCTCGACGTGCCGCTGCGGACCCCCGACCGTCGTCAACCAGGCCTCTACCAGAAGATTACTATGCTTCATCACAAAATGTTCCTGCGTAGCACGACCCGTCTCCGCGTACTTCTGCCACCTCTGCTCCGGCTAACGTAAGTCGACAAGTCCCCGTTTGCTACACATGTGGTCTCCCAGGGCATATTTTGCGCTTCTGTCCCAGACGGCCGCCTGCACCGCCACGTTTTTCGACGTATCCGGCTCGTATCTACGAAACGCCTGTGCCGCCACGTTTTTCGACGCACCCGCCTCGTATGCACGAAACCTGGACCTCTCACTCGGCCGACCACCGTTCCCGACAGCAATGGCCTAACGAATTTCGCAGCGAGTCCCCTGCCTCCGAGAGAAGCCTGACGCCGCCTCCGACACGGTCCCGCCGGTCGCCGTCTCCGCGTTGTCGGTCACCTTCCCTGCATCAGCTGGGAAACTAACTGGTGCGACCGATGGAGGTGCGGTCGCGGGACGGTCAGTTTCGCCAATTCCTCTTTCTGCTGTGATGTTGATGAACAAAGTGTGTGTGTGTATAGACGGTGTATATACTCTTGCTCTTGTAGACACTGGTGCTGCTGTTTCGGTTATGAGCCTTCGTTTCAAACATCGTTTTTTGGGTCACAAAGTTATGTTCGCGTGGAATCGTAAAGAAACTTTTCGTGGAGTTGGAGACGAAACGTTATGCCCTGTTGGTATTTGTTCAGTTGTACTCACGATTGGTGGACAAAATTTCCGAGTTGAGTTCACCGTACTGGCTCGCGCAACTCATGACATCATTTTAGGGATAGACCTCCTTCATGAATGCGGCGCTACGCTTGACTGTGGAACTGGAGAGATTCTTCTACAAAGTACGTTGCCCGCTGCAATAGTTGACGATTTTCCGACTCTGCCCATCGATGCTCTTTCGTTGTCTGAAGATGTGACGATCCCTGGTCGGACAGCAGTGTTTGTACCCGTATGCTCTTCTCATGTCCGCTCAGGACCCTGCACTGGACTTGTGGAGCCTGATCATGCAAACGCCATTAAGAAGAATGTGCTGGTCCCACGGTCTGTCCTTACAGCCATCGACGGACATGCTTGCTTGTGGGCACTCAACGCAGCCTCAGAGCCTGTTGTTCTACCAGCCGGATTCAAACTGGGTAGGTTCGAGGAGCAGGCCACAATTGACGTGAGAATGGTCTCAGAGTCTCCAGCTATCAGTCAGACTGCGCCCAACTACTCAGCCGAGATTAAACGTATGATCAACGAGTCGTTGCCTTCTTCCGAGCAGAATGTCCTTGAGGAGGTACTTACACGCTACGCGGGAGTCTTTGATTTCGCTCAAAACAAGCGTTGTTCCATGTTGCCCGAATCCCGTATGCACCACCGCATTAACACGGGAGATGCTACACCGATACGTCAGAAACCCTATCGCGTATCCCCGTCAGAGAGGCAAGTGATTGCCGATCAGGTCAACGACATGCTGCAGAAAGGCGTTATTCAAAATTCGAGCAGTCCCTGGGCAGCTCCTGTTATATTGGTAAAAAAGAAAGACAACTCTTGGCGATTCTGTGTAGACTACCGCCGTCTCAACGCCGTCACAAAGAAAGACGTGTATCCGCTACCACGCATCGACGATGCTGTTGATTGTCTGCACTCGGCCGCATACTTTTCGTCTGTCGACCTAAGGTCTGGATACTGGAAAATACCAATGCATCCTTCTGACAAAGAGGAGACTGCTTTTGTCACGCCTGATGGATTATTTGAATTCAACGTTATGCCGTTTGGCTTATGCAATGCCCCAGCTACCTTCGAGCGATTCATGGACTCAATCTTTCGCGGTCTCAAATGGGAGATATGTATGTGTTATCTCGATGATGTAATTATTTTTGGCAAGACATTCCACGAACACAACCATCGGCTTAGCGTTGTTCTAGACTGCGTCAAACAAGCTGGTCTCGTTTTAAACGCAAAGAAGTGTTATTTTGGTGAGCGTCAAGCCCTTGTGCTTGGATATCTAGTTGACAAGGACGGTATACGACCAGACCCGCACAAAATCAGTGCTGTCCGAGACTTCAAGCAACCGACGTCTTTGAAGGATCTCCGTAGCTTCGTGAGCCTGTGTTCTTATTTTCGTCGGTTTATCAAAGACTTCGCCCAGCTTGCTCATCCCCTGACAGAGTTGCTCCGCAAAAACACTCCATTTCGATGGACCATTGAGTGTGAGGCTGCTTTCGAGCAGCTGAAGTATTTGCTTACTTCCGGGCCCCTCTTGCGCCATTTCGACCCGGAGGCACTCACGGAACTGCATACAGATGCTAGTGGTATCGGAGTTGGTGCCGTGCTAGTTCAATATCACGATAGCCGGCAGCACGTCGTGGCGTATGCAAGTCGTACTTTGACTAAGGCGGAGAGGAATTAAACGGTCACCGAACTGGAATGTCTTGCAGTTGTTTTCGCCGTCCCAAAGTTCAGACCTTATTTGTACGGCCGGCAGTTCAAGATCGTCACAGATCATCATTCGCTTTGTTGGCTTGTCGGACTACGTGACCCAACTGGTCGGTTGGCTCGCTGGGCCTTACGGCTTCAAGAATATAATTATTCTGTGACCTACAAGAGCGGTCGATGTCACGCAGATGCCGACTGCTTATATCGTCTTCCATCTCCAACTGTGGATGCTGCTGATGATGATTTCGACAACTACCTGGCCGCAATCTCATCCAACTTCCCAAATTTGGATGTCTTGCGTCACGAACAACAGCGTGACCCTTCGCTGAAACCAATGATTGATGTGGCTCGTAGCTCTAAATGCGCCACGCCATTCGTGATTCATGACGCCCAACTATATCGCAAGAATTACTCCAGCCATGGTTCCACACTACTACTCGTCGTGCCAGAATGCCTGCGTCTTGCGGTATTCCAAGTCATGCACGATGACATCACGTCTGGGCACCTTGGATTTGCCCGAACGCTTCACCGTATCCGACCACGTTTTTACTGGCCTCGACTCTGGAAGACCACCAAGCACTACGTCACAAGTTGTGATGTCTGCCAACGCCACAAACAACCTACCACACCATCGGCCGGCCCACTGCAGCCGGTTAAGCCGCCGACATCACCATTCGAAAAAGTCGGCATAGATTTACTGGGCCCTTTCCCCAAGTCTACCACCGGCCGCCGCTGGATTATTGTGTGCGTAGATTACCTGACGCGGTATACTGAAACGATGGCGGTTGCTTCAGCCACATCATCTGATGTGTCATGGTTTCTTCTACACTCGATCATACTTCGTCACGGGGCCCCTCGTGTGGTGATAAGTAATCGCGGCCGTCAGTTTACCGCTGACGTTGTCGAAGAGTTGCTACGGCTTTGTGGGTGTCAGTATCGCCATTCCACGCCATACCACCCTCAGACCAACAGCCTCACTGAGCGCACCAATCGTACCATCATCAACATGCTTTCAATGTACGTCGCAGCGGATCACAAGAACTGGGATGCCGTATTACCTTTTGTTACATACGCCTTTAATACCGCGAAACACGAAGTCACAGGTTATACGCCTTTCTTTCTTCTCTATGCTCGTCATCCGCGAAGTTTCCTTGACACCATACTTCCATTTTCGACGAACAAAAACGCCAGTGTCGCGCAGACTTTGTGTCGCGCCGAAGAAGCTCGTCGACTTGCTCGGCTCCGAACTCTTTCCGCCCACGCTCGCGCGAAAGACCGTTACGACGCAAAACACCCACCCGTGACTTTTGCTACAGGTGATTTGGTCTGGCTGTGGACGCCTGTTCGAAAAAAGGGACTTTGCCAGAAGTTTCTTTCTAAGTACTCAGGACCGTTTGTCGTTACTCAGTGCTTAAGTGACATTACTTACGCTGTCGCGAGAGTGACAGCTCAGAACCGGCGTTCGCGCAAGACGCAAATTGTGCACATTGCCCGATTGAAGCCCTACAACAACCGATCGCTTCTACTCGCTCGGTGAGCTTCGTCTGGCCCGGAGGGAAATGTAACGCGGACTGAAAGAGCGAGGAAGAAGAAGAGATCGGACGCGCTCGAGCGATGGTGATTCGGCAGTGACGGTAGGGCGCTGACATTTTTCATTAAAAATAAACCCATCACATCCATAACAATATATATATATATATATATATATATATATATATATATATATATATATGATAGATTGCAACAGCGCTTTCGGCTATTTTTATCTCGCCGAAACCTCAACGCCATTTAACGAAAAGGGGTGCTCACCGTCATAATATCAAACAGTTATAGAACATGTATCCGCAAAATGTCTCTGAACGGCAAGGATACTAGATGCTTGGAAGAACACCAACACCTTTATTCATGAGAACAAGGGAACTGAATAACTCAAAAATAAGAGGCTGACCATGTTTTACCTCGTTGTCTGCGTGGTAATTACGAAGATGTCGTTGATACAGTTATTACAAAGTACATCACAATTGATTCAACGGAAGTACCAAGCATGATTTTTTACCGGCTATTCCACAAGATTGGTTGCTTCACACCATGCACCAATCTGTTCACAGAAAAATGTGCAGAATACAACCAACCACTATACATAGAGGCTTTAGATTACGAGAAGGCGTTTAATTGCACCGATATATCAGCAGTCATGCTGGCACTACGATGTTAGGGAATCGACGAATATTGTATAAGCCTAATGAAAAAAAATACAGTGTATCTATCACCACCATAATCTTTCATGAAGAAAGAAACATAAACCCGACGAAGATAGACGCAAGTCAGGGAGACACGATTCCTCGAAGGCCACCAACCACGTGTTTAAAATAGGTTTTCATAGCTTTAGGTAAGAAAGAGTTCGAAGTAAGAGTTATTCTTAGTAACCTGCAACTCTCCGATGACATTGCATTGATTAATAACTCGGAGAGCGCATTACAGCTTATGATTACTGAGCTTCACGCCGGAAGCAGAAGTTTAGGTCTGGAAATTATTGGGCATGAGCCTAAAGGTATTGTGAAACAGTCTAGGCAGGAAACAGCAATTTGCAGTAGGTGAAAAACGCTGGAAGCTCTTAGGAAATATATTCACTTAGGAGGGGCAATAACCACGGAGCGGAACCACGATAGGGAAATAACTAGAAGAATAAGGATGGAGTGGAGCTCATTTTGCAAGCATTTTCATATCAAGAATGGCAGTCTACCACTGTCCCTCGAGAGGAACGTATACAACGGCTGCATCTTACCGGTACTTACCTACGAAGCAGAAATCGTGTTGCTTACAAAAAGAGGTCTGCTCGAATTGAGGCTTCTGCAGCGAACAATGGAAATGAAAGTGATCGCTATAACCTCAAAAGACAAGGAGCGAGCTGGGTTGGTCAGTGAAAAAAATGAGTGGGAAAGACTTCGTATTCAAAATCACGAAGAATAAATAGACATGGGCGGAGCATGTAGCACGTACGCAATATAGTCGCTGTTCCTTAGGAGCAGGCAGCTGGATTCAAAGAGAAGCGCAAATGGGTTAGGAGATTCTTAGATGGAAAACTTAGATAGAAAGATGAGATAGAGTTGTCGTGTATGACGTGACTATAGGAAACAAAGGGCCGGGTCGATTGGCGGATTACGGGTGAGGCCCCGTGGCCAGCATTGGGTGTAGTCCAGCTGATGATGAATATAATGACGAAGAGGCAGGGACTAGAGGTGTCTTAGGGCACTAGACTTTATTCAAGCAAGGCCGGAGCTCCGTGAAGCCACGCGTAGCGCTATGTGAATACGCCCGCATTGTAAACCGAGTGAGCTGGCTGCTCATTCACATCGTTGGAGCGGCCGTAGCAAGAAGCAATAAGGACACTGGGCTGGTCTTTCACTATTTCTACAACGTAAATTCCGCATATATCTGAACATTCTGGGTGTATGTTTACTAGCTAAATGTAAATGGATTAGTGCTGTGTAGTGTAAGTATTACCAAACAGACATGAATCAAGGGTAGCAGTTATGCATCGAGTACATTATTGAGTGTCGCTATCGTCGAGATGTCATGCATTATGAGCTGCAACAGTGAATCAATGCTTATTTGATTACTATTTTAACGCCCGTAGTGATATTTTGGCATATCGAATAACCAGAGCTCACTTTCCATGGGAGAATTCAGTGTCTTGGCCCTTCCGGCATTTTCCAATTGCCTTCAGCCACGATAGCCTCCAGAAGATGGTCTCGTATTGCCTGCGAGTATGAATATACATCTTGAGAGTGTGCGCACATGCGATCCAACACGCGAAAACACAACCAG
The DNA here is from genome assembly GCA_013436015.1 of Rhipicephalus annulatus. Taxonomy (NCBI): domain Eukaryota; kingdom Metazoa; phylum Arthropoda; class Arachnida; order Ixodida; family Ixodidae; genus Rhipicephalus; species Rhipicephalus annulatus. The sequence continues at coordinate 806,809 of WOVY01010515.1, forward strand.
CTGTTTGTAATAACTAAGTTATCAGCCATTAGTGTTACCTAGTTGTAGTTAGGGCTTATCGTTTGACATATATGACTTATTTTACCTAAATCCGACTGTGACATAATGTTTAAACCTCAAAGTCTCACCTTGATCTCGTCAAAGAGTTGGGGGATGTTGATGCTAGGTGAATCCGCAGCGAACTTCATTGATCCTTCATGGAATCCATCTAGAAAACTGAGTTGAATGTTTTTAGATTACCCAGTACTGCATAGTGGTGCCAAAAACAAAACGAAACAAAATACAGTCACCTTTCAGAATCGCTGAGCGGGCCCAATAGTTGCTCCAAGGAATACTAGTCTCATGTAAATCTGATAAATGTTCTCGTATCTCAGGAGACTAAAATTCATGACCGGAATGCACACCGAATCACATGCAATGCATTCTAAAATCACTGGCAAAGAGCTAAAGCGTGAGATGCGCACACTCATCGTGGCGACTTCTGCGGTGTACACACTTTCTCAATGAGCACTTGCGCATCCTTTGGCGACTCTAATGTACCTGTAAATGTCTGTTGCTTTGAAAAGGGATCACGTTGAGTAGTTACTGTGTGCCATTTTAACCTGTATGTTGCACTGCTGCATTGTCTATGAACCATACGCGCAGAACATTATTGAACAAGAATAATTTTACAATTAAGACTCACAACGAAACGTTGTAGCAAGAAAGGCAGAAAAAGGACATGTACGTAAGATTCAAACAATGGCAGCCATTGTTTTAAAAATTAGGAACACTAATATTGAAAAGAAATGACAAAGCGAGGTGGATTATTTTGTTTTAAGAATGAGAAAGCCTAAAATTATGAAAATATAAAATACGTGTATGGAACTGTCGCACCGACACAGCTGAATTGGCACCCAAATGAAGAAGACGACAACGTGGTTGTAGTGGGTTGGACTCTGAAGCTTTTCCCGTTGGCCTGCTTGACTGGGCGCTCTCGAAGCCGTTAGCAAGACCAGCTCTCGGTGAATAAATCTTTCCCGTAACATCTTTTGGTGGAAGGTGCTGGGTCTTCACACAACCCGGCTCTGGAACTCCGCAGTGGACGCCAGCTTTGTCCAGCCGCGATGCCTGAAACTGGCACTCAGGCCTCGCCATCCGCGCCGGCTTCATCACCTGCGATTCCCCCCCATCTTCTCGACCCTGGCACGTTTTCCGGGACGGACAGCACGGACGTCGAAGAATGGCTCGCATTATTCGAGCGCGTCAGCAAGCACTACAGGTGGGACGAAACGCTTATGCTGGCAAATATTCTATTCTACCTACGTGGTACGGCACGTGCCTGGTATGAGACGCATGCAGAAGAATTAACCAGCTGGGACACATGCAAGCAAAAGCTTCGCGATTTGTTCGGTCGGTCAGTTGCTCGTCAGATGGCAGCCAGGCAGGAACTCGCGTCGCGTGTTCAAATCGTCGACGGAGTCATACGTCACGTACATCCAAGACGTACTGGCACTGTGCCGGAAGACGAACAAAAACATGTCCGAGGCGGACAAGATCAGCAACGTGTTCAAAGGCATTGCTGATGATGCTTTCAACATACTAATGTGCAAGAACTGCACCACTGTCGACTCCATCATATCTGAATGCCGGAGATTTGAGCAAGCTAAAAGCAGGCGAATCACCCACCAAATTGCGAGACTGCCAAACACTGGTGCGACTTCGTCTTGCGAGGATTCTGCAGCGCCCCGTTCACTTGCCCCTCCTGCCAATATCGCAAAGATTGTTCGCCAGGAGCTGGAAGCCATGGCACCCGCTTCCTATCAGCCCCCTGCGCAAGACAACTGGGCAACAGTCTCGCTTATTCAAGCCGTCGTACGCCAGGAGTTTGCTAACCTGGGCGTCCAGGTTCCCCAGCCTGCCAGAATTATGCCGCAGCCCATGAGCACTCCCGTCCACAACGCTGACCACCACTCTCCTCCACTTGTCGCTGCGGAAGCTTCGACTCCTCGGTTTCCACCACGCTACCGAAATCCATCTGAGTGGCGCACGCATGATGATCGACCAATCTGCTTTTCTTGCTCTCGAGTTGGGCACATCTCCCGCCATTGCCGCAACAGGTCGTATTTCCGGCCAAGCTTACGTAATGTAGATCGCCGTCAGGACCGCGGACACTATTCGCAACCCGGTTTTCCGGATGACCATATTCTGGACCCTTCAGCTCGCCGTTCATTTCCACGCTCCGAACCGTCCTACGCTGACGTCGTTGCCCAAAGAAACTGGTCCCGTCGCTCGCCGTCACCTCAGGGTCGGCCGTCACGCTCCCCTCAACGCCACCGCTCTCCGTCACCGGCTTATTCTGCCCATTCCCCGGGAAACTGACGAGTGCAGCTCCTGGAGGTGGCGCTGCGTTGACGACTCGGAACGAAAACCCTCAACCGGCTACAAATTCAAGACGCAATTTACTTCGGGTGTTCGTTGATTGCCACGCCGTTACTGCTCTAATTCACACTGGTGCCCAAGTATCTGTTATGAGTTCTACACTTCGATCTCGCCTGAAAAAGGTTCTCACACCAGCTATGTTCTCTACTGTTCGAGTTGCCAACGGAAGTCGAACATCGGTGCTTGGTATGTGCACTGCCCGCGTTACTGTTGCTGGCCACCACACTTCCGTTCTTTTCGCAGTCCTCGATGCTTGCCCACACGACGTCATCCTTGGAATTGACTTCTTAACCGCCCACTCCGCCCTCATCGATTGTTCTACTGGTATCTTACGGCTCGAATTGCCTTTGTGCTCCGATTTCACTCCTCCAAGTCGCACTCGGCTACGATCCGTGGAGTCTCTATGGCTACCGCCCCAGGCTGCTATGTACATTCCTCTGTCGCCCTTCCCGTCCGTTCCTGATGGAGACTATCTGGTAGCTCCCCTCATTGATTGGACTCTTACGCACCACATCGCACTACCACATACTATAGTGGTTGTTGCTAACAACACGGTGCTACTTCCAGTCCTGAACTTCTCTACGTCGACCCAAGTTCTTCCCCAAGGCATCACTTTAGCCGATCTTTCCACCCTTGATGAATGTTCGATTTGTTCTTTTACACCTGACACTAAGACCATGACCAAACCTGTCATCACGTCGCAAAATAAGGCGTTCCTCGACAAAATGATATCCAGTGACCTCTTACCTTCCCAAGTTGCGGCCCTCCGGGGTGTTCTATTTTCTTACCTGGATATCTTTGACGTTGACGACCGTCCCCTGGGCCGCACAACTGCCGCAACCCACCGCATCGACACTGGCGACGCCAGTCCACTTCACAAACGCCCTTATCGCGTGTCACGTGCTGAGCGCCAAGTAATACAGACGGAGGTCGAGAAAATGCTCAGTAAAGACGTCATTGAGCAGTCATCGAGTCCTTGGGCCTCCCCTGTGGTCTTAGTTAAAAAGAAGGACAACACCTGGCGTTTTTGCGTTGACTATCGCCACCTGAATCGGATCACCAAGAAGGACGTTTATCCTTTACCTCGAATCGATGATGCGCTCGACTGCCTCTACGGCGCCAACTATTTCTCGTCCCTTGACCTTCGATCCGGATACTGGCAAATTTCGGACGACGACCGCGACCGCGAGAAGACGGCATTCATCACACCCGACGGCCTTTACCAATTCAAGGTCATGCCTTTTGGTTTGTGCAATGCCCCGGCTACTTTTGAACGTATGATGGACTCTCTTCTTCGCGGTTTCAAATGGTCGACCTGCCTCTGCTATCTGGATGATGTAATAGTTTTCTCGCCCTCCTTCGAAAGCCACCTGTCTCGTCTCTCGGCAATTCTTGACGTTTTTCGTTGCGCTGGTCTCCAACTCAATTCGTCGAAATGCTCATTTGGACGTCGGCAGATTAAACTACTCGGCCACCTTGTTGACGCCACTGCTGTTCAACCCGACCCTGACAAAGTCCGTGCAGTACGCGAATTCCCGGTTCCGCGTTGCCACACAAGAAGTTCGCAGTTTTATTGGGCTCTGTTCATACTTCCGCCGCTTTGTCTTCAATTTCGCGGATATTGCTAGGCCCCTCACGGATCTCCTCAAAAAGAATGTGGCATTTACTTGGGGAAGGGACCAAGAACATTTCTTCGCGTCGCTAATTACCGCCCTCACATCACCACCTGTGTTGGCTCATTTCGATCCAGCGGCTCGAACAGAGCTTCGCACCGATGCAAGCGGCCATGGCATTGGTGCTATAGTCACTCAGATACAGAATGGCACCAACCGTGTGATAGCCTACGCTAGCCGTCTTTTGTCGCAAGCGGAACAAAATTATTCCATCACTGAGCGGGAATGCTTAGCCCTCGTTTGGGCTATTGCGAAATTCCGTCCGTACTTATACGGACGTCCGTTCGCAGTCATCATGGACCATCATGCGCTTTGCTGGCTGTCGACGCTTAAGGACCCTACAGGAAGACTCGGCCGATTGGCACTTCGATTACAGGAGTACACGTTCTCGGTTTTTTACAAATCTGGAAAGCTGCACAGCGATGCTGACTGCTTATCCCGGCTCCCTGTTGATCCACCTAGCTCCACTGATTTGGAATCTGATGCCTGCGTTTTAGCCATCACTGACTTTCTGAACGTGGCTGACGAACAGCGCCAAGATCCATCGCTGCTCACCATCATTGACCGCCTTCAATCGCGTTATGCTGATCCTTCTCTTAGCAGATACCTGCTTCAAGACAATGTTTTGTACCACCGCAACTTACACCCCGACGGCGCCGAACTTTTACTCGTCGTACCGCATCACCTGCGAAATGATGTTCTGCGACAATTCCACGACGCTCCAACTTCTGGACATCTAGGAGTCTCCAGAACTTACGACCGCATTCGACGACGAGTATTCTGGAAGGGTCTGTACCGCTCTGTTCGCCGTTACGTCACATCTTGTGACCTCTGCCAGCGCCGAAAGAAGCCTACGGCTCCCCCTGCCGGTCTACTTCAACCTATTGAAGTTCCAGCCGAGCCATTTTATCGAGTGGAGTTGGACTTGCTAGGCCCTTTTCCTACTTCTACAACTGGAAATAAATAGATTGCAGTGGCCACAGACTATGCCACTCGGTGTGCAATCACTCGAGCGCTACCAACTAGCTGCGCAACCGACGTTGCCGACTTCCTGCTGTACGACATTATTCTCGAGCACGGGGCTCCGACTCACCTGCTCACAGACCGTGGTCGCTACTTTCTATCTCGTGTGGTCGATGATATACTCCGATCTTGTGCTACCCGTCACAACTTCACCACATCTTACCACCCTCAGACTAACGGCCTTACGGAGCGACTAAACCGCACATTGACGGACATGCTTTCCATGTACGTATCTACCGACCACACCGATTGGGACATAGCTCTTCCGTTCGTAACCTTCGCCTATAACTCATCGCGTCATGAAACAGCGGGCTACTCCCCTTTTTATCTACTCTACGGACGTCATTCCTTACTGCCCTTCGACACATTGCTTTCATCAGACCACCCATCCTCCACCTCGTACGCCCAGGATGCAATCACCCGTGCCCTCACGGCACGTGCGGTAGCGCGTGCTCGCTTATCGTCGTCGCAGACAGCACAGAAGTCTCTTTATGACCGTCGACATAGAGATGCCGTTTTTTCTGCGGGATCTCTTGTTCTCCTGTGGCTCCCATCTCGACGTGTTGGCCTCTGCGAGAAACTATTATCGCGATACGCTGGGCCCTACCGAGTCATTCGTCAAGTCACACCTGTGACCTACGAGATTGCCGCTACCACAAACTCATCAGCTGCTGCTCCCAGAACGGAAGTGGTCCACGTTTCTCGTCTCAAGCCCTACAACGCCGACTCGCTTGTTTATTAGGCACCGAGACGGTGCCTTACGGGCCGGGGTGATGATACGTGCATGGAACTGTCGCACCGACACAGCTGAATTGGCACCCAAATGAAGAAGACGACAACGTGGTTGTAGTGGGTTGGACTCTGAATCTTCTCCCGTTGGCCTGCTTGACTGGGCACTCTCGAAGCCGTTAGCAAGACCAGCTCTCGGTGAATAAATCTTTCCCGTAACAATATATATAAAGCGCACAATGTACAGATAAATATCCGCGTACGAGATGTGTAGCGAACTCGTCAAAAAGTACCGCAAGCATTCATTGCGCATCTACAAAAAATATTTCAACAAATGACGCAATGAAAAAGGGCTATGATTGCAGTTTCAGTGGCAACTGAAAATTGAAGACCAGTCACAAAACAGCGGCTCTTCTGATAAATGGGCACATGATTACCAAATATTTTTCGTGGTATACCAGCAAATTGTGGACATCTAGGTTGTTTAGAGAAAAGGAAGGCTTCAATACACAAAATTTTCACAATGGTATTAGCCGTCAAGTATTAAATATTGTCGGCAATGACAGAAAAAAAATGCTCAATATACTTCCGGAAAGAGGGAAATCGTTGCGCTCCATCCAACTTAAACACGCGTTAACACTACAAATTTATACGTGATTTTCATTGGTACCGCAAAATACGACGACGCCATTGCCATGGCTTCTGCGAAGATTATTACGGCATCTATACACACTAACATAAAAGTTGTTCTTTTGTCCTCCTCACATATTTTTCATTTCACTCACTGTCAATAAAAAAGAATGAATAATGTTCGAACGCCTTTCTTTGGCTTTGTTGTCCGTTGGTTTCATCATTTGTGTAACAAAGGAACGAGCATTTCGAGCCGTTTTCCTTCGGTAAATATCTGCAGGTGAAGTAACAATAAAAGGTTATGTTATGGTCTTTGAAAAATTAGGTGTCAATTTTATGTCTTGAAATGAACAGCTCAGCGCGATGCACTGGCGGCTGCGTTTTCGATGGAAGCCGAAACGCTGTACGCCTGTGTTCTCATATTTGGGTACACGTTGAAGAACCCCAGGCGGTGAAAATTTCTGGAGCCTTCAACTACGGCGTCTCATAATCATATGATGGTTTTGGGACGTTAAGCCTCACCTATCAATCAATCAAAGCATGAGGCATGATGAGCCGGAAATAGTGGGCAGCCTCTGTATTTTCTCAGGCCAAACTGTGATGCGGCGCAACTTCACATCAATGTCTTGATTTCTTCAGTGCACATTGCCATTTTGCGCTTCTTACAGAAGCTGGAGTTGCGCAAATTTAGTGTGATCGGATAAATAGTCCCTGTTTAGGGGTTACTTTGTACGTTGCAAGGTAGTTCTCGAACATCTGAAATGAAGCGGAAGGCAGCGTACGCGACGCCCTGTTATTGTAATGAGTGATTTTAAATACCTTCCGTCAATCCTAATATATGCTAATTACCCAATCTTCAGCCCCACCGCGGTGGTCTCGTGGCTAAGGTACTCGGCTGCTGACCCGCTGGTCGCAGGTTCGAATCCGGGATGTGGTGGCTGCATTTCCGATGGAGGCAGAAATGTTCAAGGCCCAAGTGCTCAGGTTTGGGTGCACGGTAAAGAACCCCAGGTGGTCGAAATTTCCGGAGCCCTCCACTACGACGTCTCTCATAATCATATGGTGATTTTGGGACGTTAAACGCCACATATAAATCAATTACTCAAACTTTGCTCCTCTTTAATGAATAACCTTAGCAGCGGCAAATATGCTCAATGTATCTTAGAGGTCATCTACTAGGAGAAAAAAAGCCTATAGAATATATTTTATTCGTAGACAACACTACATTGACTATAACACAATGCACGAATAAGCCCCACACGCCAGCCACACGTCTGGTTCTGAATTCACTAAATTCCCATATTGCTATACTATTCATAGGGGTATACGTAATGAAATCGGTACCTCTCGAGGAGAATTAGCAGCAGGTAATCAATTATTATGTTGCAGCGCTACTCCAGTGGACATATTTATTGCTGTGGGATATCATACGGATGAAGACACTGCATACGACGAATGTCGGATGGTTCCACCGACACTTCTGAGCAAGGAGCTTCTCGAACCCGACCTGTACGCTTCGTATACTGTCCGCCTCGTAAGTAATTGCTACAGTCACCGTGTTCTATTAGCGCCAGTTTGTTGCAGTTTATAGCTAGAAAACAATTGGCAGATTCCACGTACAGTGGGAATCCATAATATCTGCAGCATGAATTAGACATTTTATGTTCCTTTAAAATCAGCATTACGTAATTAGATGGAGTTAAATGATGTCGTGCATGATTCTGTTTAATGAGTATCATGTTTGGATGTCTCGTTTACCTTCATGATGTTTAGTATATGTGGAGCTAGCGAGAACATCACAGGCACGCTATGAGCGTGGCATGTTGTCATGTTCTTACATGACACGCGTGTCACGATTATCATGTTTGCGGCATGTCGTATATTTCGTCATCTGTTGACGTCCCGTAAGACCAAACTTGGTACATGCGGAGCTAGCAAAACGGGCGCGAGCCACTCATGAAGGGCCCAATATAATACTATGTATCGTTGACGTGCATGCACGCTTAGCACAGCGGTGGTGGTGGTGGTGGTGAAAACGTATTTATTTATTTATTTACATGAAATTTTCTGCGGAGAAGCTCCGAGTAGTCGGAGATGCTTGGCTTGCGGTGGGGGGACCCTTAGCCTAGGGCTCTGCTTGCAGCAGCAGCTGTGCGGGCCCGGTTGATCAGACTCAACTAATCTTTCTGGTTCTCGCTGGCCAGCAGCTCCTCCCATCGATCCGCTGTTGGATTTTGTACTGGTTGTAAGGCTGTAATGGCCTGACACTCCCACGTGACGTGGTACAGAGTGGCTTTAGCTGCACACCATGGGCAGAGAGGAGAATATGCCGAGAGGTGCATTTTTCTCGGGATGTGCAAATTTGGAAACCTGCCAGTTTGAATTTGCCTCGAGCTGACCGATTCCTCTTTATTTAGTGTTCGGTGTAGCAGCGAATAAGCTTTCCTAAGTCCTCTGTAATGGTTTAGAATGGCCGAATAGTCGCAAGACACCGGAACGAGTTCCTCAGGGGCAGAGTTGGAAGGTGCTCGGCTCGCATACCCTCGAGTTACCCTATCCGCTGCCTGATTCCCCTCCAGTCCCATGTGGCCCGGAGTCCATACAATCCGATGCCAAATTCTGAATGGATGTGTAATGAAATGCTCGCCTGTGTCTGTAACGCTCAGGATGACGTTGAGAGCGGGTTGGCTGATGCGCCCCTGTAGGTAGTTGCGGCAAGCTGCTTGAGAGTCCGTGAGAACTGTCAGCGACCTTCGTTGTCTGTAGCCGAGGTTGAGGGCGAGAGCGATGGCAGTTTCTTCAGCATCGGTGATGTTGTGGCACCGCACGGAAGCGCTGGGACGTTCTGTGAGTGTGTGGTCCACGACTGTGGCTACAGCCTTATTGTTTGCATGGTCGTGGTTGGCGGCGTCAACATAGTACGTAATGTTCTTGTGGCATAAGTTCACTCGAGGGCTTCCACCCTGGCTTCCCTCAGGCCCTGATGTAGTCGGGGATCCATATTGCGGGGATGGGAGCGACCTTATGAGTGGCACGAAGTTGGTCTGGAATGGACTTGCGACGAGCTGCATCGTGAAACTGGCTGATGTAGCCAAGGCGTAGGAGCAGGTCACGGCCTGTAGGTGTTTGGTGAGCCGTTGCAGTTGTGCGGCGAGTTACGCTTCACAAAGTTTTTCAAAAGTGTTGTGTAGGCCTAATGCGAGGAGCGTGCTAGAAGGAGTACCCGGTGGTAGCTTGCGTGCCGCTTTGTAGGTCTTGCGGACCATTGCGTCTACTTGGCCCTGTTCGCTTTTGGTGAGGCGTTGGTAGGGCAAACTGTATGTCACCCTACTGCCCACGAGGCTACGTATGAGTTTCAGGGTGTCCTCCTCGCGCATGCCATGGCGACGAGTGGCTACCCGAGATTTCATTCGGGCCACTTGCAGTGTAGTGGTGCGGAGAAGGGAAAGTGTGTGATTCACATGGCGGTTCGACTGTACTCACATGCCTAAAATTCGGATGGTGGATTTCTCTGGGATTTGTTTGCCAGCAAGGATGACCTGGAGGCGGGAGCCTTGGTTGTTCTGCGCCGATGGTGGCAGCTTGCGTCGATAAATTCGTAGAAGCTCAGATTTTTCTGTTGCACAGGCCAGGCCTCGTGCATGCTCGTATTGTTCGACGCATGTGGCTGCCTGCTGCAGGTTATATTCTTTTTCTCCAAGGGACCCCCGCGTGGCCCAGACGGTGATATCGTCCGCATATATTGCGTGATGGATGCCATCGATGCGGTGGAGTTCATGTGTCAGGCCAACCATAGCTACAATAAAGAGTAGCGGGGAAATCACTGAGCCCTGCGGGGTGCCCTTGTTCGGAACCTGATAACATGTGATCGTATGGAGCCGAGGCCAACTGTGGTAGTGCGGTCCGACAAGAAGGCGTGAACAAAACTGTAGACGCGCTGCCCACAATGAAGGGCCTCGAGGCCCTCAAGTATGGCCTGGTGGCTAACGTTATCAAATGCGCCCTTAATGTCTAAAGTCAAGATATTGTTTTCTCCTTGCTGAGGGGGGACGTCATCAATGACTTCTTTTAATTGTAGCAGTACATCCTGCGTTGAATGATGTGCCCAGAACCCGTACATTGAGTGCGGGAAGAGGTCATTGTCCTCGAAGTTGTAGTGCCATCATCATCACCATCATTTTCTTGATCACTGCGCCGCGCCTCTCGCGCAGCTGATGCTAGCTCGAGCTGCGCGAGGTAGAACGAGCTGACACGCCTGGCGTGGCAGACGCTGGTAACCGACGTGGCTCCGCTTCAGGCCAGGAATAAAGTGGCGAGATCGGCACGGCCCCATCGGCCGCCTTCGACGTCATCTCACGTCTCTCTTCTCACGCCGCTACATTGGTGACCCGGAGAACACGCCCTTCGCCGAGTGGCCCGCTGCCATGTTCCCGCAACTCTGCCCGCCAGTGCCGCCGTTCCAATCGACCTACCCCAAGGTATGGTTCATGCAGCTCGATGCCGTTCTGGCGTTGAATGGCGTCACGGACCAGCCGCTGATGCACGCCATTCTTCAAGACGCCCTTCCGGTAGAGTTGCGTCATCTCTCTGGCACTTCAACCTCCAGCCAGCAGCCTTACGATGACCTCTGCTCGGCGGTGCTTGCCAGACATGGCCTCACCTACCACCCGCTGCCGTTCACCCTGCGACTTACAGGTTTTGTCTGCGTCGCAGCGGGCGGTACCCTCCGGCCCGAAAGTCTCATCTGACCACAACCTGGCTTCCCCGACGGCGTCTGCCTCCACCGGCTCGTCTCGGCCGACCTCCATGGCTCACGGCACGGCTGACACGTGAGGTTCTACGACGGCAACTTCGCCGAACGCCCTGGTGGCTACCACGACGATGGGAATTGTCACGCCCGCTATTCACCTCCCGGTTGCGGAGCCTTCACCCTCCCCGATGTCCAAAGGCGACTGTCGACCAGCCTCAGTGTTCTGCACGTCCTGCCGGCAACGACACCATCGTCCTCACAGTTTCCCGCAGCTGAGGTTGAGGCCGCCAGCCATCAACCACGGCCAGGCTTCCAAGACGCTGCGACTGTGACTGACGCGCTTGAGGACGACGTGCCCGGTCCGCTTCGGACGGGGCTCACCGGGCATGCAGCGCCTGCGGTGGGGCAGTCTGGGGGGTGTTGGACTGGAGGCGGCCATCAATTGTGCAGACCTGCACGCCAGCCCTCGTGCGCGGACTGCCGGAGGTCATTGCACGAGCACAGGTGTCCCGTCCAGTGCTCCGGGCGAGCCCACGCTGGCTGGGTTCCACCACCGCCATTCCCCGGAGCCTTTGCCTCCGGACGACAACGGCCAGACGTGTGTCCACAATGCCATCTCGTGTGTCACAACTGCGACGGCGCTCATGCCTCATGCGTGTCTGCCACCCGTTGCCCTACGTCGGCGACGACGGCGTGCTTGGCGTCACACATTGCGGCAACTTTTGGGTCGCCCTGCTGCGCGGCCACGGGTTGCGGTCACGGCCCTGAAGACGGCGCAGGCGCCTACTCGGCCTGTCCGACTCGGTGTCCCACCACTGGTCGTGTGCCCGACTGCCCACCGCGCACTTGGTGGTATTGTTGGGACACATGCCTGCAGGCGTCGGCACGTCTGTCTATGCCGACACGTCAGACGCCGCTCGACTTTGAGGTCTGTGTTGCGTCGACCCCAACGTCAGGGCCCGCACAGCCGGCCCTCTGCCGACGTTGGCAGCATGACCTCGCGACACACGGTCCACTCTCGGCCTGTCCGGTCAGGTCACCGTGAGACCCGCTTGTCGGCTACCACAGCAACCCGGCACTTCCTCCTTCGTCCCTTGCGCTTCTCCTAGACTCGCCCACCAGAGACCCGCTGATTACCGATGGCCCATCAACGTTGACAACCTAGACTTTCCAAATGAACAGTTTATGGATTGTCCTTCATGTATATAGCTTTTGTCACTATATTTTCTTTTTTTTCATATGCCTTAGAATTGCGCAAAGCGCTAGGGGGGGAGCCCTGTAGTGCGATCATCATCACCATCATTTTCTTGATCACTGCGCCGCGCCTCTCGCGCAGCTGATGCTAGCTCGAGCTGCGCGAGGTAGAACGAGCTGACACGCCTGGTGTGGCGGACGCTGGTAACCGACGTGGCTCCGCTTCAGGCGAGGAATAAAGTGGCGAGATCGGCACGGCCCCATCAGCCGCATTCGCCGTCGTCTCACGTCTCTCTTCTCACGCCACTACAAGGTAATCTTGCACGCGATTAGTGATGACGCGCTCGAAAAGTTTACCAAGAGAGGAAGTGAGGGACATTGGTCGGAGGTTTTCGGTCTGAAGTTTTTGCCCGGCTTCGGTATCATTATGACCTCCGCGTGCTTCCATTCAGGAAGAAGCGTTCCACGTTGCCAATGATCATTGAAAAATGCCGTTATTTCTTGTACGGCGCTGTCGTTGAGGTTCCTGATAAGGGAGTACGTTATTCCGTCTTCCCAAGCAGCTGTGTTGCGATTGCTGCTGCGAATGGCTGCGTAAACTTCGTCCACCGTTATTGGTCGGTCGAGAGTGTCATTGGCACGTCCACAATACGCAGCCTGAGATGCGGGTGGGTAGAAATCGCCAAAGCATTTTCGCCGGACTTGATCCAGCAGCTCGTCGTCAGTACCCTCAAAGACGTGTATGAGGCGCATAACTGACTTATTCGTCTCATTTTTTGTTCGAGTGGGGTCCATCGAAGCGCGCAAAATGTGCCACGTGCGGGCCGTGCCCGATGAGCTTCGAAGAGAGTATCTAAACTGGGCCCAATTGAGTCGCGCCAGTTCTGTAGCGTACTGCTCTGCCTGAGTGGTGAGTGTGGCGATCCTTAGCTTGAGGCGTCGGTTATGTTTTTGCGTCCTCCATCTGCGGATGAGGCTCTTTCGCGCTTCCCACAGATGTAGCAGATGGCCTTCCACTTCCGGCAGTGCAGCTTGTTCTGTTAATGGTGGTGGTCCAACGCTGTCGAATTTCTTTAAGTTGGGTGCACCAGTCGGTGAGGCTTGTGAGGTTGTCGAGTGAATATTCGCTCTCACGACGAAAGGCGTCCCAGTTTGTGATGCGTGCTTCTCCAATAGACCGACGCGCTGCGCTCTCTGTAACTTTTGTGCGGAGAATGAAGTGGTAACTGCCCAAGGATTCTTGCAGGTTGTCCCAGTTATAGTTTGCACGGCCACTGGCGAAGGTGAGATCGGGGCAAGTGTCCCTGCACACACTGTTGCCGATCCGGGTAGGGAACGCGGTATCTGTAAGCAGTTCAAGCTGAAATTTTTCAGTGGCAGCCGCAGGCTGTTTGCCTTTGACATCTGAACGGTTATAACACCAGCGTTCGCCGAGAGCGTTGAAGTCACCGAGCAGTAAGAGTTCTTTTCCCTGGGCCAATCGGTAGGCACCTTGGACGAAGGCTTGGAAATCAGTGTTTTTTGCTTTGGGGCGTTATATACGTTGACAATGATGATACTTCGCTTTTCTCCTTTCTTTTTTTGCCTGAGAACTAGCTCCACAATCACATGTTCTATGTTGGTGTCTGGGATGTTGTCTAAGCCAACTGCGATTATCGCTTTGTCAATCAGGATGGCCGCTTTGCCCTTTGTTTGACTATTAGAGGACTCATAACCTGAAACTATGGGTGGCGTTCCGGGTTCCTGAAGTGCTATGACATCTGGCCGAGCAAGGCGTGTGTTATTGTACTGTTAGAGGAGGCTCCGCTTTCTGCGGAAGCCGCGGCAGTTCCATTGCCAGACTTCGAAATGTTCGCCAATGAGTGGGGCTGTGCTGCCCATGGTTAATTTGTTGAGTGAAAAGGCGTGGGTATCGGAATCTCGGCTTGCAACACCGATGTAGGAGTGAGGATGAGAGCGCTGGGTGTCAATGCGGGGGTAGCGAGGATTTCGGATGCATATGATTCCATCCTAGTCTATGGTAACCTTGATCTGTCGTGGCGTGCGAGCTACGAGTGGCCCTTTTCCTGCGTATATTTTCGCTTGTTTCAGCAATTTGCGCCTCGAAGCATGTCTCGAGAGAGTCGAGGGGTTCTCTGAACTGCGTGAATAGGGCACTGAATTGTTGCGATAGCTGCTGCGCGAGCGTTCAGAGCATTTCGCGTAACTCCTCGCGTGTGACTGTGGTGCCCGACGCAGCAGGAATCGATAGAGCCATTTTAGGGATTTTCTGTCTCTTGGGGGAGGTTGGGTTTTTTTTTCGGGGGAGTCGGGCGGCGATCCAAGACGCGCCATTAGGGTATAAAGTTGAGAACTGTCCTTGGCTTGACGTGCCCTGACGGCCGCCAGCTCCAGTTTGAGTTGTATGTTTTCCATGAGAAGGTGTTCGTATGCGGTGGACAGGGTATTGAGTGGAGCGATGGGAGGATCTACATTTGCTGACCAGCTCACCTTATTGTCGGCACCGGCTGATGGAGTGGGATTGGGCTTCTCATGTTTGCTGGAGGTGTGCGGGGACTGTTGACAGGCGAGTTGCTGCTGCTGCTGCTGTGCCTTGGTCATCTCGTTCTTCGGATGCTGTCGCTGCTGCTGTTGTTGCTGCTGTGGTTGCTGCTGTTGGCCAGGTTCCACAGAAGGGAGGGGCGGGAAGGACTTTGACCTCGAGCGTGAGCGGGAGTGGCTGCATGAGGTCTCGTTTTCTTTGCTGAACCACCTGCGTTTGGGAGTGGGTAAGTTACGATGGGGGTTGCGACCCCTGGCTGGTGCTGCTGGTTGAGGAGGTGGCCGTGGGCGCGGGGCCTTCAGTCTCTGAGAGCACTCTTTGGTGCCCTTTAAGTGCGCATCTTCATACATGTGACATTTGGGAGCACAGGGGTGACCGTCAACGGGGTCAAGGATACCACACTGCCGACACATGGGAGTGTTTAGCGTGGGGCCTGAGCTGTGCCCCGGTTGTAAGCAGACTTGGCAGGCTTGTCGCGTCGGCTTGTACGGGTGGCAGGCCACCTCCCCACCGTAATACAGTACATATCGGGGCAGAAGATGCCCTCAAAAGTGATCACGGCAGATTTGGTAGCACCAAGCATTCGTGCACTGTGCACTGTCACTCCCTGCGTGCGCACGCGGAGGTTGGCGGTGAGTTCTTCCGGAGTTGTGCCAGGGTCTATCCCATGAATAACTTCCCGCAAGGTGCCCTCAGGGGCCGCCACATAGGTATTGAATTCTTAGGTCTTCCTCTCCAGCGTGAGGGTGGTGATCCGACGAAGAATTTCGGCCGTCTCAACATGTGGCGTGCTGGCAATAATGATGTTCGAACCGGGGCGAGTACGTATAATGAAATGATCACCAGTACAATGTTTTCGAGAATTGGCCGCCACTGCTACGGCTCGGGAGATTTGATGCGTAGTGTAGTTCAGAATGGCCAGGCCCTTTTTCGGGCGCATGATGATCTTTATGTCCGTGCGTGGAAGCGGCGGCGGCTTCCGTCGTAGCTGGCGCGGCTTCGTTACGGGTGGTGGTGTTCGCGCCGGTGCGACGACGGCCGCGTCTGCCTGCGCAGCAGGAGCGCTTGCAGCCGCAGCTGCCCCGGCGCTGATGTTGCTGGGCGGAGTGCTTTCAGGACTGGCCGGCTGCATCAATTCCGCTCAAGCTTTGTCGATTTTTTTCTGGCGTTGAAGCTGGCGACGGGAAATCGCCAGTTTCTAGTTGGCGTCGGTGTCTCTTAGCCAGTCCCAGCGATGCAGACCATGTGCGATGGTGCACGGCAACTCATCTTCGGTTGCCGAAGTGAGCTCCTCGAGGTCGAGAGATTCCGTGTTAACATGGGTGTCGTTGGGGCTGAATGCAGGTTGAACGCATCCGGTAGTAGTCACGTCAGCAGCTGGCATAGTGCTAGCGTCCATATTGTTGTGGAAGGGGTCCCGCCGTTAGGCCAAGTCATCCGTGCTCGCAAAGGCGAGCTGGGTTGACGCTTAGGCCCAGCGGCCCAGTGCTCACATGGGTTCTTCTGAAGGCAATAGAGAAAATTGGAGATGTTCTACAGCCTCGGGAAGGGTGTGCGGTTCCTAGGACAGTTAAAAGTTGATGATCCGACACAGTGCCGGTGACGATATTGGAGTAATCCGGTCAACGAGAGCACACGTTCGGCGGAGCGTATGCGACGCGCGTCCGCTCACTCCGGCATCCACCGTGCGTCTCTGGGCACAGCGACGCAACGTTAGCAAAATGCGAGCACTCTATAGTCTGACGCCAGGCACAACTAGCGTCCGTTGGCGCGGCCCGACGGCAACCAGCGCGAAATGTGGCATGCTGCATTTCTTGCCGATGCGTTAGCCAGACAACACTGCGTCTTTCTTTTTTCGTGAAGGAGCGACGCCGTACGCTGCAACGCGCATGCGTCAAAGCAATCCATCGTGGCGCGCGCCTGCGAGTATATGGCAGGACCAGCGCCTCGTGTGGCAACGCCAGCGTGACGCGAGGAAATGAACGCCGGCGAGCACGCGCACCGCGTCATGTCGAAATGTATTGTCGCCTTCACGGTGGCATGTAGTTCTCACATGACACGCATCTCATGATTATTAGGTTTGCCCCAGTCACAAACCTTTGCCATCCGATGGGCTGACGTAATACAAAATTTTGCATATGTGAAGCTAGCGAAACGGCCACGAGCGCATCACGAGTATGGGGTGTAGTCATGTTGTCACATGACACACATGTCATGATTTTCATGTAAAGGTCTGTCGCTTGTGTTCGCCCCGCAATCATGTCATACTATACCAGTTTTTCAACATGCCATGTGTACGAAACCACCGTAATAGCTGCAGGACTTATAAATGTGAATTATAACGTTTATGACACACATTTCATGGTTTTAATGTTACGACTAGTCAAATATGTTTTCCATACTGTCATGTTATGCCATACGAAGTGTGGTATGAATACCATTACTGAAACAGCCAGGAGAGCTAAAAGTCAGAGGCTGCTAAATAGATAGATAGATAGATAGATAGATAGATAGATAGATAGATAGATAGATAGATAGATAGATAGATAGATAGATAGATAGATAGATAGATAGATAGATAGACAGCGGAGCTCAAGCGTTCTCCCAAGTTTTTTGAAGACGATAGTCTTTCTCGGGGACCTTCGACGCAAAAAGTTTTGTCTGTCTGTCTCTCTCTCTGTCTGTCTGTCTCTCTGTCTGTCTCTCTGTCTGTCTGTCTGTAAAGTTGTCTGTTCACTCATAACAGCATCGGGTATTCGAAACGGCCCACCCCATCTGAAGCGCCCACCCATGTTGCTCAAGGTTCAGCGTTCCTACTTGTGCAATTGTCGTTTGAAAAAGCAGTTCTGCATGTGCGCCTTTTACTAGATAAGGCATACATAAGTGATCACGCTTCGCTGACCACGCAACGCTTGCATGGAAAGGCGTGTGTTTCCAATGCTTTGCTAAAATGAGACTGTGCTGACACCTACCCGTCCTCTTGCGTTCTACACCTTATCACCTTTTAGGCTGGGCTACACACCCGTCTCAGAGCCACGCGCTTTCTTTTCGAAAAAGAAACTGCCAGATGGCGGTCATGTCTCACGTGTGACGTGACTTCATGCGCTCGTTCGCCTCGAGGCATTCACTGACTGTCTTGAGCAGAACATCAAATAAATGTTTCTCTCCACACGCAAGACTATCGTCATTCGACGACATTTTCAGAAAAAACGCAGATACGTGGCCAATTATTTAAATGCGAAGCATTTCTTAGCGAACTTCAGCGAACTTACCTTGAGCGTATCTATCTATCTATCTATCTATCTATCTATCTACCTATCTATCTATCTATCTATCTATCTATCCGCTTGCGTTTGAATGCTCTTGTGGTCACCCAATGTATTGGCGTGAACCAAAATTAGCCTGACAGGGTAAGATGGCATGACGAATACGACGCGCTTGTGAAGACATAAATTATGTCACAATCCCGTCGTGTACATCGTCAAACACTTTCCGCCAGACAGTGGCACATACCATTGGCCAGGTATGTACCGCTGGTATGCGGGCATGTGCCACAGGTGATTAAATTATGGTATCCACCCAGGAACAATGAGAACACACATAGTCAATTTTAGCGCGCGATTGTTGATAAATACCCGACGTCAGCAGCGCTGATCCGACGAGTTCCACGTGGAATTGAGCGCAAGCATTCTGGGTGCCAATGAAGCATTTTACCACAGAGCTATATAAGCCAGGTCTCGGGACTACTTTTCAAATAGACGCTAATCTTCGTGTGGTTGCAGCGCTGCCTGCCTAGTTCGTATTACATTACATATGTACTATTTTGATACAGCCGTCCCGTCGGGTTAACGTCAGTTGTGGTTAGTTGCCATGCGCTGAAGTTGATTTATGTACCAGTGTCCGATTTCAGCATCTTCGCGAGCATCAGTGCATCATATCAGCCTCTGATGTTGCTATACGCATCTTCCGGTTGACATCGTTGTGCAAGGGCAAACATCTGGTTATATAAACGTCTGCAACTCTTCAACATATGTCTGTGCGTGCAACATTTGTACATATATTTAGCGTCATTTCATGACGTGTTCCTCAATAAAAAAAACGTAACATGATCAGCTTTCCTCCGCATGCTTCGCATAACGTCGATTCCCCGGTACGTGGGATCTGACAATTTTTTTCGTTAAGCAGACTTCGAAGTGCACGAGTGACTACAATTCGTCTTGACTACAGCAGCGGTATTTAAAAAAATTGCCCGCAGCTTCCCTCGGGGGAACACTGAGGAGGACGCGGAGCATATAATTGGTTAACGGGGTGTTAAAGTGCGACTTACTTGGGTCGATAGCTAAATTGGTTAACGTGGTTGTGAAATGGGGTGTTAAATTGCGACTTACTTGGGTCGATGGCTAAATTGGTTAACGTGGTTGTAGGAGGGGGTGTTAAATGAGTGAACACGTACACACGTATGCGAAAGGACGGCGCTGGTCGAAGGGACGTCGATCATTGTGTTTGTGGATTCGTTGGAATTCATTTCACCGCGACCTTGGACGTCGACGCGCCGTACAAACCAACCGACGAGCGGCAACTGAGCAAGCGAGCGCCGACCTTGAGTATATATACGGCGCGAACGGCGCATGCACTGTCAGCTGTTGAATGTTCTCGAAGGAGAAGCGCGCGCGCGGCACAGATGGCGACGGCGCGACGGCGCTGTCAGCTGTCGAATGTTCTCGAAGGAGAAGCGCGCGCGGCACAGATGGTGGGCGACGGCGCGACGGCGCATGCGCGCGCGTCAGCTGTCGAATCTTCGAGAAGCGGTGCGGACGGCGCGGACGGCGCGGACGGCGCACTACAAGGCGCGAGTATAAGATGCTTCCACATCTAAAAACGCTTGAACAGAGGTGTGACAGTCGAGCGCGACATCAAGGTCGTCGGGTGATCGTCGACCAGCCTATACACAAAAAATCACTATTTTGCCTTTTTAGTCTTGTTAACTGTTCCATGCAACTATAATCGTTCCTATACGATGGAATGGACACTGTTTCTCTCTACTTTAAACTGTTAATTTTTTGCGGTCGAGCGCCCGGTTTGAGGGATTTTTCATCCACGGACGATAACATAATTGCTGCGATAGATCCGTAGAAACTGGTCCTCAGCATTCCTTCGTTAACAGCTTGCAGAAGGAAGTGACAAGAGATTAAAAAAAAGGCAGAAAGGGTATAGTGAAGTTTACGTGTTATCTCCCTCTTCTGAAAAGAGTACACCAGGCCGTTGCACTGTGGTGGTTCTTGTTCGAAGTTCGCCCAATGACCTTCAAACCACCCTCCACTGTACGCTAAAATATTTTATACAGTGAGGTCCCACGAGCAGCAGTCGTTTGACAATGCGAGCGCCTGTGATTACGTCAGCCTGCTCGATAAACTTTGCAGCACTCGAACTAGTCTATTGAAACAGTGTGTTATTGTACATAACAGATACCGAAATTTGAATCGTATATTTTTGCCCGCATTTTGTTTAGCCATCTCGAATATGTGTACGGTTTTAGCCTTCAAGTTTGCTAATGCACCCTGCTTTCTTCTAATATTCAGGCAAACACAATTTGGAGCATGACGGTAAACCCGCAAGCGTGGAGTCCCAGAACTACATTTGCTGTGTCAGTTGGCATGGCGGGCCGATGGTATAGGCCGAAGAGAAGAAACAGCGATTCCCATGGGGCCGGCAACTACCAGCTTGGAAAGCCTTGCGAGAATGAGCAGCGCGGGGATATAGGACAACAGATATCAGGAATCGACTTAGTGAGTGCTCCATTCGCCTCTATTATTGCGATAGCAATTGTATGGACACTCTCGGCTAGATTTCGCCGCCGGCGTCGACGTCGGCATCGATATCATGCACCGTTTATGTAAAGGTATCTAAATATGTGAAAACGCAAGAAAGAAGAAAATTCCAGAAAAAATACTACGGCACGTGAAATCGAACGTGGGACCTCCGCGTCGTGTATTCCAGGCGTTGCCCCTGGGCCACCGTGAGGCGCCTCCTCAGACTTTCAAACGGCAAGCTATTTATGTCTATCACTTACCGCTTTTGGCGGTAATCTTCAGGAGAACTACCGTGTCTTCAGCTATCAGCAAAATGGCGCCGTGAGCACGCACGGCTCTCACCTCTCACGCGTAGTTTGGCCCGCGTAGAGATAAAGGGGTGTACGCTCGATCACGCACCCATATCTTCCTTTGGAGAGGTCGTACATCTCGCACGTAATATTTTGTAGCTACCAAACGCACAATGGTCACTGCAATCGTCGCACATCCTCCGTTTGCGAAAATGGCGCGCTTTTCGCACATTGCGAAGTAACAACTGAGACGCTTATTCGCATTTATCTGTACCCGTGAGTGCGTTTTGTGCGTCATCAAACGCGGGGCACGTTTCCATCTGCTTGCCATGCTGCGTCAGACCTTCCAATTTGTTGCTATCGTAATGATTGTTTCGCCTTTGCGGCAAAGCTGTGACCTGTTCTATCTCACTCCTCGACATAACGAATAGCTTAGGCGAATCTATGAATACCACGCCAGTCGAAGTGCTTCCTGTTCGCCAATGGAAAACTACTCGCACATTATAGAGGCCAGTGCGGGAAGTAATATTGTGCCAAAATGCTTCATTCAGACCCCGCGCAGGAATTACTGTTTTGGGGCTCTGCCAATACACGGGCGCACCTAATAGGAACGGTGAGCATATAATAAAGTATTAAAAATGCAGGACGAAGGGCATTCACATTTTTATATTACACACCTCAAACAGGCCATGAAAACCAGGAACGTTTGCAATGGGGAGACTTTTTCGGAACACGATTTCTTGTTGCTGACGTTTGCAACCGTTTATATGTTCACGTATTACGCAATGTCTGTCATTAACCCAGACATGCGAACATCAAAAAGATGCAGAATGCACATGGTGCTCCTTGCAAGACGCCGTGTAGTGACTGCGATCGTACTATTCAACAGTGGTTTGCAAGCGTGACGAGCAAGAAGAACCCAGACATTCGCAAGCCGCAAGGCTATTCTGAGCATGGATATTGAGGAATTATGACTGTCCGAGGAATGCGTGCAGTGACGAGTAATTTTCGTCTTGCCGATGAGAGTGCGCACAAGAAGACAATGCATCTAACTTCGAGATGAAGCCTTTGCCTGGTTTTCATAACCACACACTACGCGCCAGTAGTGGGATTGATCAAAATATTTCAGGCAATCGCTGAACGCTTCCAGAAGAAGCGGAACGAAGTGAAATGCAAGTGTGCTCCCCCCGCACCTAACTCCCACCCTCGTGTTATAAAAACTAGGCAAATTACAATACGTTTGCCTTTAGGTACCTAGCCGCTGAGAAAGTTGCTCTTGGATGCAAAATGTTTGAATTTTCGGTATATAAGCCAACACGTTAACCTTATCGTCGCTAGCATGTGAAAACTTGATTGATTTCATTGTCATACAGGCATGCAGCTTCCCAAGCTACAAAAACTCATTCACGGTAGACACGACTTTCCAGGCGATGGTCGGCTACGACAAGGTCGAAGGTTGGCTGTTTACCTTCGACACAGCCGAAACACTTCGGTATAAGGTGGGCGCATTCTCTGTAGTGCCAACTGCGCGCACGTGCGCCAGTGCCAATTATTTCAACGCAGCAGCGTTAGAAGCGCGTTTGGGTGAAGTTCTGGTGTCGACGTCTGCGTCTTTGGTGAAAATAGGTTTAAAAACAGCGTTTACTTGAATCAGAATCAAACCGAAGCTTCCTGCATGTGAAGAAGTTGTTTCCCGCAAGAGCAATGCTGAAAACGAATTCCAGAAAAAAAAAGGACTACAGGAACGTCTTGTAATGTGACGAGTCAACTTAAAGCATGTACTACTTGTATGTAGCAATAGCCAGATATTGTTCCAGGACCCAGACGTCAAAACAAGCTAATTGCCCAACAATTGCATCTTGCAAAGACCCCCCTAATACAAATCACCCATAATATATCATCTTCATCACCAAAACCACTTACAAAGTACGTTGACGTGTTGCCTTACGGACGCGTAGTGCGTGTTTTATTGATTCTCAAAAGGTAGTATTATGGCATAGGGAGCACGTCATAGCTATTCGAACATTAGGCATTCTAGAATAACTTTCAACGGCGAGTGTTACTCGCACGAACGTGGATTTCTTTCCGGTATTATAGAAAATTACAACCTAGAAGTTAAGTGATAATACCGACTGAGAAAGCGATGCTAAGGGCGTCCAGTTACACTATCGCCTTGTACATTTAAGATCAAGCATCCCGATTCTACCTTTTCATACATTATTTAGATTGCTTAAGCATTCGCATCGCATCTGTTACTCCAAGTAAGTAATCATTCTGGCGAACTGTACCTACGGATATTACGCCACACCTGCAACGAAGGACTTGAATACGAGGTGCAGTGCACCATTTAACCATTGAGAAATGCAGGAGAAGCGCGCGGCATGGTTTATGGCTATCGTAATTTTTCGCCGATGACTAAGATAGACAAGTAGCTATTTATATGCACTTTGCTCACTCCGGCCATTAGAATTGAGGCCAAAACCTGGAGTTACTGGGGATCCTGCTTCAATTTTTCAGGGAGGCCAGGAAACGCTTCCGACTGGCAGTCAGAACTCCTGAGAATACGGTAGCCATAGAATATAAAACAGCACGTGTTCTGGAGCTTATAGTGCTCAAAGTCTGCTGAATGTTTCTCTCTTCTTTTCCTATGAGTGATGCCATAGGCATACATTCACTGGATTGAATGACTTAGCATCTTGTGCATCATATTTACCTTGGGAGCTGCGGGATGCCACTAGGTGACCACGTGTGTGCTCGTAATCTCACTGCAATTACGCCGGGCATGTGAACAAATAAAATTGATGCATATTCACTAGGTGAACCTCTGTGTATCGTATGGGTCAATAACTTTACATGGCGTGAACGTTAGCCCACATAATGTAAATTAAGCGACGTAAAGTGACATAAAGAGTCGATGACAAGTACAGGTCATAAGTTTTATAATACCTACGTTGAAGCCACCGACTAGTATAAAGAGGTTGTTTATGCTTGTACGTGTTTTGTACTTATCAGTGATCATTATGATCCATATCAGTTTACATTTCAACCTTTCGTGTGCGTGTCTCACATCGCAATGCAATACCCGAGCGTTGCCTCATATACTGCAGCCGTTATATCGGACACCAAACAAGGCTCGCCCTTAAAGTGATTCGCCCCTAAAAGAAAGAGAATTCAAGATAATTACACGTACCTGATGCAACTTCTTTCTCCCGTAATATCTGTAAGTGATTAGAGTCCAGCCCGCTCCCTGGTACGAAAGAAGAGAGAAACCAGTTACAGCTTCCCACAGACCTCTAACTCCACTCGTACATCACGGATTCTGAAACTTCTGCGATGGTAGTTTTGTGAGGCTATTCATTTAATGAAAAAATTTGACGGGTATTTGTAAAAACGTCGCAGGGCCCCTTTGAGAAAAAAAAGAAAAAAATGACTATTGATTTCATACATTTTAAGGACCACTGTATTCAGGGATATCTGTTAGCCGTTTTGCCTTTCTGAAAAAAAAGGTCTCTAAAAAATAAGGCCCTACTATGGGCAATGATGGCAAAAAGTAATAGTAATACAAGCGAACATGTCGTGGAGAAAATGTCATAGCTACTTAAGTTTGATAGATCTGAAAATTGTGTCATGGACATTGAGCAGCCACTCTGGAATGAGAAGGTGAGCAAAGTCCAAGTAACAGTAGGCATTGAGAAGGAAATAAGTTAAAATTTAGAGCGGATTAGCTTACAGACAGTCAAGACAAAATAAGTATTCATTCCAAATAATGTAAACCTGATGAAAGAGAAGCTGACGAATAGGTACTTGCCACCGGCTACACCGGAACCTACGAACGTGAATAACGCGGCCGATTTCTACCACTGAGCTATGGTGTTCATATTTCAGTCAACTTTACAGGATATATATGTGCTTCAAACACGAGACCGAGAGATACCGCTTGAGCGTATATATTTTGCATTTTGTCGTAGTTGCACAGACACACGCGTGAACCCTCAAACGCCATATTGTGTAGGTGCTACTCTTTCACAGGATCTTTACTCTTAATCCTACCAGCAGCGTAGCATCAACTGTCACCTGCACAATATTGGTTAGAGTCACTGATCGCAATATCTCTATGTCAAATATGTAGGTCCAGGTCTCCTATCAGTTGTTGTCCCTAGGTTTTTCACTTTTGCTTTACGTAGTGGCGTCTGCCTCTCTTACCGTTGTGCGCTCACTTAAGCTGATGTCGGCCAACTTGTTCTTTTTAAACCCAGATATAAAAACACTAACGGATGTTCTAACAAATAAAATGTGAACGTGGCCCCGGCGTTTTCCGACCAGTATCTTCCTGACCTTTGTGGGTGGCCTAGTTTTGAATTATTGGTAATGTAATGAAGTGCACCTTTCTTTCTCAGCTCTTTCTTATAGTTAAAATAACAAATGCGTGGGATCTACTGCTCTGTTCCTGGCTAGAGCAACCAGGGACTATTAGAGTTCCCAAACCGGGCTTGACGCTATCGTGTCCAATTTATTTCTCGTAAAATCAGTGAAGATATCTGTTTTCAATGGATCACTCTGGCACTCCCATGTCATGTAGCATACTTTAGCCGTTTATTATTGTATGAGTGAGCGTGGGATGTGCACCTTGCGCATCATTATCTGAGCAAGTTGCATCTGCGACTCTGCAGCAAAGCAGGCAGTTGACATTTCACCAAGCTAACAGCTCCATCAATATTATGAAGAACATGCATCTGCAAACGAACTTCACCCAATTAGTCTTCCGCTGCGAGAAAAACGCAAAAAATGAGAGCACAAACACAGTGCTATGTTTGTGCTCTTTTTTTCTGTTTCTTTTATCAACGTTTATTTATAATATCTTACCGATTAGCCCAGCAAAACACCCTTCTGGAGTATTCCGCAGCTCATCACTGGGTGTCGTGACATAAAGAAAAAGCGATGAAAATTCACTGAAAATTGCGATAAGGTCTAATATTCATTGTAAGCGCAGCTACGTGTTAGGGCAACGACAACTGTGCGTGAACTTTTGGATTACCGCAACGTATTTACAGCACCATAAGTGTAGTTTCTGTAAACATAGGAAAGTACCCAATATGCGATCATCCTTCTTTCTGCGGTCAAGCTGGGTACCCTAACAAATCTGTAAGGTATTATGTGTACTCTGTTGAAGGGGCATATGACATATCACAGTGAATTAAAATGGCGGCTTTGCAGTAGGTGAGAAGCCTTAAACTACACGCGTTGTGCAATTATTTTGTGGTGACTGGTATGCGAAAAATTTCATATGTTAGGGCGATTCCTCACCCGACATGACGTATTCATAGGGTCTTTTTGCAGAGGAGTTTGACGCACAAGCCAGGTTATAATGCAAAAACTGCACTGCCACGGAGAAGGCCAAGGCTAAAATCTCGTTCTTTCTCGTTTTTTAATTTTATTTCTCTGCTTTGTCTATTTTTTCCGCTAATTACCGCCTTGGCAACGGTGACGGCACTAGTCGTAGGAACGTGTGCCAATGTATTTCACTTGAAAAATTATAAGAGTTATCAACAAACTGTTTTTTTGTGTTAAGCGCATGTCGTTTTTTTTACTTTCTGCAGTTGTGTGAAGCCAAGAGCAATGTGACAGCACTAAGGCTGAACCTCGTCGCTTCCGACATCGGCTCTGAGGACTATACAGACATCTGTGGGTTCGGGGCTGTGTCGCGACTTCGCATGCTCAAGGCCCTCTCTCTATTTTTTGCGCACAATTACACTTCGAGTGCGGAGAAATCAATTTGCCTGACGGTCACTGGTTAGCAATGCAGTCAAACTGAATAAAAAAACTGTTCCAAAGTGTGTACATCTTGCGTTGTAGATCATTCAGAGCAGAATTCTCTTAGTCAAACCAATACCGCTGTGGGTGATGGCGTAAGCCTATAGCCAGAACACTGGGCATTTCTCGTAGTTTTAACTGATTGAGAGTCACGGAGACGGAAAGTTAGAGGAGCTGAGAGAAAGCGTCAGCGAAGTACAGCGTGGTTCAGCAACGTTTGACGAAGGACCATAGCCCGGGGAGCGGGGTCGAACGGGTCAGACCCTCACTCCATCCGCAATTCTGATGTAAGAAGGTGTGGGCGTGCGTACGCATCCTGTATTTCTCTGTTGTTGTGTTCTTCACGCACACCAATTTACCTTATAAGATGCTTATGCTTTCAGGGAAATTAACTAGTCAAAATAGGTGGTTGTCCAATATAGTCAAGGTCTTCAGCAAAATCATCCTCGCCTTCCCACCATCAACAACATTCTTGACAGTGGGCCTGTTGGAACGAATCAAGCATTTTCATCAGCTATATCGCCTATTCTTGAGGAACTCGGATGTCATCGACAGCGTAATCCCGCCAATAGTCGGCGTGGCCCGGTATCGGCTCAACGTCACCCGATTCTCCTCTACCACCATCGTCCCCCCTACGCCTTCCCGTTCGCCTGCCCTCTCCTCTTTGCTCGTTCCTTCTTTCTTTTTTTTTTTCGACAATGACTTGCCTTTCTTCCCTTCTTTCTACTCGTTTTTGTGTATCTCCTCTCTTTAGCATAGACATCTGTCTATACTCTCCGACGTTTCGTCTCTAATTTTCATTTCTTACTTCCCTTTCACTCTCATTGCTATTTATTTATTTTATATATATATATATATATATATATATATATATATATATATATATATATATATATATTCCTGCTGCGCCCGAGGGCGTTAGTGCAGAGGGGACATACACAGCGTAACATATGCTTACATAAAAAGAACTATTCAAAAACAACATTAACACAAGAACAGATCATAACAAAAATGTAGCTATGAGTGTAGTAGTATGTCCCTGAAAGACGCTTCAATGCGTCAGTCTCCAATCTCCTGTGGAAGCTGATTCCACTGGAATATTGTGCGCGAAAAAATGAGTATTGGTAAAGGTTTGTTAGCAAAAACTTTCTCTTAATTTCAAAGGGTGGTTATTTCTCTTAGACAGAAAATGGGGAGGTGAAATGTAGGAATCTTTACCTATATGCCAATAAATATTTTGAATAACATTTGTAATCTGAAGTGTTCCCTACGTGACACTAACCAATTCCACCCTAACCTATCCTTAAGCACAGTGACACTGACACTGAAGTAATACTTGCTAGTCACGAAATGAGGTGCGCGGTTTTGTACAATATAGAGCTTGTTAGGCAAGGTTTTTGTTTGTGGGTTCCACGCTTAGCAGGCATATTATAAGATAGGTCGGATAATCGAAAACTAAGTAGTTCTCTGATTTTGGAAGGAGCCAGCCAGAAGTTTTGTTCAACAAAGCTTTACATTCTGCAGGACCTCGCTGTGACAAATTCAACGTGCTTAGCCCAGGTAGAATTTGCTAAAAGTAGACACCAAGATATGTATACTCAGGTACACGCGTTAGCTGGATGAAGTCTAATGTATAATAAACAAGTATGGGTCGCATTTACAAGTGAAGGAGACGCACTGGCACTTTCTAGGATTCAGAGACTTATGCCACCTATTACACCAGTGCAAAATACTGTCGAAATCGCGTTGCAAGAATAGATGGCCAGGAGGGGCTATATTACAATGGTAAACCACACAGTCATCACATACAGACGTACTTTGCATGAGACATCCAGAGCAATGTTATTGATCTAGACTAGAGACAAGAAAGGTCACAACACAGATCTCTGTGAAACTGCTGAAGTAACAGCAACACATTCAGATTGGGAACGAATAATCACGACACTTTCGTTTGGTCTAGCAAATAACACCTTATCCAATGAAGCAATGCAGGAGTAATACCGAAGAATGAGAGTTTATGCAGCAGCAGAACATGCTTCAGTTCAGTTCAGTTCAATTTATTACCTTAAAGGCCCCCCTTTCTAGGAGGGGCATTACATAAGGGGTGGGGTTTTATTTAGGTTAACAATAAGCAGTAAGAGTTGTTTTAGCATTGAAGATGATCAATAATACGGTGTTGAAAGGCAGATGATGAGGCGATGTTGGCAATGTCCCGGGGGAGGCAGTTCCAGTCCGTGGCTGCTCGAAAAAAAAACGAAGCAGAAAAAGCAGTGGTGCGCGAAGATGGGCGGGAAACCTGAAATGGATGACTGGTTCGATGAGATATGCGTGCTGCGGCTACAATATAAGGTGGCTGATTGAGGGAAGAATGAAATAATTTGTGATAAAGAACGAGAGTTGCAGTGCGGCGGCGCAAAGAAAGGAGTGGCAGTCCAGATTTCGGTTTCAAAGATGAAATACTGATATCGTATGAGTAAGATGAGTGAATGAATCTGGCCCTACGGTTTTGTACCACTTCTAATGCTTTGATTAAATACGCTTGATGTGGGTTCCATATGGCAGATGCATATTCTAAATTTGGTCTGATTAAAGATTTGTACGCAAGTAATTTTACATGTAGGGAGGCTAGGCACAGAATCAAGTGCTTTCTGAAAGTCGCCTGCACTTCAAGGTCAAATGAGTAAAAAAACCATCTTCACTGAATTCTATGAGCTGTGTTGAACAAGAAAGGCTAGACCGAAATCCATGTTGAGATTCAGTGAAATGGTTACTTTCTACATATTACGTTACGACGCTTTAGACTACGTTCTCCATTGCTCTACTTCACACGTTTGTTAAGAAAACCGGCCTGTGGTCGACGACAATAGTTTTTGGCCACCCTTATGTTTCAGAACCACATTCGCGACTTTCCATTCGCTTGGTAAACAATTAACTGATTAATTGATATGTAGGGTTTAACGTCCTACAAACACCATATAATTATGAGAGACGCCGTAGTGGAGGGCTCTGGAAATTCCGACCACCTGGGGCTCTTTAACGTGCACCCAAATTCGAGCAGGGCCTGCATCCCTAGGTAAACAAGAAGTACTCAATGATTTCTCAAAAAGTATAACAAGGTAGTGGGCAATTACTCACAGCAAGCTTTTAACAGATAAGAGGGTATACCGTCAGGGCGATTTGCAAAGAAGCCTTTATTTTTTGAAGCAATTTAAGTGTACCACCGTGTGTTATCAAAAGCTCTGGCATAGGTTCAGACACTGCCAAGAATACACGATACATCACTGTGACAAGGGTGCGTAAAGCACGCATGAAGAAAGCAATAGAAAGCAGAAGCTTTATCGGTGTCATCGATTGAACGTACACCGCTATCGTTTATGCCTGGGATGCCAATTGTATTTTTTCCTGATTGATTTGAAACACTTCCACAGTTTTTTCGGTTTTTTTTTAACTTTGAGCCCAATGCTAGGATCTTTCTTGGCAATCTTGCTTTTTTGTTTTTATATTTTTTCAAGCTAGTTTAGCCCCATGATTACACCAGAATTGTGTTACTTCACGAATTCATCGCTTGACTTCCGGAGTAACCTAAGACTTATCACTATACTGTTTGGCGGACAAATGTTTACTGGGAACATGTTTGTGTACCATCTGCTTTAGTATAAAGCAAAATGTATCACACAGAGTTTGGCAATCTGCAGACTGAGCTAAATGATTGAATTCATGCAGGAAAGGACTGCCTCATTCTATAAGAAAGCCTAATTTCCTCTATCAAAAAGATGTATATTCTGTTGCCAATCATGCTCGCAAGAAAAGGGGATTATATTAACGTGAGCCACAATACAGCCTTGGTCACTCATCCCAAGAATAATGGCGTTATCATGCACGAGCACTGGTTGATTTCAAAAGAGCAGATCTGAGAGGGAAGAAATATCGAGCCTCACCTAGTAGGTGTCTGTATACTAAGCCTTACGTCTCATTATGCACATGCCCTCCTCAGACGGGCCTGTGCTGCGAACATACAACCGCGCGACCGCAGTTTTTCGGGCCCATGGTGTAAGCGACAAATGATCGACGTAGCTCATTGTCCACCATATCTCTTCGTAAAAAGCAGTTACCTAAGAAGCCACTACGACAACATAATGATTCATTACCACTAATTGCAACAATATCATCGCATGAAGCAATTTACACTCTGCTTTACTTATAATTGGAAAATAAAACGTGTGCAACCATAACGCAATAAATAGAGAGAGCTGGCTTGTCTCAAGTGTATGTATATATATATATATATATAAATATATATATATATATATATATATATATATATATATATATATATATATATATATATATATATATAGTGAAAGCAACGATATATATGTAGTGAAAGCGACGAGTGTGAAACACTCTTTTATGCGCATGTGTGGCGTCACGTTGGACGTGAACTTATTACGAGTGGGCAGCTGATCAATAGTCCCTCGTATACAACCTAATGACACCAAGTCTGCCAGTACGAGACCCTCGTGAATGAATAAGGGAAAGAAGTGTTGCGGCTGGTTATTCTTTCACCCACTTTTCTTTCTTCTTGTTTACGTTCCATTGGTTCTAATGACTTCCCCTTACATTCGTTGGCATTACTTTCTGTTAGATCTCATTAATATTGTGTCAAAACACAGAAAAACGAACCCTTAGGTATACACTTTTTCCCTTATTTATTAACGAGGGTCTCGTACTGGCAGACTTGGTGTCATTAGGTTGTATACGAGGGACTATTGAACAGCTGCCCGCTCGTAGTAAGTTCACGCCCTATGTGACGCCACACATGCGCATAAAAGAGTGTTTCACACTCGTCGGTTTCGCTTGGCTCATAGATGGCGCTGGCTGGCACTCCTACTTCTAAATTAACATATAAACCCCAAAAAAGTGGATAGAGCAAAGGCCGCTGTGATACCTCAGTGGTTGGAGCATCGAACGCGTTATTCGAAGGTCGTAGGTACGATTCCTGCTCGCTGCTGTTTATTTTTCCACCCACTTTTCTTTCTTCTTATTTACGTTCCATTAGTTCTAATAACTTCTACTTACATTCCTTGGCAATATTGTCAGATCTCAATATTATTGTGTCAGAACACGGGAAAACGACCCTTAGGTATACACTTCTTTTTCTTATATATATGTGTATATATATATATATATATATATATATATATATATATATATATATATATATATATTTAAGGCAACGATTTGGTGTCCAGACGCTTCTTTCACTTGCCGAGCCTCTGCCCAACAACACTGGTCAGGCTGATGATGATGAGTATGTACATATGATACGATGACGCGTATAAATAATGCTCACACTTATTTTCCCCCCACGCCTGAGTGGCCAGCCCGGACGCGTCTTAGACGGAAACAGAACGTCGAACGAATGGCTTCAGACGCAATACGTGGACAGTTTTCGATCCCTGACAGCGATTATCCGAAGAAAGATGGGTGGTAATGACACGAGAGTTCGCTGAGGACGGTTGTTCATTGATTGCATAGGGTCTAATGAAGCGTGGCTGAAACTTTTCACACAATTCTGGAGTACGAATGGGCATCCAAAGCAACACTTCATCGCCCGGACTAAAGGAGACGTCACGATGAGAGCTGACATAGCGTTGCTTGCGATCTGGCTGATCGGCTTCTGTATTGAAGCGAACCCATTGCCTTTTTCCTCAAGCCTTGTGATGAACTGCTCTGATACGGTTGCCGAGGCGTCAGTTGGCATATTTAGGAAAGAGACGTCGATGGTGAATATTGGTGAACGGCCGTACACAACGTATAAAGGCGAGTAGCCAGTAGTTCTTTGAACAGCGGGGTTATGAGCAAACGTCACAAAAGGCAAAATCGTATCCCAGTTGTCGTGGTTTGGTGCGATGTACATCGACAGCATGTCTAATAGTGTCCGATGAAGTCACTCTGTCAGTCCATTACATTGGGGGTGGTAGGCTGACGTCGTCTTATGTACTCTGCCACAGGTTGAAAGCAGGGTTTTGATTGAGGTGGACAGGAACATTTTGCCGTGATCACTCAGGAGGACGTGAGGTGCACCGTGACGCAAAACAATGGTGTTGAGAGAGAAGTCTGCGACGTCTGAAGCAAAACTTGTGCATAGTGCAGCAGTCTCTGCTTACAGTGTCAGGTGGTCGACAGCAGTCACAATCCAACGATTACCTGCTGGCGTGATGGGGAGAGGTCTGAGTAGTTCTATGCCAACAATGGCGAAAGGAGTTTCGGGACACGGGATAGGCTGCAGAAGGCCAGCAGGAGACGAAGTTAGTCGCTTCCGCCGTTGGCACAGATGGCAAGATGCAACGTACTTGGCTACAAAGGTAGAGATGCCCGGCCAGAAAAAACGGTTTCTTGTGCGGCTTTGTGTTTTGTGAAATTCCAAGTAGCCTGCACATGGGTCGTCATGAAAGGCTTCGAGGTCTTGATGACGTAGAGAACGCGGAAGTACTAGAGCCCGGTGGTCTCCATCAGTAGTGTAAGAGTAACGACGGAGCACATTGTTATCGAGCTTAAATTGCCGTAGTTGTTGGGGAAATCTAGCATTAGGTGTAGGTGATATGTCATTTAGGCGTTAGATAAAACGATTGGAAAATGAATCATCATGCTGGCGTGTGGCGAACTCGGTGTAGCGATTTGAAGCCGGCGTGTCGATAACCGCAAGGTGTGATAATGTGAGGGGTGACGCAGTGCCTTGCCCACCAGACGAGCAGTCAGCTGACATACTTGATGATGACAGTGAAATGGGGCAGCGAGAGAGAGCATCTGCATCTTGGTGACTTTTGCCAGACTTAGAGATGACGTCAAAATCGTACTCTTGTAGGCGGAGCACCCATTGACCAAGGCGACCAGACAAGTTTCTCGTTTCGATAGCCAGCATAAGGCGTGGTGGTCTCTAATAACTGCGAAGTGGCGTCCATAAAAATACGGTCGAAACTTTTGTATGACCCAAACGACAGCGAGGCACTTCTGCTCAGTTATGGAGTAGTTCTCTTCAGCCGCCGTAAGAGCACGACTAGCATACGCTGTGACTCTTTCCGGTGAAGTGGCATCCCACTGTAGTAGAAATACACCAATGCCTTGACCACTCGCGTCGGTGTGCAGACATGTCGGTGCATTCTCGTTAAAATGGTACAGAACAGGGTCGGACGGTAGAGCATTCTTGAGGGCTTGAGAGGCACGCTCACAGTCGTTGTTCCAAGCGAAAGTTGATACGGATATCAGCAGCTTGTGCAGTGGCGACGCGGTGGCAGCTAAATGACTAATGAAACGGCGGAAGTAGGACGCCAGGCCCAGGAAACTTCGTAGGTCTCTCTGATTTTCTGGCTGAGGGAAGCGTATCACGGCAGCAAGCTTGTCAGGATCCGGACGAACGCCATCTTTGCTGAGAAGGTGGTCCAGCAACTTGATGTTATTGTTCGCGAAATGGCAATTTTTTGTGTTTAGCTGACGTCAAGCACTAGAAATACACGTCAAAACTTCGTTCAAACAATAAAGATGCTGACGAAAAGAAGAGGAGAAAATGACGATGTCACCTAGATAACAGAGACATGTTTTCCATTTTAGGCCGCGTAGGATTGCGTCGATCCTGCGTTCAAACGTGGCAGGAGCGTTACACAAACTAAATGGCACGACGTTGAATTCGTACAGCGTCTGGTGTTGCAAAGGCAGTTTTTTTTCTTTGTCCGCTTTGTGCATAGGTATTTGCCAATAACCAGACCGTAAATCGAGGCCGGAGAAACATTCAGCGTCTTGCAGAGGGTCAAGTGCGTCGTCAACTCGTGGCATCCGGTAGACGTCTTTGCGCGTGATTTTATTAGGTGTTCGATAATCGACGCAGAATCGCACCGAACCATCCTTTTTCTGACAAGCACTACAGGTGATGACCCCGAGCTGGATGACGGCCGGATAACATCTCGTTTGAGCATATCACCAACATTGTCCTCGATGAATTTCCGCTCTGCAGACGACACACGATCTGGGCGATGGCGTACGATTGTAGCGCAATGGCCTGGAGTTCTCCATTCATAAGAAGCCAACGCACACTGGCCGCTACCTTCATCTTGATTCTTCCCACCCCGCCTGCCACAAGGCCTCGGTTGTGACAACGCTACTCGAGAGAGCTAAGAACTTATACTCCAATGACACAGAGCGAAAGAAAGAGAAGGCCTGCGTAATTGCTGACCTCAGAAAAAGCGGATACCCAAAAGACTTCATTCGAGCCACCACCCGCCGCGCAGAGCAACAGAGGATACGAAAACACCAGTCAACCTCAATTGGCAGCCCCCCTCCCCCCAAAACGCGTACTGGTACCATACGTTCAGGGAAACAGCGAGATGTCAGCGCGGATCTTCAGGAAGGAAGGGGTTCGCATCGCGCACGTGCCTTCGTGTACGCTGGGCCGCCTCCTCCCCCGCCAGAAAGACCGGCTAACACTGGACAGGCACCCCGGTGTCGTTTACAAAATTCCGTGTGCCGATTGCCTCTCGTCGTATATTGGTGAGACGAAAAACCTACCGGAGCGACTGAAGCAACACGCCAACGTTGTGCGCAATTTCTACAAAGAGCGCAGTGCAGTAGCCGAACATGCTGAGCAGTTGGATCACAAAATATATTTCTAAGCGATGGCCATCCTTGAAAGCGAGCCAAACTAGAGGAGAAGGTTGTTACTTGAGTCGTCGCACATACAGAGGACAGCCCATAATATCAACTGCTCTCTCAAAACCCTTCCCCCAGTGTATTCACACGGACTGCGCTCCACGGCAAAACGAGAGGGAGAGAAAGAGGGGCCATTAGCCACCCCGCGAGTACTTTGAAGACGACGCTGCGAGTAGCCTCCGCAGACACTTCTGAGGAAGAAACCAAGTTGCTTCCAAAACTTCGGGTTTCTTCAAAGCTTTTGATTGGAATCTCCCAGTTTCATAACCAACCAGACAGACTTCTGTCGAATGTTTCTTTCAACGATGAACTTATACATTCCCTAAATTGTTAAGGTTGTCACATGACTAGAAGCACGGTGCTGCAAAACTTGTCCATATTATAATCGGGCCTTATTTTCTGTGAAGTGTTTGACAGACGGCAGCTTTATATAAAGCACGAGCAACTTCTTAAGGAAAGCAAGGGGATTATAAGTGTTTTTTTTTGCTGGACACAATATTAAAAGAACTAAGAACGCTTCAAAAGAATGTATAGGCGATGTTATGAGTAGTATATGTATTGTAAATGTGAATAAAAAAGTGGACGAAAAAATATCTTGCCGTGGAGAGACCAAACCTGTGACCTTCGAATAACGCGTCAAATGCTCCACCTTCTATCCCTCGCCTCGCAGTGATATCTGTTAGTTCTCAGCAACATTGTATCTACCAAAAAAAACGTGCCCGTAGGGTTTTACCTCTTTCCTTTGTACTTAGCCAGCGGAAAGTTTTTGCAGACTACATGCTTTCATGGAGTGTGCTTAGGATTATTGATCAACTGCCAGCCAGTAATGCGGCCACGTGCTAGTGACGTGTTGCAGTCTTGTCGTCACAGCTATTGAGGTGCTCACCCACGCTCCCACGTTTAAATGCCCGTGTATACCCCATAAAGTGGACGGGATGATATCCACCTTAGAAGCTCAGTCGGTAGCGCATCATGCGCGTGATTCGGAGGTTGCAGGTTGGGTCCATGTCCACGGCAAACTATCCTTTTGTCTTTACCTTTCTTTACATTTACATTACGTACACTACTAGTAGCATCCCCTATATTATTTGGCACTGTTGCCTGTTACTATGTTGCAATTTCATTGAATATCATAGACTAGCCAAGTTAAGCAATTGAAAACAATATTTTTCATGTATGCATTATCGAGAAGATATTTGAAACACTAGCTAGCAGATTGTGCAAAGTTTTTCGCAGATGCTACTGCTTTAGGTCTGCATGCCACGAATTTGTATAGCAATAGATTCTATCCTTCTTATCTAACACAAAGAAAAGCGTAAAATTACTAACGGCTATCATCGCAGTAATGTTTTTGTCTCATTTGGTTTACCACAAGGCTCCTGTGCTCATATTTATATTTTCTATTTAAGATTATTCACTTTGCGACTTCCATATGACGTAGAATCCGGCTGCTTCTGGTTATTTTACCCTCTACCATACCCTCTACCATATCCTCTGCCATATTAACTCATCCTAATGATTGTTCTATACTTCACTTTCATCTGAACGGCATTATGTTCGATGTTAACTCTGCTCCATCTGGCTCCACAAGTTAGCAGGAAGTTGCGTCCTTGTTCATGCACCGACGGACCTTACTAAGAGGTCGTTTCAGAAAGATTGCCATGCAAGCATCGAAGGCATTTTTTTATTGCGAGAGCAAAAGCAGTGATGGTCTTGAGAGAAGTTAAGGTACACGCAAGAATAAGAAAGGAGCAGAGGACATTTTCAGTTTTGTTTTCCGTGTGGCAAAATGTGTATGTCTTCATTAAGAAGTGAGAATAAGGTAGTGATTGGAATGTCGTGCGTGTAATGTTGTCCATAGATTAGAATCTTGACCAATGCAAAATCAGTGATGATCTGCCAAAGAGCTACAGAATTATCTACACTAAATACTCGTTTACTATGTCCCAGTCGCTATTCTTGATTACTTTGAAGTTCCTATGTATACATAGATCAAAGCAAATCTTGAAATACGCACATTTCGCTGCGTAATTGGCTAGGAAAATTGCAATCCCATTTTTTATCTATTACGGCTGGTTAGCTATCTGCTCAACTAAAACATATTTTTCTTACAAAACTTTAATTATATAACAACACA
Organism: Rhipicephalus annulatus; assembly: GCA_013436015.1. Taxonomy (NCBI): domain Eukaryota; kingdom Metazoa; phylum Arthropoda; class Arachnida; order Ixodida; family Ixodidae; genus Rhipicephalus; species Rhipicephalus annulatus. Next base: position 844,522 of record WOVY01010515.1, read on the forward strand.
AGTACGCTTACTCACTCTACTAGGTCCTAAGGGCAACATTACACATTGAAATCATTCACTTTGCTTTATTGCTGCTAAATAAATTACTTCGCTTCTTAATAAACTCATTGCTACTTCACTTTTGTGTACCTTTCAAACAAAAGCAAGCAGTCCCGCCTATGTACTTTTGATTAAGTATCGTCCGTATGTCTTAAGGTCGTACGCAGTTGCTCATGCCACCTTCTTACATTTAAAGGCGAAGTTCCTTATGATCTAGGGTGGTCCTTCCCTCCGGCGTAGCTAGCACAGCATATCCACAGACAGACAGACAGACAGACAGACAGACAGACAGACAGACAGACAGACAGACAGACAGACAGACAGACAGACAGACAGACAGACAGACAGGCAGACAGACAGACAGACAGGTAGGTAGGTAGGTAGGTAGGTAGGTAGGTAGGTAGGTAGGTAGGCAGGTGGGTAGGTAGGTAGGTAGGTAGGTAGGTAGGTAGGTAGGTAGGTAGGTAGGTAGGTAGGTAGGTAGGTAGGTAGGTAGGTAGGTAGGTAGGTAGGTAGGTAGGTAGGTAGGCAGGTAGGTTGGTAGGTAGGTACCATCTTGCGTGTACCGAAATGACTTCACCTCGGCCAGGGTCGAACCTGTTATTTTCGGGTGATGGGAGATTGTGGTGGTTCGACCACCTAGTGGGAAATTTTATTACCTAGTCATTTTCTCAAAACGAAACGCATATGAAATCAATAGTTCTTAACAAATTATTATTTAGGAGGAAAATGTTTATTTTAAAATTAGGCCACACGAAACCTCAATAAAGCATTCAAATGTAAGATACAAGCATAACTGTACCAAACGCAATAAAGGAATTATATGAAGAGCTGATAACGTTCTTTATTTTGATGGGAAATTAATCACTTGAAAGGTCCAAACTTTCATATAACCAATTCTTGGACAATTCCGTAAGTGGCATGAGCCATGGTTGAGGTATCACCGTCAACATCATCGTTGAAGAGTCTAACCACTTGCTCACTGAGCGTTTTTATATAATCTACATTTAATTTTAAAACTCAAATTCTAGCTGGGTTTAGTATCATATACCTTTACTTAAAACATTTTTCCACCCGCTTTTTTAACCATCCCCCGTTTTGGGTAAGGGCTGTCGATACCAGGTCATCATCATCATCTAGGAGAAGAAAGTGCCGAGTCATTGGTCGTTCATCGCCTGTTTCCTGAAGCAGCGAATTTTCCCTGCAGCGTCATGGGTAAGCAGGAAATATTGTTCGAGAGCGTTCATAAAGGGCTAGAATTATCGGTGGTATCGCGAAGTATGCGTAACACAGGTGCCAATTAATAAATATTATCTTAGCGGAACCTGATTCCCGCTGAAGTAAGGCAGATTACTTTCAATGTACAGCCGTCAGCACCTTTAATTAGAACGTTCCAACGCGTGGCCTCGGCTCGCTTATACTAAGGTCGGTGCCACCATGCTTTGAAAATTATAAGCTTGCTGCCCTTAAGAATAGAGGTATCACGTGTTGGTTTCACTGGTAAATATATGTTTTGGTATGCCTGACTGGCGGGTCGGCGGCACTCACTTCACCTTCCGTTTTCGCCACGTTTCGCTCATGGCTATGTTATCGGACGCACCAATGGCGTTCGTTGTCGTATGCATATCTCTACAATGAACTATTGCGTGCGCAGGTTACGCACTTTCTGAGTTCAAGAGAGCGACAATAAATAGCTCTATTTCATTATTCTTTAAGTGTCGTCTTTGGTGTGATCTCTCCCTTCCAGGAAACAATGGGCTTTCGCTGCGTCAAAGGTCCTTTGAATTCGCCGCAAGAATCAAGTGTGTAAAAAGCACAACAAACACGCGTTCATGGCGTTTGTAAAAGTTGCACAATAAACAAATCTGAAAGGCTGTGGAATTGTTGATGTTCGCACTCAAAAACATATCCACGAGCGAAACGTGGCGAAAAAGAGATGCGAGGTGAGTGTTTCCGACCCACTGGTCAGGCAGAAGGGAAACAGAAATTTGCCAGTGAAACCGACGTGCGCTGCATCTGTCGTTAACTGCAGCAAGCATATCATTTCGAACGCTTGGCGGCGCTGACTTAAGTCCAAAAAAGCCGAGGTCACCAATCGGAGTGTTCGAGTTAAAGTTGCCGACAGCTGTACTCGAAATAATTCTACTTCAAGGTGCCATAAAGGTAGACACTCTCTTTTCTTTTTAAGCGAGTAACTACAAACGACAAGCTTCACAAAAATAGCGCAGATGCAAGAATTTGTTCTCAAATAGCATGCTAGAGTCACGGCCTCTCAATCTGCCCCTTTGGTGCGATCTGCGGAGTCACCTTCCGAACAAATAGCGCATGTGAAAGCAAACGTTCACTGACCACCCACAGCCTGGGGCTGCTGCACATCGGCGAGATTATCACCCTTCCACGTGCTTGCACAGCGTCGTGCGAGAAGTCGCGCGAATTCTACTCATACTCCCTTTTTGTGTCAGTCCCATCTCTCGTCCTTCGTTGAGCATGCGATACGATGTTGTTTTTCATGAATCAGCTCGTAAAAAGTCCTAATTGCAGCGAATAAAGAATATATAAACAACAAATTTTCCTTCTTAATAAGAAAAGCAATGATAATGTCTGACATTTAACGTGCAAGAACCTCGATATGACTATGTGCCACGCCGAAATGGAGGGCTTGAGAAATTTTCAACAATCCATTTTTTTTTACCGTGCAGTGACAAGGAGATCACTCTTGACTGCGGCCAGGGTCGTCCTTTTTCCTGTGTTTGTCGTATTCCTTGCGCTAATACGTGTGGCCCAATCATCGGTCACAAAAAACCGTCTCGAAATAAAGCTTGACCAAGCATGCATCAGAAACACGTGAAACTACCGGCTCAGACAGCTCACTCTGTCCGAAGGAAGCTTTGGGAAAAAACATGCGTTGCCGATAGCTAGCGCCATACCCGATGCGGCTGATTTAAAGGGAACTAGCGGTCTCAAAGGCGCAAAGGAGCATCCGGCAGGCCACACTAAAGAGCGGAAATTGAGCGGCTGTGATAGAGTACTCGATCAAAGGCAAAAAATACTCACCAAACAAAGACATTGTTCTTAGATTGCGGTAGGTGTTTTTTAAGGATTTAAAACCAGTCGTTTGCTTGCGACGTCATGTCTCGTGCAATGGTTTCGCGGGCATACCTATAAGTACGTTGCCGATTGATATCAGGTCCGCGTGCCATTTGGTGACGTGAATAAGCAAACACTTGTAATGGGCTGCGGTGTCAAACCATCAAAAGTAGAAGCGGAGTTCCAGAGAGCATTGGTACGACGAAATAACTTTTGTGGGGAGAGTAACATTGGCCGTATTTTCGCCATTTTCTCTGTGACCGGTGGCAACGCTGTGAGTAGATCCGTTGCTTAGCTAGCGCCGCAGCTGTCAATGCTGCTTGCCGTGCCATCTCTAATGACGTAAGATGAGAAACTGGTGAAACCACGCGTCACCAACTAAGGTGGAGCCGGCGTCGCATCGTATATATTGAAGGGGCAGCTGAGTCCGATACGTTGGCAGATATAGTAAATGAGTCGGAGAGACTGAAAGAAGCCAGTGTTTGTCGTTAGAGCGAAACTAAGAGGGGGAAGCAAGCCGAGGAGACGGGGTAAGAATTAGCCTTATGCCTCAAGAAGCGTAATCGTGCGTAGCATAAAGCTAAGCTGTAATATTTACCTTGCGTCTTAATACGCTCACCCATGCATACCATCCTTAAGCAACAACCAAATTTTTTCTATAGCAGGACTTCTAGAGGTAAGGCAGTATTACGGTCACTTCAGAAAGTGACTGGGGGTTTCGACGCGACCTAAGTGCAACATGGTCTTCAGTGAAGGTCTGCTCTAGACCACCTTCGCGGCCACTAAGCGCCGCTCCAAGCAATTAAAGGTGGCTCACAAACCTTCAAGAGAACGTCACCGTTGATGCACTCCGAGCACATGGTTATGCAATGAAGCTGGATTGCACTGAATGCTTTGTCACTGGGTCATGATGGTGAAAACCACTGAGTTGGTGGCCCGACCACAATAGGCTACAGGATGAACAAAAACGTATGGCAGCTTCTTTACTGAGAATGTGCGTAGAATGGGCACCCGCGTATTGCCGGACGTAGACTCATACTGCTCCTTCTGCCATTGTGTTCATGATGCCAAAGATTGAGGTCCATATGCAGGCTTTCTATGGCACGAGTACAGCCTTCTTTAGGAGCATCGCAAGTTGGGTTTGAATATAGACGCTAGTTATTGCTGCGCTGTGTTCACTTCCACCCTGTTACGGCAGTTGGATTATTCGTCGTGTGCAGCTAGTTTCGCCAGGTGGTGGACGCTTGCAGATGTAACGACGTGGCGCCTGCAAAGCGTATTGGGAGGGGCACACTTTTTTGTATGCCCCCGGAGTTAGCCGCAGGTTTCCGAAACGTTTAGCCGCATCTTTATTACGATTGCATTATTGCTTCCTAATTTATTCAAATTGTAATACTGGCAAGCTTCGTTAAACTTAGGCTGGAGTTTTGGGTATCACTAGCCATGTTACTGCATGTATTGCGCGAATAATTCATTGTAAGCGTTATCACGCAACACTCGATGCAAGCTGGGCTCCTATTGTGACCCGCCATTAACCCCCGAACGCAGAGATGTTACTTGGCTCGCGACTTCAACTTAACTTGAGCAAGTCGGCGTGAAGCAAGCAGCGGGCTTCAAAGTCAGCCTTCGCATTTCATAGATGCTCAGGCTGTCTTGCTTGGTCAAGTCAAGAACGAGCTTCATAGCAGAAACATGCTGCTCGCCTGCTAACGAGGGTAATAATGAAGTTGTTCGCGTAAGGCGTGTGTTACTGCAAAAAAGACCATACGTTTTAGAATAACTATAAAAACAAAAAAGCATATTCTTGCCATGTTATGGCTAACGAGCGGCACGTGGTGCCTGCCGCCACAGCGATGCACAGTGTTGCTTCTGTAAAGCGTTCATTGCCCGCTGGTTTTAGTCAAGGAGGGTTAAAGAAAAAATTGCTGGAGTGGAAGCTCCCGCAACGCCTTGCCGGCAGAAGTGAAGCCAGCTTTTGCCTCTGCCAAGATGGCGGAAACATGCTTTTTTTCTCATAGTGCTTACTTAAAGATCAAGTGGTTTTGATATGTTATGTATATGCTACGTCAGTTCTATACTAAAAGATGGTTGTTCCCGATGAAATTACACACAGAAACGAGTATGGATGACTGAATCTTCAAAGAACTTTGCCTCCAATTAGAGGCTCACTAAGGAAAACTAGTAACTGTAAGACGCACTTGGAGCTTTATGTGACCCAGAAAAGTTTCCACATTAAACTCGTTGGGCGTTCGATGGAAACGCTTCGTTTTTAATCGCCATTTTGCCAGAGGAACGGCTTCACTTCTGCGCAATCATTTCCACTCCAGCATTTTTTTAATCCTCTTTGGTTTTAGTGGCCACCCAAATGCGGCGCGTTTCTTCACAGCTGCTTGTTTGGAGGCGAAGCAAGCATCAAGTTGGGTTCTTTCGTCATTTTTTTTTCAATTGAACGCCACGGCGTATATTTGTGCTGACCTGGCTCACGAGGTGACGCGATTTTCACGGTATTTGCCTGTCTGTTCGCCTGTGTGCATGCCTGTAGTGGGCTAGGTCGCAGTTATATACGAAAAAAACAAGTTCTGGGAACAAATGTGATTCGTATCCTTTTGTTGAGCTTGGTAAACAAGAGCAAAAGCGGGGGTCAGGACATTGCCTTCAGCAGAATTCTGTATCGCGGAGTGCAGCAGTGTCTCGCTGCATGGTGGTGAAGCAGATAAAAAAAAAACGTGATAGGGGCACCTCTTTTTTATGTGTGTGGAATTTCGCGTAGCGTTGTGCTACAATAGATGCCTCTCTGAGCGAGAAACAGCGCCCTAGAGGGGACGAAAAGATAGACGAGGCACACAGACACAGCGCTGAGTCAATTTTGTACTGAAAGAGGCGGAAATTCTCGTCGTGTTTAAGAAAAACAGAAACGGTTTTTGCGGTTACGGAACACTTAGGCGTCGTCCCCATCGAAGCTATTAACACGCACATGTGTGTAGTTAACACAGCCTGTCACACCAGGGAACTCAGCCACTTCATAAAAGTCCCGCATATCTATAGAAAGTGCTGCAGGCTGCGGAAAGCGCACCAGCATTGTGTACAGGTGCTTTGCGATGAGTAGCGTAACATTTCCTACTGCATGGCAAACTGTCGACTACGGAATGCGGACGAGATTCCCGGTGACGGCTTGGAATGTGCCAGCGCCGTAAAACCCGAGAGCCATCAGTAGCTGTAACACTGGGGGCACAGGCTGTCCTCGGCTGTCCCCACTTTCACGAAGCGGCAACATGCCCAGCAGCTGCCGCACGGCGTTCTTCGTGAATCTGTGTCGAGCGTGGAATTGTTTCTCGTCGTAGAACTCCATCGGATTTCCTCGGTCACGTAAAATGGGTCCAAGAATCTTCGGCAGGCAGTGCGCCTCAGACAATGCTACGCTTACGGCGAGGCAAGCAAACTCAATAGCGGCCACCCTCCGCGCGACGTCCATTCGAGAGGTGGCCATGTTGGAATAACGCATGAAGTCGCTTTCAAGCTAGCTCGCAGCTGGCTTGAAACTTGTCCTGACTTCGACGAAGCCAAGTCGCCTTCAAGTCGTCCACAAGTTCGAGAACGATTTACGGTGACTAGCAAGACAGTCTTGAGTCAAGAAGGAGTCAAGTACGAGTGAAGTAACATCTCTGCATTTGGGGGTAAAAGACGTGCATTACGTTCCAGAATGTCCTTGATCACTACGCATTTCTTATATGGGCCCTATAACACTTTTGAAATAATCGCCGTACGCTTTCAATAAAGGAGCTAACCGCTTCATAATGGCTGCCGCAAAATTGTTTAAAATTCATCAATTGCGCTTTTTCTAGAATACATCCATATTTTAAAATTTATAAGGTTGCATAACTTCATGCGGTTCCTTTTCTCTTCTGTGCCAGTGTGAATGTGCTGAAATGTTCACAGTAGATGGGGGTGGACCGCGATGTAATCACAAGAGGACAAGACCCTGCTTCTGTTTTTAAGCACGCGACTAGGCACTTTAAAGTTTTTTCTTTCTTTTTTCTAACGCGTGGAGCATTTTCAGTATGATGGCGAGCGCAGGCATTTGGCGGCATGCCACGAAGGCTGTGCTAACTATGCAGCTCATGATGTTGATATCATGCCCAACTGGCATGGACATTGAGTTTGCAGCGAAGTAATAAGAGAAGAGGTGACTTCTGGCTGACATCGAGCATTACTTGTAAATGTCAAGCCACATGTAGCACTCTATTGTATTGTTAGTATGTTCTTAGGAGCATCGACAACCAATCGTTAGCGTTTTTTTACCACGCTGTTAGAGTGTTGTACCTCCCCTTTACATACGCTTTATTTGTCCCATCACTAATAGAAGCGTGCACTTTTTGAAAAAGTCTCAGTGCTTTTTTTTATCTGACCATTAACTTCATTACTCTTAATGTTGCCCGATATCTATAACTTCTACTGATGATAAATGTCCTTTTTGAGTTTCTATCTATTGAATAACATTTGGTGGCAGTCCATTACAAGCAGTAAGGACATTGCGCTGAATCTGCCAGCGAAATTATTCAGTCACGTTTATTTTGTTCTAGCATGAAGTATATAAGTAACTACTCCCGATGCTGCTTTCATTTATTTTATAGTTTACCTCATGGTTGTGATATATATTATTGGATTTTTTATCGTTTCAGAGGAAAGCATCGTTTTGAGTCCTTCTGGTAAGCAATCATCTTTTTGTATCTAGATGAAATATTTTCTGTAATTTTTTGCGGTGAGATCACTTTACTACTACAGATTTGCTGGCGGGTTTGAAAAATTTTGATGCAAGCGCCAGAACAACCGGAAGCATATAAAAGTTGACAAATAAAAATTGCCTGCTCGCCAAAAAAACAAAAAAATACGTTTAGGAAAACGCTCATGCCCATGTAGACAAAAACATTTTAGCAACGCAGCGTCGACATTTCGGTGCATGCTTCCATCGGTAACGGCAGGATATAGCCAGCCTATATTATTACACACGCCGGAACATTTCAAAAACTGTTCAATCATGGCTGCATGACAATTCTCGTCATTACATATCTGCAAGCCAGTTGTTACGTTCTCTGCTCTTCTTTCTTATGCCTGGCATTCAAGGCCTGCGGGAATTTTTCGTGAAGTGTGTGCGATCATGCTTTTGAGATTTTGCGTTTTTCTGTGACGGGCCTAATAGCGAGATCACCCCAGAAGATCGAAAATAATATTATACAAAATAAAGAAAGCTCAACAACAAAAAGAAAATGTAACCATGTATTTTACTGTCTTCGCATTAACCGTAAAGTGGTTAGAACAGAAATTCTTGCAAGGTATGTGGTCCCACTGGCGCGCAATATAAACGCTGCCAAGAATAGACAAACATTATTGTGAATTAGCACACCTATTGAACATTAATAATTATTGCTTAACCTTACTTTGAAAAGGATACCTTCAATCGAGCGGTGTCTATAGCTGAGGGTTTTCACTGCAGGTGGCTATTTTTCGCCGAATAGGCAAACGAGAACGCCCATGGAGGCTTAAGATTATCATTGGCGACATGGTGTTTTTTGGGCATTTTTTTTGCTTAGATAATTGCTATGCGCGAGAACAGAGCGACGACAAAAAGAAAAAAAAAGAAGACGTCGTCTTCTTGTCCCTTTGTAGTCGTTCCGTTTTCGCGCTATAACAATCGTTATGTCATACCAACTAGCCCAAACCGCCACGCCTTCGGTTTAGGCCTCGACTGTGTTATGCATTCTATACTCAGTGTCTTCATGATAAATGGGCAACCACATCTTTTCAATTTTTTCATAGTTTTAGACCCTCCAGTAGAATGCGCACTTTACGCGCAATACAGTACGTATGTCGTGTTTATCAACTCACCTATACCCTGGAGGCATTGGCGTACTGGTGCGCCCACCAGCAACCTCCCAGCAAATTTACGTCAGTGTAGTTGCGCGTGTCGCAAAGCGCTGGTATGCGTTATTTAGGCATTTTAAGAGTTTTAGGCTTCTTTAAAGTTCACTTCTAAAGTGACTAGGTGACGGTTAGGCCTCGTATTCCAATCACAGCTCCAACTGTCCTCGATTGCTTGTCGAATATGATAGCCCTCCCTGATTCAGTGAGTTTAAATTTATTACCATGCTTTCCAGGCCGACCATGAACTCACTTTCTTTGAGTGGACTTCAGAAATCGCAATAAGGTGAATGTGTAGCCAAAGCACGGCTGCACGGAAAGCGGGGTGCGGGCATCACCGCAGCTACGCAGTCCTTTCGAATTGATTTCTGTCGTTTTTAAATAAGTTGTCCAATTATCCAACACAATATTTTACTGCAACAAAATTTTCTAACATCAGCAGCAATGCTTCATACGCCGTCCCTTTCTTGCTGCAGCAACTATTTTGCCTGTATTATATACAGCTGAAATCATCACAAACTATTGTTTTAAGGTGCTAGTCTTCAGCGACAATGCCGGTGCATGCATTATGTGTCTCGGTGCTCGCATGGTAAAGCGGGGGACTCGACTGTTATTACAATTAGCAATGCTTATTTTTAGGCCCGCCACAAGTATATGTAGAATGGCGGATCTTTTTTGGGCAAACTTTAAAGAAAATGGCATTTTCTGGCCACCTCTCGCTCGTCATTTGGCGAATTTCTCTGAAATGTCAGTGGAAACCCTGTTACGGCACACCGATCGTTTGACCATACCACATCCAGATGGTACTTGGAGCTGTAGGACAAAATAAGGTACGATGTGGACGCATTCAGAGACCATCTAGAATCGGATTTTTTTTTTCGAATAAGTCGCAGGTACACATGTTGATCTCTTACGCTTGTCAATTTGCGAACTCCACCTCCAGATGGCACTACCCGCTATGCCACTCACATTGGTGACTTCAAGAATCAGGGAAATTCTAGCGCTAAGAATTGTACAGACAAGCTAAAGTTATTTAAATGAGAAGCAAATATGTTTGTGCACAACGGCGATTGATATTGCGTTGAATTGATCGTATAAATCACTAAGCAAAAAAGATATGAACTCAATTGAAAGTTTCCGATTAGATTTAATTTCATCGGGTTGGGTGTCCTCTCAAGCGACTATAACTTCGTTCTACCGAGCATCAGGCCGAAAGTGCGCTTGTATCTATCTAACCAGTAGGTACATGGCAGCAGCCATTCTCTGCCTTCCATAGCAAAGGCCAATGCTCAACTATTTCACCAACGCTATGGTGGGTTAAGGTACGCCGAGGGGCCTTCGCAGAACCATACGAAGCCACCTTTCGAGATCAGTACCCAAAAACGACCGAACATCAGGTCTGTGTATCTCTCTACCCATTGTACAAAACCGGCAGGTTTCTAGTCGGTACCGGGAATCGAAGCCGGCCCTTCCCGCATTGGAAGCGCACGCTCGAACCATGTAGCAACCACTGCGGTCCCGAACAAATTCAGTAGAAGCCAAATGGTAGCCACAATTTGCACTAGGTGCACCTTACATACACGAATAGACCCGGTATATCTGTCCGAAAGAGTTCAAGCATGTTAAGAATTGAGCATGCGCACTCTTCCGGACCAAATTTATCACCGTATTTTTCTTCGATAAGCTAGCCCAGCTAGCTTTAAGACTGTATTATTGAGATGGAGCGCAAGCTATCACAGGGAGTACATTAACTACTAATATGGCAAATATATCTGGAGAACGCGAACATCCGGCAACGCAAGACCATATGCCACCCATCGCACGTCTTCACAAATGGAAACAAAACTGACATGTAAAATCAGCGAGGCGCTGCTCATGCAATCACTATGGCTGCCTTGTGAATGGCAGACGCTGTAGTACGCAGACGCTGTAGTACCCTTTCAGATCTATAACTTCTATCACTTTGCCACAAATGACGTCGTGCACGCAATGCTACCAGAAGCCAGCCAAGCGGTTTCATAAAATCAATAAAATTTATTTTGAGACGAAAGCGTTTTCTGCCGGGTCTACCAAGATTTCAGTAACGTACTTACGCTCCAGATATGACGTAGAAAAAACACACAGACCAGATGACAAAAAAAATGCCGGTCAATGGCAGTCCATCCTACGAGCTCTCGATCGGTGACAACAGCTGCTGGGATTAATATCCACTGCGTCATGCTGGTGAATTTCTAAACAGAAAAGGGGCGTATGACCTGCATATTATTTCCATAATGGGATCAAGACCGAAAATTAATAACGGTTTTAAAATAATATATTGAATTATTTCGTCGTTAGATGCATACCCATCCCTCATCGAATATGCCAATAAAAATTCAAGCATGCCATGTTTTAAAAACAAGTAAAGCAACTTTTCTTGCCTCCTTCAAGATATAAAATAGTTTTGCAATGAACGTGATATTGTCACGGGGTCGTGACGTGGCCGAAGACAGGAAACTTCGTGTTGGGATTTAACTGTTTATTTGGGCGAACCTGTGCCCGGTAAAGGGAAAGTCTAAATACAGCAGTCTTACACAAATAGCAGTCTCGGACTGATAGCGGCGAACGCAGCGTCGGCCTTCGATCAACAACTGGCAAGCGGCGAAGCGCGTCGGCATTTATACCCTTGCCGTCGAATGTTCTAGCGTTATCGCTGGCGGTGGCGTAGGTTCTAGAACAATCTGTACCGTTCACACAGTGGGCGTGATCTTATCAAAATTATCTACTACAATCCGGAACCTTCTCGAAACCTGCAGGCGCGTGGCAGCTTGGGCTAGTTGGTATGGCATGACGATAGTTATTGCGCGAGAACAAAACGACGACACAGAGACAAGAAGGACACGAAAGACACGAGAGACACGAGCGCTCGTGTCTTTCGTGTCCTTCTTGTCTCTGTGTCGTCGTTTTGTTCTCGCGCAATAACTATCATCTGCAGGCGCGGTTTGCGCCGAGAATCGTGTGGTCTTTCGGAACTATAACAAAAACTTGGGAAATGGAACGCGGCATTGCCCCCCTCTGAAAAAAAGGCATCGTCCCGATGCTTTACCTAAAGATGAAGGTACAATAATAATGCAAGAAAGTACAATGAATAAATTACAATACAACAATAATACAAAAAACACTGTTTCAGTTTGTTAACGTGCATGAAACGGCTTGAGGCGCGCGACATGGACGACTTCAGGCCGCGATCGGCGTCGTTGAGAGTTCGTGATGCCGTCGGGGACAACCTCGTAATCAAGTAGGCCGAGACGTCGAACCACCTTGTACGGTCCGAAGAACCGTCGCAGAAGCTTTTCACTTAGTCCACGTCGGCGTATCAGCGTCCACACCCAAACACGTTCACCGGGCTGGTATTCCACGAAGCGTGGTCGAAGGTTGTAACGGTGGCTGTCGGTCGTCTGTTGATTCTTGATACAGAGACGCGCAAGTTGTCGGGCTTCTTCAGCGCGTTGAATGTGCTCGCTCACATCGAGGTTTTTTTCGTCGGTGACGTTGGGTAACATGGCATCGAGCGTCGTTGCCGGGCTCCTTCCGTAGCCCAATTTGTATGGAGATATCTGCGTCGTCTCCTGCACCGCCGTGTTGTATGCGAAGGTCACATACGGAAGAATGGCGTCCCACGTCTTGTGTTCGACATCGACGTACATTGACAGCATGTCGGCGATCGTCTTGTTAAGCCGCTCGGTGAGGCCGTTGGTCTGTGGGTGGTACGCTGTCGTCCGGCGGTGGTTTGTTTGGCTGTATGCCAAGATCGCTTGAGTTAAGTTGGCAGTGAATGCCGTTCCTCTGTCGGTGATAAGGACCTCCGGGGCGCCGTGACGTAGGACGATATTTTCGACGAAGAACTTAGCTACCTCGGATGCACTGCCTTTTAGCATGGCTTTTGTCTCGGCGTAGCGGGTGAGGTAGTCGGTAGCTACCACGATCCACTTCTTTCCGAAAGCCGACGTCGGGAACGGCCCCAGTAGGTCCATACCAATCTGCTGGAAAGGTCGGCAAGGTGGATCAATTGGCTGCAGAAGTCCCGCTGGCCTTGTCGGCGGTGTCTTGCGTCGCTGACAGTTCCGGCATGTCCTCACATAACGAGTGACGTCGGTGGTAAGACGTGGCCAATAGTACCTTTCTTGTATCCTCGAGAGCGTGCGGGAAATACCGAGGTGCCCTGCCGTCGGATCGTCGTGCAGGGCCTGCAGGAGTTCTTGTCACAGAGCTGAAGGCACCACAAGGAGGTACTTAGCTTGAAGCGGTGAAAAGTTTTTCTTTTGTAGAAGACCGTTTCGTAGAAAGAACGACGCAAGTGCGCGCTTGAGTACCTTCGGGACTTCGGCGGTCCTGCCTTCGAGGTATTGTATTAGGGCCTTAAGTTCCGGGTCGGCCCGCTGTCGTTCAGCGAAGTCGTCGGTAGTTATCGTTCCCAAGAAGTAGTCGAAATCCGGGTCGTCGGGTAGTGGTTGGTCGACAGGCGCACGAGAGAGACAGTCAGCATCGGAGTGTTTTTTGCCGGACTTGTAAATGACAGTAATGTCATATTCTTGAAGTCTCAGGGTCCATCGTGCGAGGTGACCTGAAGGGTCCTTCAAGGTGGCTAGCCAACACAAGGCGTGGTGGTCGCTCACAACTTTGAAGGGCCTGCCATAGAGGTAGGCGCGAAATTTCGACGTAGCCCAGATGATGGTGAGGCACTCCTTTTCCGTTGTGGAATAATTTGCTTCTGCTTTAGATAGCGATCGGCTGACGTAACTAATAATCCTTTCAAGTCCGTCAGCCCTCTGCACAAGAACGGCGCCAAGACCTACGCTGCTTGCGTCAGTATGTATTTCTGTCTCGGCGAATTCGTCGAAATGGGCAAGTAACGGAGGCGTCTGGAGGCGATGTTTAAGCTCCTGGAAAGCGTGTTCCTGTGGAGTTTCCCACTTGAACTCCGCGTCGGCCTTGGTAAGGTTAGTGAGAGGATCGGCGATGCGGGCGAAGTTTTTCACGAACTGCCTATAATAGGCACACAGGCCCAGAAATCGGCACACGGCTTCTTGTCAGTGGGCGGCGGGAAGTCGGCGATGGCGGCTGTTATCCGTGGATCGGGACGAACTCCAGACTTGCTGATAACGTGCCCCAGAAACAAGAACTCCTCATACGCAAATCTGCACTTTTCTGGCTTCAGTGTGAGTCCTGGAAGTCTTGATGGCTTGAAGTACAGCTTCAAGGCGCCGAAGATGCTCGTCTAAACTCGAGGAAAACGCGACGACGTCGTCCAAGTACACAAGACAAGTCTGCCACTTCAATCCTGCCATTACTGTATTCATAACGGGTTGAAAAGTTGCAGGTGCTGAGCAAACGCCGAAGGGCATCACCTTAAACTCGAAGAGGCCGTCCGGTGTTATAAACGGCGTCTTCTCTCGGTCTCTTTCATCGACTTCGATTTGCCAATAGCCAGTCTTGAGGTCCATTGACGAAAAGTACTTGGCGTTATGGAGGCGATCAAGTGCGTCGTCTATTCGTGGGAGAGGATACACGTCCTTTCTTGTGATTTTGTTCAGGCGGCGATAATCGACGCAAAAACGTAGGGTCCTATCCTTTTTCTTCACTAACACCACGAGGGATGCCCACGGACTCTTGGACGGCTGGATAATATCATCTCGCGGTATTTCATCAACTTGTCTCTTCATGGCCTCACGTTCTCGCGTCGAAACCCTGTACGGACTCTGACGGAGTGGCCTGGCATTTTCTTTGGTTATGATTTGATGTTTCGTGATTAGGGTCTGCCGAATTTTTGATGACGACGAAAAGCAATCTTCGTATTGCAGGAGCAGGACCTTGAGTTGTTCTTGCTTATCGTTCGGAAGACTGGGCCTGAAGTCGAAAGCTATGGCAGGGGCTTGGTTCCTCTGAGCAGGTTCCACAGAATCGGCGAGAGCGAAAGCACTGGTGGCTTCGACAATTTCTTCGATGTATGCGACCATTGTTCCTTTGTTCACATGTTTGTACTCGTTGCTGAAATTCGTGAGCATAACCGTTGCTTTGCCTCCCCGCAGCTCTGCAATTCCTCTTGCGACGCAAATATTTCGGGTGACCAACAGATGCTGACTGCCTTCAACGACGCCTTCCATGTCCGGTGATTTAAGAGCGCCGACTGAAATAATGACGCTTGAGCGATGCGGAATGGTGACTTGTTCTTCCAGCACATTCAAGGCATGGTGTCCTGGCGGCGTGCGCGGCGGTAGTGCTTCTTCTGTGGATAACGTTATCGACCTTGTTTTTAGGTTGATGACAGCACCATGGAGGCATAAGAAGTCCATGCCAAGGATGGCATCTCTCGAGCAACGCTGTAGGACTACGAAGTCTGTAGGATAAATACGGCCGTTAATGGTGACTCTCGCTGTACAGATTTCTGCAGGCGTTACGAGATGACCTCCGGCTGTGCGGCTTTCAGGGCCTTTCCAAGCTGACCTAACTTTCTTTAACTTTGCGGCGAACGAACCACTTATGACAGAATAGTCGGCTCCAGTATCGACGAGAGCAGTCACACTGTGGCCGTCGATAAGAACGTCGAGGTCGCTAGTTCGCCGTCTCGCATTACAGTTAGGGCGTGGCGTCGGGTCACGGCTGCGTCGGCTTGTTCCGCTGCTTCCATGTTGCGTCGTCCGGTCACCTTTGGTAAGTGAGCTTTTGCCTTCAGGGCTTTGCCTGGTTGGTGTTGTGTTCTAAAAGCTCCGTCGCGTGGCGTCGTCGTCGGAGGATCTTCAGTAGTTCGTCGCACAGCAACCGCACCTTCATCGGCTGCTGCCCTTAGTTTCCCGGATATGGGCTAGCAGACCGGCCCTGCGTTGGGCCAGAGTACTGCCGGAGGTGCGGTGACATGCGGCGGCTGGGCGACGGCGAACGAGAAGGACTTCGTGGTGTCCATTGAGTTCCTGCCAGGTAGTCGGCGATATCACGTGGCCGATCTCCTGGCTGCGAACGTGGTGCATTGACGGCGAAGCCACGCAGTCCCATCTCTCGGTACTGGCAACGGCGGTATGTGTGCCCGGCCTCGCCGCAGTGGTAGCAGAGCTGGCGGTTGTCAGGTGCACGCCAAACGTCCGTTTTCCTCGGTGCACAGCGCTGGCCCGCTGGGGAATGGTAGGACGTCAGTGGGGGTGGTGGCGGCGGTGGCGTCTGGCGACGGAAGTGCGACGGGGTGGCGTTTTGGCGTGGACGGGGAGGAGCGTTGTGGCGCACTGCAGCGGCGTAGCTCATAGTTTCTGCCTCGGGTGGCGGTGTTTCGGGAATTCGAAGCGATTGCCGGACTTCTTCTCGCACAGTGTCGGTGATCGAATCCACTTGAGGCTGCGCCGAAGGCAACAGTTTGCGCAGCTCTTCACGCACGATCGCTCGGATCGTTTCACGCAGGTCGTCGGAGTCACTGGCTTGAGCAGCAGCGCATTCTGTAGTCAGGCTACGATTATACTGTCTGGTGCGCAACCCAGCGTTTTTTCGATGGTGGTCGCCTCGGCTACAAATTCTTGGACGGTGTTCGGTGGATTCCTCATTAGTCCCGCGAAGAGCTCCTGTTTGACCCCTCGCATGAGGAAACCAACTTTCTTTTCCTCAGGTATGTCTGGGTCAGCGTGACGGAATAGGCGGGTCATCTCCTCTGTGAAAATTCCAACCTTTTCATTTGGTAGCTGAACCCGGGTCTCGAGTAGAGCACCGGCCCTCTCTTTGCGAGCGACGCTCGCGAACGTTTGCAGAAATGCGCCGCAGAAGACATCCCACGTTCGGAGCGTGGACTCCCGATTCTCTAGCCAGGTCCTTGCGGTGTCTTTCAGGTAGAAGTACACACGACGGAGCTTTTCTTCGTTGTCCCAGTGGTTGAGGGTGGCCACACGCTCGTATGTTTCTAGCCAAGTTTCCGGGTCTTCAAACGATGAGCCATGGAACGTTGGTGGTTCCCTGGGTCAATGAATGACGATCGCGGGCTGGGACGCTCCGGTTGTCATTGTCGCTGCAGTCAAGGTCATGGTCTTGGTCTTCCGCGCCTTGTCTTGTAGAAGGCCGTACTCCGGTGGGAGACCTTGCTGTCGGCGGCTCGTTCACTGCTGTTGGTTGGCGTCGGTGTCTTCTCCGCGACGGGGGCTGGGTTCACGGCTAGACGGGGGCGTCCGGTACATGAACGAAGCAGCACCTCCACCAGATGTCACGGGGTCGTGACGTGGCCGAAGACAGGAAACTTCGTGTTGGGATTTAACTGTTTATTTGAGCGAACCTGTGCCCAGTAAAGGGAAAGTCTAAATACAGCAGCAGTCTTGCACAGATAGCAGTCTCGGACTAATAGCGGCGAACGCAGCGTCGGCCTTCGATCAACAACTGACAAGCGGCGAAGCGCGTCGGCATTTATACCCTTGCCGTCGAATGTTCTAGCGTTATCGCTGGCGGTGGCGTAGGTTCCAGAACAATCTGTACCGTTCGCACAGTGGGCGTGATCTTATCGAAATGATCTACTACAGTCCGGAACCTTCTCGAAACCTGCAGGCGCGGTTTGCGCCGAGAATCGTGTGGTGTTTCGGAACTATAACAAAAACTTGGGAAATGGAACGTGGCAATATTGTGTCTTTTTGTATACTCGTGTAACTTTGGTTGAATGTTAAAGCCAGGCGATGTAAACTTAGAATATGTTTTCTCCTATTGTCTCGTGTACTGTTTATTTTTGGTTATAGAAGCTGTGCAATAAGCATGGTACTTATTTGCTTCCCTGGTTTCTCTGTATCTATTTTTTGTGGAACATTGAACGTATTTTTTCTCGTTTCGCTCCTGGATGTCTGAAGTGTGAGTCGGGAGTGAAGGCCTCGTCAGGGGTTGTGCGAGTCTCCTTTTGTTTTGCCTTATGGGCATATTTCACTTGTTATGTAACTATCTCCGAAATAATCTATTCTATTTTATTTTATTCTCATGGTCACATAATTTACCGGCTTTAAAAGCACGTATTTTATATCAATCACTGTCCTCTCACAGTGATTTGGAGAAGTGTAGTACTGCATCGTGATCATGACATCCACGATTCCTTCAACACGTCGTGTCTACGCGCCTTCCATAGTTATCGCGTTTTTGAAAAAAAAAGTGCAACTTTGCGAACGCCTTAACACACCGCCAGGTGGCCAAGAGTGCCTTGCTATCATCAGGACTAGGTCAAAGTTTCTTCCCTACCTCTATAGAAGGGCCTTCAATGTTGTGAGCCACCACCACGCCTTGTGCTGGCTTGCTAACTTGAAGGACCCTTCAGGTTGTCTGACTTGATGGAGCCTAAGACTTCAAGAATTCGACGTTAATGTCGTCTGCAAGTCCAGACAACAGCACTCTCACGCCGACTGCTATCTCGTGCCCCCGTTGACCCACCACTGCCGTGTGACAAGGACTGTGCAACTTCTTGGGAATCTTAAGCTTCGATGACTTAGCCGAATGACTGTGAGTTGACACTGAAATCAAGGACCTTGTGGAATACATTGATGTGAAGCAGCCGTTGTTCCAAAGATATTCAAGCGGCGACTGGCGTCGTTTTTCTCGTGGAATGACGTTCTGGTCAAGAAAAACTTCTCGCCTCACCAGGCCAATTTTCTTATTGTAGTACCCTCGGCATTACGCCCGGAAGTTCTGAAAGATCCGAATGATGACCCGACGGCTGGGCACCTTAGATTTTCCCGCAAGTTAGCGTGAATACATAAAAAGTATTACTGGTTTCATCAGAATGCAGCTGTCATCCATTACGTTAAAACCCGCTGAGACTGTTGGCGATGGAAGGCACCGCCAACTAGGCCAGCTGGACTTCTGCAGCGCATACAGGCACCACGCCGGCCAATCCAGTAAATCGGCATGGACCTACTAGGCCCGTTCCCGACGTCAACTTCCGGAATCAAATGAATCACCGTAGCTACTGACGACCTCGTTCACTACGTGGAGACAAGGGTGATGTCCAAAAGCAGTGCTACCGAGGTAGCACAGGTCTGCGTCGAGAACATCGTCCTGCGTCATGGTGCCCCAGAAATCCTCGTCACAGCTATAGGTACGGCATTTACTGGTGACTTGCCGGGGTGATTTTCGCAGACAGCCAGATAAGCCAGCGCCGGACGATAGCGTACCACCTACAGACAAATGGTCTCACCGATCGGCTAAAAAAATACCATCACCCAAATTCTCCCCATTCACGTCGACGTTGAACACAAAGCGTGGGCACCATCAGTTATTACGAGACAACAATTACCGGCGTGTTGTGTATAGCGCAATTATTGCGGCTGATGCAGAACGCGGACCCAGCTCCCGATGCGTCCACTAACAAAGCTGATCGGTTCCGCGAAGGTGAACGCGCAATACCCGAGCTCGGGAAAGAAAGGAGACTCCTTTATTCACACGGTTCACGATCGGAGCCGTCAAGGTCGCCCCAGTTCGGGACTAGAAGGGGAAGGTTTACTCGGAAGAGTGTCTGGTAAGAAGCAGGCCAGGCGCTGCCGTCTGGGTTTAAGCCATTGTTGTCATGCGCGCGTACCATTAAGAATGGCGCGGGGACGCGACCACTTGGCTCATCGAGACATAGTGGCGGCAGGGGAGACGAGTATAACCTCCGCCGCTGTACGCCATTACCGAATGTTGTTAGGATGTTGGGGCGCCTCGCTGTCGCATGCACACCTGGTAAGCGCACAGAGCCCAACAGTGTACTCGCCGCTCTTAACGCGCGTTCACACTGAGCATTCCGGCCGCCGAAAGTGCTCCGAATTCGATTCGGCGGCGGCGAGATCCGCCGAAAGGGGCCTCACCGCGCCGATCGCTCTCGGACCGATTTTTGCGGCGTCTGCCGCCGAATCGGTCACCGCGGACCAGTAGGAGTGCCAGTCAAGGAATTTTGAAAAATGGCGGCCAAGCCCTACTCACTTGTTATGCCGCAGTGCACGTAACTGAATGTTGAAACCAATGGGAGTTTAACCTACTCTGTGCCTGCTTCACCTCCGTATTTCGTGAAAGAGGTGACCGAGCTTGCTGTTGGCGTGACCGGGCTAGTTGCAATCTTGCAGAGCAAAACGAACCCACCAACGCTGCTGGCGTCGGTGGTTTTTCTGCTCTTTGTGCATTACAAAACAGCCACTTGCCAGCAAAGTAAGCAGTACTGTTTTTTCTTGCTTCTTGCGTACGAGAATCGTCGAAGTATACACCACCGGATAGTGAGGTAGCACTTGCGAGCCGCGACAACAACCGGGTGACGGCACATCCATCCCGCATTCGCCCCGTAGTAGATCGCATATTCGGCGGCGCGGGGCGCATCTAGTGCGAACGATGCTGCGTTTCGACGGCAGGGGAATTTCGGTCGCTGTAGAAAGTGGATGTTTCAGTGAGAACTAGGCATTAAGGAGGCTTCTACGAAGCAACATTTAATGAGAGAGCTGACGGGGCTCGAGCGTGAGAACAGTCACCGACGGAGGCAGCACGGCCTGGCATGGGAGGGAGTGTCACACGCGGAGAACCTATCCCTTTGCGTGTTGTATTTGGTAAAGTGGTTTTTACCAATGCAGTGTCTATTATGAAAGTGTTTCTGCAATTTGTTGTGGCAATGCGAGCCCACACGTGAGATTGGCTGGTGTGATGACCCTTTGTTCAACTGAGGGTTAGAAGAGGATGTTTGAATCTGAAATGAGAGAGCGGAGGTTCGGGCTTGGACTCGGGCAGACGCCTGAGGCTGCAAAAAAGCGTATATTCACCGGAATACGGCTCTTTCTGCGTGCTGCCACCGTGCACTCGATTCATCGAGGGGACCCATTACGAATCTGAAAGATCTCCCCTCTTTGCCTAGTGTAGAAGATAGTCAAGGAGGAGCAAATTAACTTCATCCTTCCGTACGTGACCTTCGCATACAACACGACAGTGTAGGAGACGAGGCAGATGCCTCCATACAAGTTGGTCACGCAAGGAACGTGGCAACGACGTTCGATGTTATGTTGCCAAACGTCGCTGTCGAAAGAAACCGCGTCGTCATCGTCTACCTGCGGCACGCTGAAGAAGCTCGTCAACTTGCCCACTTGCGCATAAGAAATCTGCAGACGACAGACAGCTACCATTCCAATCTTCGACAAATTTCTGTCGAACACTACCCCGGTGACATCGTTTAGGTGTGGATGCCGATACGCCGATGAGGACTCAGTGAAAAACTTCAGTTTCAGTTTCAGTTTTATTGAGCATTTTCTTCAGAGAGTTGCGAAAAAGAAAATGCAAGGATAAGAACAAAAAGCTGCTATGTTAGCAGCTTGACGAGGCTCCTACCCCTTTTCACTTGGCATTACAAAAATCTGCAGAGTACAAACATGAAAAAACTATTTGACGTCGATTTTCAAAACTTCAAGAAATTAGAAAATAAAAAAATGCATCAAAATTACAACAGTTTCAGGTTTAGATAACATAAGCAAACCACAAAGAGAGAAAAACAACAAATAACAAAAGAAAACAGCGTACGGTCAATCATGAAACAATGCACACGTTGCTAAACGGCTACCACCGTATTACAAAATGATTATACAACGTTTACAACACTGGGTATGCGAAAACCACAAGTTTTGAATCACAAGGGAAACACTGACGAGTGAAGTGTTGCATGCTTTACTCGTAAAAAAAGCAACAAAAAAATTGCCCGCAGCTTCCCTCGGGGGAACACTGAGGAGGATGCGGAGCATATAATTAGTTAACGGGGTGTTAAAGTGCGACTTACTTGGGTCGATGGCTAAATTGGTTAACGTGGTTGTGAAATGGGGTGTTAAATTGCGACTTACTTGGGTCGATGGCTAAATTGGTTAACGTGGTTGTAGGAGGGGGTGTTAAATGAGTTAACACGTACACACGTACGCGAAAGGGCGGCGCTGGTCGAAGGGACGTCGATTATTGTGTTTGTGGATTCGTCGGCATTCATTTCACGGCGACTTCGGACGTCGACGCGCCGTACAAACCAACGGACGAGCGGCAACTGAGCGAGCGAGCGCCGACCTTGAGTATATATACAGCGCGACGGCACATGCGCTGTCAGCTGTCAAATGTTCTCGAAGGAGAAGCGCGCGCGCGGCACAGATGGCGACGGCGCGACGGCGCATGCGCTGTCAGCTGTCGAATGTTCTCGAAGGAGAAGCGCGCGCGGCACAGATGGTGGGCGACGGCGCGACGGCGCATGCGCGCGCGTCAGCTGTCGAATGTTCGAGAAGCGGTGTGGACGGCGCGGACGGCGCACTACAAGGCGCGAGTATAAGATGCTTCCGCATCTAAAATGTCAAAGAAAGCAAACTTTGGACAGTACGGCGGACTTCTGACAGTACAGGGCAGTTTGGACAATACAGAGTAGTTCCAAGTCTCTGGGCCACTCGACTACAAGAGTGCTGCTTTTTGCATTACCAACTCTCAAGGACGCCCAGCGCGGCCTGAACAGGGTAGTCCAAGTCTCTGGGCCACTCGACTGCGAGGTTGTTACCGATTGCATTACGAATTCTTAACGACGACGTGCACGACCTGAAGTCGTCCATGTCATGCGCTACAAGCCAATGCATGAAGGAACCTGATGACTGTATTATCGTTGTTGCTGCTGTGTTTATTGCTCTTAGTGTTTATTCCCTTACTTACTACTCATTGTAGTTTCAAAATTTATTCAAGTATCGGAACGCTGCCTTTTTCAGAGGGGGGCAGGGCAACATTCCTTCCTCAAGTTTTGTTATTGCCCCGTTACACTCCAAGTAATGTTCGTCGCGAACCAAGCCTGCAGTGTTCGAGAAGCTTTGGGACATTTGTTGACAATTTTTGTAAGATTACGCACGCAATATGAAAATTACAGATTTTTATGGAACCTACGTGGTCGCCACCAATAAAGCTGGAATATTTGACGGCACATGTGTAAAGGTCGACGCGCTTCGCCACTTGCCAGTTGATCAACGGACGACGCTCAGCTCGCCGTTCTCACTGCCAGTGTGCATTGCTGTAACATTTTTTTTCTCGTTGATTGGCCACACGTTCGGCTGAATAAACAGTTTTATCTTCCAACTACAATCTGCCCCCTTCGTCAACGTCACGAGCCCTCGACAATATTGTTGTGAAACATACAGCAACAACTTATTAGTCACACAGCCTGAACTACGCAAGAGCGAGTTTTCGCGCTCGTGATACACGGCCACTCATTGGCTTGAATGGCCACCAACTAATCATTGGACACCTTGTAAGGTTCGACATAATAAAACACTGATGAAATCGGATTTGCAGTGCACAAAATAATTTTGCCCATGCTTGTATGAGAAAGCCGATTGAACTGCACTTCATCATCGTCATCTTCTAGCCTCGTCACACACCATTCATATATTTTTAAGATGAATTAACACCTATTGCGTACTATGTCGCTATTGAAGAGCCCTTACTTGTTATGTAAATGATTTAGACGGGTTCTTCGAGTGGACAAACAAGAAACTGTGAGTTTTCGCAAGAGCTACAGCTCTGGATTAGCATGAATACATTCATAGTCTGAAATTATACATTCCTACAATCACTCAGCACTGGTGCACTATATATTGGGTATGGATATTGTTCATTGCTGTTTGCGATACGTTATTGTTAGGCAAGACCCATGTTGTAAATAGGAAATAAACATTCTAAGAACAGCATGGTAAATGCGACGGCTACCAATATATTAGTTCATTAGTAAGCTATCATATAAAATTTTCGTGGCGGTGAGTGCCTAAGTTTTCCCATTTCACGATGTTATTTCTCACATCACGGGTTTCATAAAAGACAACGTCAAAATTGACTACCTATGTTTGCGTGGATGTAATCGTGATAGTTAGGAGAACTGTTTCAATTTCAGCGTTATTTTTGTCGCAATAGGCAGCAAATTTCTTCGTGTCCTATTTTAGGATGTCAGGGCGACAAGACGTAACGAGTGCAATTTTGCGAAGACTCGATACGACCGGTCCGTAATGTATGTGCCCTAATATCCTACAGATATTCATAAACTGATTTATTATTATTTTGGAAATGGCATATGAACAAAAAGGGCCTGCTACCTCAAATTGCATAATATATCCAGAATTTTTATACTGAAGTTAATGTGATCTTGTCATAGGAATATTTGCTGTGCAAACACCAATAATTGTGCCTTGCCTGTTTAGCATATTTTGTGTAAGTAAAGCAGAACAGATTGGAGCTTAGAAAGTATTTACAGAAGTAAAGTTTGCATTGAAATGCGGGCGACTAGTTTACAGACCTTGCGTCTTGGAATTGTATTACACTCAATGGAAAGACTAGCCTTCAGTAGGATAATTACTTTCATTTAAAAGAAAAAAAGTTCATAATTGCCCTTAAAATGAGAGGATAATAGCAACGAATCGGAGGGATGCCATTTCCTTGCGAACAAAGTGAAGACATGCTCATAACTTGCTGCGCACTGTAATTACCAACGGTGAAAAGCAGCCCCCTGTAAACGTATTCATAGGCATTGGGCCGCTTCGTGAAAGAAATTGTACTGGATAATCGTTTATTGGGTGCTAATGAGGAGTATTACTTTTTTGTTTGTTGCAGGCGAGGAGTCAGGGCCCATTCAGAGCCCCGTCATCGGTAGTTTGAGTGGTAAGAATACAGAGTAAGGCGATAAGGCTCGACATAATTGAAAGGCCTGAAAGTAAAGAGAACAAAAAAAGATAAAACGTAGGGTAGAGTATAGTACAGCTACATGTAGCCTAGCATAGCAAGGTCATGGAATGAAAGAATGAGGAGGAGGATAAAGCATATTGCAGGCAAATATATCAGGATAGAACAGGAAGGTGGAAATGGAAGCGTGTGTTAGAAAGAGGGTATGAAGAGAAAAGCTAAAGCGTAGTATATTCCCGTAAATGTGATATATCTAGACGCTGCAAAACAGAAGTGAACGTAAGAAGGTGCGAATGAAAGAAGGGAGGGGTGGGGTGATGTATACCGTCGCAACGTAAATATCGGTGCAAAAAAAAGAAGTGCCCCACCATGTTGGTCGAGCGGTTAAGGTACTCGGCTGCTGACCCGTAGGTCAAGGGTTCGAATAACAGCTGGGGCGGCTGCATTTTCAGATGGAGGCGAAAAGGCTGTAGGCCCATGTGCTCAAATTCGGATGCATGTTGAAGAACCCCAGGTGGTCCACATTTGTGGAGCCCTCCACTACAGAGTCTCCTATAGTCATGTGATAGTTTTGGGTTGTTAAACCCTACATATCAATCAAATCTATAAGGAAGTGAAGAGTACTGATGTGAGGGTGAGGAATTTAAAAGTGGAGGAAAGAAGGACCTACAGCACGAGAAATGAAGGTTCCATATCACACCATGAACACGGAACAGGGCGCACGTTTGAAATAACGGGGCTTGTTACCCGTGAATAGTCGCCGAAGGGCAGGGCAATCACTGCTCCGAAATTTCTGCGTCTTTACAGGGAGCTAACGGCATACGTTTCTTTTACCACACACCCTTCGCCGACAAATTTGTCGACTGAGGTGTTTGAAACTCCCTTTTCAGCGTTTTATGGTTAGAGCCAATATAAATTTCAGCTATTCTGCGTGTAATTTCAGAAATTAATAACAGAGTCAGAGCAATGCAGTATTGCACAGGCTGAAATGTGAAAGTGGCGTAGCAGTTGTGTACGAGTTTACCGGGAACGCTGGTAGAGTACCAGCATTTCTTCGTTTCGTCCTTTCCTTCGCTAGGGTGGGTTCGTCGGCTCGTTGGACTAGAGTACTTTATATGCTAGCTTTAGGTAGCCAAGTTGCACCACTATTTTCTGGGAGCCACTCACATGGCTTTTGACAAATCCAGCAACGCTATTGATCGCGTGGTATCACGTGTTCATAGGTGTTTAAATTACACTGCGGAGAAGTCAACACTACGCACACGATGCCGATGCTTCGCAGTGTTGTTAGCTTGCTGGCGCCCTTCGCCAAAGCCTTCGCACAGACACCGAGTGCATCCGTCAGAGACACTGGACGCGTATCAATGGCGGTACCCTTCCCTCTTCCTTCAGCGTCTCGGCTCATGTAAAACGCAGGTTGAATCTAGCATCGGAGGCTTCCAGGCGTGGTGGGAGCAACAAAGCTTTCCTCGTATCTGCATAAAAAGTAAAAGAACGCGACAAAATAAATAAATAAATGCTAGTACTCAGAAGCGCCAGCGCTGCTCCTACGCGGGTGGTTAGTGGCTTTCCCGCAAGGCTTTTGAACCTAAGATGGCGTACCTTGGCGCAACTCTGCTACTTTGAAGTAGCACATGCAGTAACTCTACGTTGGACCACCTCTCCTAGTGCTCTTCCTCAACTTTAGAGATGGAAATGCAACGAGGGTGGGTATCTGCTAGCAGAAAACAGGCTTTCTTTCGCTCAATGACAACGTCTCGTACACAACGTCATCTGTTTTCAACACAGCGTCTGCTGACGTCATGCCAGCTGTTGTCGATAGAAGAAAGGCACTGAGAGGAGCACGCGAACGTCCGTCGGTGGTTCAGGGGCCCTTGAAATTGCATACGGGAAGCACTTCATATAGGCGCTAGGTTGGGCGAGGAGTAACGACGACATATTTATTACTATCTAGAAGAATCGTAAAATCCACCGAGCCGTCACACCAGTGAATTTCTTAACGAGTGAGTGCTTTGTAACTGCACACTCATTCAAGCGCCTCAACCAGCAATATGTAAGCGTCAGCGGAATCATTCAAATATAGAGCTATGTAAGCACTGGCATTTCGTTGCACACGGTTCGTGCCTTGGGTCTATACAGAAATATTATTCATGTCATAGTAGGTATATTCAAACAGTACTCTCAGTAAGTTCATCAGAACAATTTACATGTGACTGTGCTCACGCGTAGAACTTGTTTCCTCAAAGCGCTTTAGAGAATTGTAAACACAAGCGATGTCTACCAAGCGAACGAGAAAGCAACGCAATATTTCACTTGTATTACACCATAAAGACTGCATGTTGATCTCAGTAATTCTGTATTTCTTCAGAACTTGCAGCTTGTACAGGTAATGACACCTGCACGACAATAGGTCACCCTATACAGATTGTTTTAACTATAAAACGCGCAGTCTACAAAAAACAATGCTTTAGTGAATGAGTAAATTGTTTAACAATACACGAGGCTAACTAGGTCGTTTTTTTACCTATCATCGTGTACTATTGATGCCTTACTTGGCATTTTAGTTCTACGCAATATGCAATGGCAGCGCGGTAGTATTTTTAGTGTGCAACGTAGCGTATTTCTTAGGTAATTACTGTATGTCACATAGCCACTTGCTCATTATTAGGCACCTTCTTGAACCTATAATCTAGTCAACTGTATGGTAAAACATGCTAATGTATATCATTTTTTTCCTTTTTATTCAATTTTACCTTTCGTAGAGTTCAACCCGGATGAGTAAGTAGTTTTCTGTATGCATTATTAACCTTTATTTTTGGCGAGCTTGTTGCTAGAAGACCTAGGATGACCAAAATGTTATTTTATTTGACCCTCTTCGTAATGACGTTGAGATACGCATACGACACCTTGAAAGGCAGGTAGCTCTGATAAAACACAACCGAGCTAGGCTACTCTTTAGTCACCGACCAAACCAACCCAACAAGACCGGGCACATTGGCATACTCAGACATTGCACCCAACTTCATGTTCGTCAAACATGCAGAACACGTCACGTCGAGAACCACCGTGGCAGATCTCAACAGTGACCACATGATCATAGAGATGTATCTACCGACACCAGCCCAGACCGGGCGGAACATGCTGAGTTCCGGTGCATAGACTGAGAGTAGGTTTCTTGGAAAAGAGAGGCGCTGCAGTCGACTTACGAAACATCACCGACATCAGAAAGTGGCGGAGTCACTCGACGTGGACGCCAGGCGTTCAACTAGGACAACAATGACCGATGTCCAAACAGATAGAATATACAGTCGTCTGGCACACCTACTCTGGTTTATGATGTCAATCCTGAAGCACTAAAACGCTAGCGCCTCAGTCATAAGCTGAGATAGTAGTTTGCCGAGCTAGACAAGGCCGTGGAAGCACACTGCCACGCCCTTTGTAGACAACACTGGGATGGATTTCGTAGCTCTGTTCATGGTCAGCTTTACAACAGAAAGACGTGGCAGAATCTACTACACCTTCTTGTATGTTAAAGACCAAAACGTATCAGAGGCAGTTGCCTTGCCAGGCATCTCCACAGAAGCTTGCGAGGAGTCATTTGTCGATAAGCTCATTCATAAGAATTTTCTACTGAGTCCAGCTGACTGACATGCAGATTACTGTGATGAAATACACACACTATACTGGACGAATACTTCACCGAGGAAGAAGCACGAGCAGCATTATTCGTCATATCTCGCTGACCATGTGTGTAGGAAATTTATAGTATTGATTGATAGATGCGTAGTTTAACGTCCGAAAACCACCATATGATTATGAGAGACGCCGTAGTGGAGGGCTCCGGAAATTTTGACCACCTGGGGTTCTTTAACGTGCATTCAAATCTCAGCACACGAGCCTACAACATTTCCGCCTCCATCGAAAATTTAATGGAGCACGTAATCTCCAGTCGTATCAACAACTGCCGAGGTAGATACATCTGGTAGATAAACTTTCGTAGAAGCCCAAGGGTTCGAAAACTGGCATCTCATCAGCTGCTCATGAAGCTTAGTGCCACATCTGTGAAAATACTCCCAGAAAAACAAAAATAAGTGGGTTGTGACGCAATAGCTCGTAAACAGGTGACGTCTGTTTTTGGCACTAGCGCGAAATTTCATCTTAATTTAGTTTTCA
The DNA here is from genome assembly GCA_013436015.1 of Rhipicephalus annulatus. Taxonomy (NCBI): domain Eukaryota; kingdom Metazoa; phylum Arthropoda; class Arachnida; order Ixodida; family Ixodidae; genus Rhipicephalus; species Rhipicephalus annulatus. The sequence continues at coordinate 873,397 of WOVY01010515.1, forward strand.
TAGGACCACGATTTGCTAAGGACTCGGACTAAGGCGAGCAGTGGCGAGTTGTCCACGAGTGCGGGTAAAGTGAACGCCAGTTAAAATAATAATGTGCTCATAACTATGTAGGGATTTGGAAGTATACCATGCCTCCGTTCACCTCAATTTTACATGAAAACCTATTCTTGGAACTTTTATTGGGCATTTCTCACATCTTCCGCAAATGAATTAATGCAGGCTGCATCGTATCTGTAATATTAGCAGTGTTGATAATTCGCTTCACACATACGTAAGTGCTTTAGCTCGCACGTTGCTTGTGTTTTTCCGTTCCAACATGAAGAAGTGAGGTACAAGCACGCCAAAATTACGACACTTCAGTTTTTCCAATGGTCAGCATAGGTAAATTTTAATACACTGCACAAATGGTAATCAGAGAAAAACGTGCGCGGGCATTACATGCACTTTGTTTTGCATTATGCTTCTATAACTTACCGAACGTATGCGAATGCAGATATGCGAATGCGCCTTTTCGATGACGCCGTGGCGAATGCGCCTTCTTTCAGTGGTAAAGGGCTGAAAGAACTCCTGGTGTTAAAGGCCTCTGTTCTAGCAATGCCAGTCCTCGCGGCTCCTACCAAACTCTGCCAATACGCCAGAGAACAGCACAGTAAAATGGAAAACACGAACTCAAGCGCGATAGAAAGCATTGCGATCTGCTCAGCGATAACACAAATAACCATAGGTACTGCGTGTTCAAGAAGGAATTTGGGCTGAAGGAGTAGAGTATTGCAAACTATCGCCTTTGTTTCTTATATAGAAGACACGGGTTACTAGGCATCCCCTTTTTTGCTACTGTATCCTTGCACCGCACATAATTTACTCTGATATCAATACAACCACACATGATGTTAAATGTATTCCGCCACATTCAGATGTCCGTTGGACTCAGCACTCAAGACGTTCACGAACGGCGAAACGCGCCTAAAAACTTCGCGCACAGCAGAGAGCACAAGCGTGGAAGGAACACTAAAACATGTGAGAGGGTGTGTCATATCGGAGAAGATTTTTACGAGTGTGTCTTTCCATGCAGTGCACTATTTGCGCTGAGTAATAATGGCATGGACAAATAGCACTAAGAAACAAATTTTTTGTAATATTAGAACACTGTCATAAATGTTTTGCTGATTGCACCTAGACTGTGCTGTTTGGGAAAAAATGTGATTTGTAAAACTATAACGATCACTCCGCCTTTTAAAAGAACGTTTTGTTTTTAGTTTTTTTTACTTTTTGGGCTTGTTCTCTTCTATCATAGATGTCCTTCAGCCGCAGCACCCAAAACTCTTCATGTGGGTATTCCTCACAATAGTTTCTGAGCCCCTTTTCGCCCGACCTTTCACGACCTATTTTATTAGACCTTGCAACTACCTCGAGGGAACAAGAGCATAGCCGCATGCCATCTTCAGATTCCAGGCACATCTGTCATTGCCGGATGCGATGCTCCAGCTTTAGCATCAGGTCCTCGATAACAAGTCAAGCATCACCAAGGCGATCAAGGAACAGTGCCTGAATAAAGTGCTATCGACAGCGTCAGCCATTGTGAAACATCTCGAAGGTTGAATTCGGTGAAAGGATTGGTAACTACGTTAGGGATTTTGTCATTGGAGGAAAGACCATTCTTTTAGAGGGTGATATTACATGCGCAGAACCGTATCTCAGCCGCAGAGGGACCCCATAAGATTACGCAATCTATCAGATGTTATTCAATTAGATTATGAATGGCCTGGTCAAACGACTCTCAGCTGGCAGGAACGTGAATTATATAATACAATCAAATGACATCTGGATCTGGTCAATTAGGGGTGACGACGGGCAGATGGCCCTACAGTATGGCATATGGGTTGTCGAGGAGTGCTTGGCTGGCACTGTTCTGCGGTGTTCTCCTGAAAAGTGTGAACTGCTTTATTACCGGCGTATCCTTAGGGGAAAACCTTTAAAAAGTTTCTGTAAATCTGGCGCAAACGAACCGATTCAATTAAACAGCTAAGATGGAGGCACCGTCTGTTTCGTCTACGCATCCGTGTCCATCAAACGATTATCAAATGCAACAAGGAGAATCGCGAAACAGTGCGAAACAACTTCACTTTCAAGGTCCAAACGTCATGAGAGTGCCCAAGATGGTCAAAAATGAAAGCGCTTGACCGAAAAGGCTCCACGTCATTACACTGATCCACTTTGTCATTTGTCACATCGCATAAGGAGCGTATAAGCGCAAATATGTATAAAGACGAAAAAAAAGATGGACACCATAATCCGCAAAGCATACGAAGTGGCCCATGGCTCTATTAGAATACACTAGCAATCAGAGGTTACCACGACTACGAATTCAAAGCAGCCTGGATCAAATAGCGGAAGCACAGCTGATGTCTCACTTTGAACGACTCGCTGTCACCAGCACAGGAAGGCATGTATTGCAACAGTTGAGCTTTTGGGCATGACGCGTCGCCGGCAGCATGGTGATAAAATCTAAATGCCTAAGAAAACAAGGAAAAAGATACACCTCGCCTGGTTTCAAGAACCACGAACCCAGTTTAAAACCGAAGTAGCACTAAAGCCAGAGCGACACTCTTATTGATAGCATACTGAAATAATAAGCACCCACATTTGAATGAAACCGCGTGCTTTTCGGACCCTCGACGGATTGATATCGTCGTTTTAACAAAGAGAAAACAACAACGCATGCAGAATCCGACACCTGGACGTAGCTAAGGAAATAGCCTTAGCTGTGGCGATAACTGACGCCAAAACTCAAACATAACTAACTTTTTCCGCACTGCAGAATGGTATTTTGCTAAGGGTAGGATTGTGCTTGAAGCACCATTCGCATACTGTTGCATGCTGGCCTCATCTACCAGGCTACTTTGTTCTGGATTCCCGCCAATTTTGGCAAACTCTGCCCACAATTCGCCAACCAAATGCCAATAAGGCAGCGCACTCCACCGCGCTCAACACAACAGCTCATGCCGAAGGCGAGGGCCGTGTGGAAGAGTATGAGGACCGGGATACAATGAACTGCCCAAAGCTTTCTACTTGAACAGCAATTCTTTTGTCTGCCTCTTGGTAATCTAAGTAGAGCCCAAGCAGTTACCTAACAATGCCGGCAAAGTAACAGTTACCTTAATCCCGTTTTATATCTCCGAATATGCCCCAAGATCTATAGCACAACATCGGTAAAATGTGCGAGAGAGACAAAGCTACGCTTACTCACAGGTTCGAAGGTGAGGCGAGAGCCAAACGTATTAGTCTCGATGTTCTTTCAGAGAGGTGAGATGCCGCTCTGCGTAGCGTGGAGCTCGCCAACAAACTATGGTCAGTGTCTGCAGGCCCGTGAAGAGGCCTAGAGACAAGGCCTTCACATCTTGATATGAGAGTCGCGATTCCGGGCCATAAGCTGCCGGGCAATTAATACAGTTTTTCCACCAAATTACCTACCAAAGCATACACACTAAGAGCCTTTTAAAACTTGCGCATAAAAAAGTGAATTGTATACCTCGTATACATTTCGAACATTTGTGCCTAGTCCCCCTCGGTGGATCGATGCTTATGGTGCTTGGCCACTGGCCCACAGGTCTCTGCTTCAATTCCGAACGTGGCGGTTGCATTTCCGTCGAGGCATGATAGCAGAAGCTCGTCTTTTATGCGATGTTATCGCTCGTAAAAATGCATTGTCTAAATAACCAAAATCCTCCACTGTGGCGTGCCTCATCAACATATTGCCGCGCCCGAAACAAAGAACGAAGACGATGTGCGCGCCAACAGCCTCGTGAAAAGGAGGACTGAAGAAGACGACGTACTTTCGTTTTTGGCTCGCTTGCTCTTGGCTCCTGCATAAAAACACACGCCGTCTGTTCTCGGACTCAACGTCTCGGTGCACTGCTTACGTTGAACTGCGACACTGGTGGAGGTGCTGGGTTGCAAGCCTGCTGATGCTCAACACCCCATCTGGGAGCCGTTCATCAAGTCCCGACACGCAGCCATCTGTTACGACCCCAGTGCACCGCTTCAGTCGCCGGTTGCTAAGCCTATCTCCAGAGCTGACCTCCTTCGACGAACATTCTACGAGGCATTACGTACCTCTACCAATGGCCTCCGCTAGCCAGCCACAGTTGGTCCAAGGGATACAAGGCAGCCCCGTTTCCAATCCAGCCCAGGTAACACTTCTTCAGCCACTTGTGCCTAATCGCTTCAGTGGTGCCCCACACGAAGATGTTGAAGATTGGCTTGAGCATTACGAACGCGTTGCCGACATCAACCAGTGGAATGCTCAACAGAAGCTCGCCCGCACGTATTTCACTCTCGATGATGGCGCTCACACGTGGCTTGAGAATCGAGAAGGCCGTATATCCACATGGGATGACTTTCGTCAGCAGCTGATTGACACCTTTGCTAGCGTCGACCGTCGAGAGCGGGCTCAGCAGCTGCTCGAGTTAAGGCTTCAAAAACCTAACAAAACTGTGGCAATCTTTGCTGAAGACGTGACGCGCCTCTGTCGTCGGGCTGATCCCAACATGTCCGAGGAGAAGAAGTTGCGCTACCTTATGCGTGGCGTCAAAGAACAACTGTTCGCTGGACTTGTGCGCAATGCCCCAACTACCGTGGCCGATTTTATAAGAGAAGCCACTGCCATTGAGCGTGCTCTGCACCAAAGATCGAGGCAATATGATCGCTCGTCCACTACCACCCCAATCAACGCCGCTTCAGTGACTCTGGACAATCAGGGCTTCCTACGTGACCTTATCAGAGATATTGTCCGCGAAGAAATGCAGAAGCTTTGGACTCCTCCAGTGGATACACCAGTGACCGCCGTTGCCGCGGTCGTTCGTGACGAACTTAGGCACGCTTTTTCAGCAGCTGATCTCGATCGCGATCAGCGTCAACTGAGTTACGCCGACGCTGTCCGCCGACCACCACCCGTCCCGCCCATTACATCTTACTACCAGCCACCTACAGCCGCACCTTCGTCGCAACCATTGCAGGAGGCTTTCAGACGCCAGCCCATGTCTCCGATGTCTCCATGCCACCAGCCACCACTTGCCGCGCCTTACTCACCACCACGAGAGGACATAAGACGCCCACAATTTCGCAGAACGGACGCTTGGCGCACCGTCGATCGGCGCCCTCTCTGCTTCAACTGTGGTGGTGCCGGCCATATAGCTCGCTATTGTTGGTACCGCGACACATCGCTTCGCCCGTCTCGGCCAGGGTACGACGGTCGCCGTGCCAATGACGACTACATTGTTCGCCATGACGACCCTGGTTTTCGAGGACCTTCAACAGCGTGGTCTCCCTATCACGAGTCGCCTCCTCATCGCCAGCCCGATTCCGCCCACAGGTCACGCTCTCCATCCCCTGCTCAGACAACATCACCGAATCGACGTACTTTTGCTGACCTTCGGGGAACAAGGTCACCCAGCCCTTACCGGGGAAACTAAAGGCGGCGACCTCTCGGGGTAAGGTCGCAGCCCGACCACAAGACGATAAAAAGTCCCCAGTACTGCCGCAACAGAACGACTTGACGCCAACGAATATTAACAACGACGAAATGGTGAGCGCCGACCTCCATGTAATTATTGACGGAGAGCAAGTGACGGCCTTAGTCGATACGGGTGCTGATTTTTCCATAATAAGTCGCAAGCTGGCTGATCATCTTAGAAAAGTAAGAACGCCATGGACAGGACCACATATAAGAACAGCGGGTGGTCAATTGCTGCTCCCTACTGAAAGATGCACAGCAAGAATCAGCATAGGGGACTCTTCTTTCGTCGCGACTTTCATTGTTCTCCCAGAGTGCTGCAAAGATTTAATTATAGGAATGGACTTTCTCAGGGAGCATGGCGCAATAATCAACATCCCGGACCGCGTGGTTTCATTTTACGAGAGTGCTCGTGTGACTGATCATACATTACCAGAGCACAAATCCTTTCGTCTCAAAGACCACAATGTAGTCGTGCCGCCTCGATCATGTATCCTCGTTTCAGTAGCATGTGACGTACCGTTCGACGGTGAAGGAGTCGCCGACCAAATAACCTCGCTGCTTTTCACTCACGGGATTTCCGTAGCACGAGGAATAGTCAATGTCACCGACGGCCGAACGAACTTGCTGTTGACCAATTTCACCTCCGAGCGACGGCACCTTCCAAAAGGCACAACGTTGGCACATTTCGACGAGATCGCAGATGTTCATGACTGCTTTTCAGCACTCAAAGCAACACCTGCACAAGAACCACGTGACCTAGCACCTAACCTTGACGTCAGCCCTACTTTAACTCAGCAACAGCGGGAACGCCTGCTTGTGCTGTTAGACGAGTTCCACGACTGTTTTGTGTCGACCTCGAAAGTTGGCCGGACGTCCTTGACCAAGCACCGAATCATCACAGAGGACACGGCTAGACCAATTCATCAAAATCCGTACCGTGTGGCTTCAAAAGAGCGAGAAGCGATAGAACAGCAGGTAACAAAAATGCTTGAAGACGACGTCATTCAACCGTCGAAAAGCCCCTGGGCATCACCTGTTGTTCTAGTGAAAAAGAAGGACGGCAGCCTGCGTTTCTGTGTGGACTATCGAAAGCTAAATCAGGTTACAAAAAAGGACGTGTACCCGCTTCCCCGCATAGATGATTCGATTGACAGGCTTCGAAACGCACGTTACTTCTCTTCCATGGACTTAAAGAGCGGATATTGGCAAATTGAAGTAGACGCCAGGGATCGTGAAAAAACCGCTTTCGTGACGCCAGACGGACTCTACGAATTTAAGGTTTTACCATTTGGCTTGTGCTCCGCTCCTGCTACTTTCCAGCGTCTCATGGATACCGTTCTCTCTGGCCTTAAATGGAGAACCTGCCTAGTATACCTTGACGACGTCATTGTGTTTTCTACAACGTTTGACGAACACCTTGAACGATTGCAAATGGTCTTGCAGGCCATACGGGCCGCAGGCCTGACGCTCAAGCCGGAAAAATGTCACTTCTGCTTTGAGGAACTGCAGTTTCTCGGCCACGTCGTCAGTAATGCAGGAGTTCGTCCAGACCCCGAAAAAGTTGCCGCCGTCGCACAGTTTCCAACACCATCAGATAAAAAGGGAGTGAGGCGTTTTCTGGGTCTCTGTGCATATTATCGGCGATTTATTCCAGATTTTGCACGCATTGCGTCACCTTTAACTCGTCTCACGAGAGATGACGTTGCATTTGTTTGGGGCGACGAACAGGAAGATGCTTTCAATGACTTGCGGCAACGTCTACAGACGACCCCCGTACTTGCCCATTTTGATGACACAGCCCCTACAGTGCTCCATACTGACGCCAGCAATGTTGGCCTCGGAGCTGTGCTTGTACAGCACCAGGATGACGAGGAAAGAGTGATTGCTTACGCAAGCAGAACTCTGTCACGCACAGAAGCAAATTACTCGACCACTGAAAAGGAATGCCTGGCCGTGGTGTGGGCAGTTATGAAATTTCGCCCATACCTGTACGGCCGCCCATTCAAGGTTATCAGTGACCACCATTCGTTGTGTTGGTTAACAAGTCTGAAAGATCCTTCCGGGCGATTGGCACGCTGGAGCCTTAGACTACAGGAGTTTGACATAACGATGGTGTATAAGTCGGGAAAACGACACACGGACGCCGACTGCCTATCTCGATCACCAATAGAGTCGGCTGCTGCTTTTTATGAAGAAACAGCATTCCTCGGAATCCTCGACACATCAACCATCGCAGATCACCAGCATGACGATCCTGAGCTACTTGGCTTGATTAATTATTTAGAAGGACGAAGCCAGAATGCACCCAAAGCCTTTACAAGAGGACTATCGTCGTTCTGTCTGCGAAACAATGTCGTTTACAAAATGAACTTCTCGTCAGACGGGTCCACCTACCTGCTTGTCGTCCCTACCACTCTTCGATCTGAGGTGTTGCAAGCGTGCCACAACGAGGTAACATCTGGACATTTAGGCTACACGCGCACACTGAGCAGAGTTCGAGGGAGATATTACTGGCCTAGACTCACCGCTACCGTGAAACATCATGTTCGGACCTGCCTCGATTGCCAGCGGCGCAAGTCACCTCCAACGAAATGAGCCGGTTTGCTACACCCTGTCCAGATCCCGACAACGCCGTTTGACCAGATCGGAATGGACCTTTTGGGCCCACTTCCCACCTCTAGTGTTGGTAACCGTTGGGTTATAGTGGCGACCGACTACCTTACTCGCTACGCCGAGACAAAAGCCATCCAGAGAGGCACAGCAGAGGAGGTAGCCCGGTTCTTCATAGAGAACATTGTGCTGAGACACGGTGCGCCATCGATCGTTATAACAGATCGCGGAACCGCATTCACGGCCGCGCTTTTAGATCATGTGTTGGTGCTCAGCGGTACTATTCATCGCAAATCGACAGCTTACCATCCACAAACCAACGGGTTCACCGAGCGACTTAACAAAACTCTAGAAGACATGCTTTCAATGTATGTGGACTTCGAACACAAAAACTGGGACGAGATTCTCCCTTACATAACGTTCGCATACAATACTGCGAAACAAGAAACCACACGGATGACCCCATTCAGCCTTGTTTACGGACGAGAAGTAAGAACGATGTTAGACGCGATGCTGCCACACGAATGCGATGACAACGAAACGACTGCTGACGCGTTTACTCAACGCGCAGAGGAAGCCAGGCAGCTCGCACGTCTGCGAATATACAAACAGCAAGAGTACGACGCAGGCCGCTATAACCAACGTCATACACCTGTAACGTATGAAACCGGGGACAGGGTATGGGTGTGGACACCTGTACGAAGACGGGGACTATCCGAAAAATTGCTCAGAAGGTACTTCGGACCTTACCGAGTGCTGCGACGACTAAGTGACGTTACCTATGAAGTCGTCCCGGATAGCCCAAACTGTTCAAGGCGTCGCCAGCACCGACCTGAGCTTGTGCACGTAGTGCGCATTAAGCCATACGTCAGCGAGTGACTTTGCGAGGCACCGTCACTTCTACAAAGTGACTTCTTGCGCAAATTACTGTCTCAGCTATAGCATCGGGGCGATGCTCTTTTAAGGGGAGGCAAATGCCGCGCCCGAAACAAAGAACGAAGACGATGTGCGCGCCAACAGCCTCGTGAAAAGGAGGACTGAAGAAGACGACGTACTTTCGTTTTTGGCTCGCTTGCTCTTGGCTCCTGCATAAAAACACACGCCGTCTGTTCTCGGACTCAACGTCTCGGTGCACTGCTTACGTTGAACTGCGACAATATTGTGGTTTTGTGACGTAAAACTGGTATCATTATTATTATTAGCAATGTTCTTGTGTTGTGTATTCACCTCTTACTATCGCACCACGTAATTATTGTTTCGCATCAGTTAACATTTTGTGATACATCTCAGTAACTGTTCTCTTCTCTTTAAGCAAAAAGCCTACCACTGGCGCATGGGTTTGCGTCGCAGCCTTGGGCGTGCTCTTCTTCATCTGTCTCCTCGTTGTTTTGGTCGTAGCCCTCAGTTCTTGTAAGCGCTTTCTTTACTTATCTAAGACATCCCATCACTCATAGTCTTATTTTTATGAATATATCAGTTTGAGTATTATCCTTGTCATGCATTCATTTCCAGGTCACTTGCTTCTCTAAAATCACTTGTGAGAGAACTAAGTTAACGTTAACTAACAAATAATTTACAAATGCGTCTCTTTTTGCGTATCAAGTGCAAGGTCGCCACGATAAAGTGCAGTAATGATAGGCTATAAGAAGTGCAACGTTTCATTTTACCTATGAGCGAGATAGCGAGGAAAGGCATCTTATTGCCAATTACCCACCGCACGCAATGCGTCCCGTGCCTGAAAATTGTGTATTAGCCCCATGTCAGTAGAGGTTCTCTTAGTCATTTCTTTTATAAATCACCTCTTTTGTGCCACAGGAACTTGGCTGAGACATGATTCATGCAATTTCTTATCACGCATGATATGGGTTCTCTGTCCTGACTACTTCATCATCACCGCCCTTAACATAAAAAGGTAGAACATAATTAACGCAAACAGAAACCTCCTTCTACACACAGAAAAGTGAAAGCCTTTTCTATTAATATAACGTTTTGACATATTTGTAATACTTGCTTACATAAATTTGACTAAGTCTCTTTAATTAAGATAAATACGTCACACCACTTTAATCCCTGTAGATATTGGCCGTGTTTTACATCTTCTAAGATCAAGTAGCTGTTTATCTCACACTTACGCTGTTTCACAGAAATCTCTATCCTTGCACAGTATTGCCTTGTGATCTCCACGGCTGATGATCAGGAACTCTGCCATCGTTATATGTTATATAGCCTGCTTGCACGAATTAGATCAATCAGGAATGGGGCGGCGTCAATAATCTCCAGCATATTCACTTTCAAGAAGTAGCAATCTAGCATGATCTGTAATATGAGTATGTGTTACTATAGTCATCTAGCATGGTCTAGCCATGAGGACGATCGCAATCGGGATCACGTTCGTTTCGGCAGCCTCTTGTTATGCCATGCGCTGTAACCTCTTCGAACCATTGCGGAACCATGTCACGCGCTGTTGTAATGGCGGGGAAAGCGTTGCGGTGCGCACGTAATGCAGTGCAAAACAGTATGTCCGGACAGCATGGCGTTCCAGTAGCCATTGTTCTTCTCAGCAAAACTTCTAATGAAGAATGTAGTATTTTGCGACAGGTATGTAGTGCGCCATTGCTCTATTTTGGGCGCAGATAGCTCCGTGCAGCATTCTACACACACCACAGCGTTCTTCAGACTGTTAAAGGGAACAGAGTAGCTTAGATATCTGTAAGACCATTTATGGTTAGAACTTTTGAGTTCTTTGGAATATGGAGTTTTCTAAATATACATTAGAGAGAACTCTGGCGCTTGGATCTATGGGAGCTGCAAGGCACGGCGCTTCGTTGAGCATGGGAATGATGGGTAGTACATGAATTTGTGTAATCTTCGTACTTCTGCCTCCGTGTGTGTTTGTGTGGCTTGGAGCTGTTTTATCATGTAACTAAAATCAGCAAATGTTCAGCGCTTGCGCTTTACTATCTTGTTCTTTTAGACTTACCATTTCAAATCAGGTCACGAAGATCAAAGGGTTTCGTTTTTTTCTTTGAAACGAAAATGACAAACAGCAATGAACGATGCCAAATGTACGACTTGCCGCCTGCAAGTACGAAGTCTAAACAAATACGTGTAATAAGTATCATTCCCATTTTATTTGAACAATCACAGGGCCAGAGTACCCTCTAGTTAATTTTAGGAAACTTTATGCTCTTGACAGACTGGTGATGTGCATGCAGACTTGCTGTTAGAAGGCCAGCAATATTGATGGTGTGCATTCGAGTGATTCTTTCAACAGTGGGTGACACTGTACGTATTGTGCTCACCCCGCTTACTACGAGGTGAGATTACAGACACCATAAAAATTGATTAGCTCCCCTAACTGGTCATACTCTCTTAAGTTATTATTCGGCAAAGTTACACCAGGTCGGATACAAGACAAGCCTAATGCTGGCACTACTTTGTATAACACTTGAGTTTGTTGATATCGTATACATATTGCTTTAGCTTCGGAGAGAAAGAATTTGTAAGACACATTTCTTTCTTTCCAGACTACATGGTTTGTCGTACATATCTCTTAGAAGATGTTTAACCTGCACAGCGAAATTCACACTGCAAAAGGGTTGCATGCCATTGCTTTATCTGTGCACAATGAATTCAATGTACACGTTATCTTATTTTCATTAAGTGAAAGCCCCTTTGTTTTCTTTGTTGCATTTCACTAAGGGAACATTGCAAATAGCTCTCTACGTAGCTCGCATGACGGGAACTTATACCGAAATTTTTGTTATGATATACTAGGTGTGTAACATTCGGCTCCTTCACAATCTTTGTATTACTCTCTCTGACCATTCTAATGTGCCATGAGCTCGTGCAAGTATAAATAGGCACATATAGATGTGAAACATCAATGAGTGGACTGGTCCACTGGAAGTGACCACACTTCACATCGCGTTTTGTAATTTTGATGATTTGAGTAATCACAAAATGATTGAATACCGGATACACCAATGCAAAAATTTCTGTCTCGCTGTGTCACTAACATGTATTAACGAACGTGAGGCACAAACATACACGTAACAATCTAGCGCTCATTTTCGTACACTTCCTTATTTCTTGTTATCTGACTGTGCTGCGTGATCCTGGCGTAAACATCGCACGGAGTTAAGTTGGCCGCATGTTTACTTCACAAGTATTAGAAGCATTACATCGCAGCTTTGTTAACTAAGACCCATATCACAGAGTGTGGTTACAAAGTGCCTAGTGAAGGATTTGAGTGTGTTATTTGGTGATCATGGGTGTTGGTACATGAAAAAGCTTTAATTATTTATAAGCGAGAATCATTCAGTGTGCCGCGGTGGAACTTCCAATATCTTCATGTTGAATTTCTGAAGAAGAAGATGCGTCCACAAACAGCAGCATAACTAATGCTCGGCTCGTGTTTTAGATCGCTGCTGTGCCTTTGGACGGTCCTGAAGGCTGCCTTGCCGCTGACAACCATTACGTCCTTGAAGAACCAGTAAACCTCATTACATTTGGTACAGGTGAGAACAGGTTTACTGATAGTTCAAAGACGTAATGGTTTTCAGTGGCAAGGCAGTGTGCAGAATCGTCCAGAGACACAGCAGCAAACCAAAACACGATCCGAGGGTTGGTATGTTGCTGGACAGAGGAGCACCTTTTTTCCACAAATGTTATGCTTTATTGTGTAATGAGCCCTCGCAGAACTACTTGTAAATGTATCAGGGATCGGAGAAGCTTGTTGTTTGCATTGGTCGGTTATGCTTCGTACTCTTCTAGTGTGCATTCGAGTTTTTATTAGTGTAACGATTTCTTTGCAGCGTTCCCTAATGAAGATTTGGCGAATACCGTCGAAGAAATCTACGGTGGCCGTGGGGATTATGGTGGTAGTGGCCGCGATGGCCGAGATGACGCTAGCGATGCTGCCCGGGCCACAATTAGTGGTGGCGGTGGGGATGCCAGCGACGTCGTGAAGACCACTGAAAACGATTCGAACACGCCGCCACCTCTCAGGAGTAGAACGCCTTTCGCCAATGATTCAAACACGCCGCCGCCCCTCAGGAGTAGAAAACCTATCACAAGTGGTGAGCGCCTCATCGAAGGACATTGAAGTGAAATATTGAGTGCACTGAAATTGAAAATTTGAGTTTTGGGAACTCTGATGCCTTTAACTTGATGATCAAGGGCTGAATAAATAGGTAGAAAACCAAGCTTAAAGTTTTTATTCAAATCCATGATTTTTACGTGAGACGTCGAGTATTTTAAAGCGTACTTGTTGTAATTTGTGGTGGGGTGTGAATAGCGAGTTTTAAAAGTAAATTGAATAGTAACCTCATAGTGACGACACCGAATCGAATACGAATATGAACCAAACACCATTCGAAAAATTTTTAATTTAACGCCAACAATTTTCGAAGCATGTCCTAGAACCATGAGCTGACAATTTTTGAAAGAAGTCCTCAACAATTTTTTTCAAAAGAAATATTTACATCCCTCATGAAAGGGCAGTTACCAATATCTTTAGCGAACAACAATACTACTACAATTTAAACCGACCAGGAACTACAACCTTTCGAATATTTTTTAACTTCTGACAGAAATGCAGCTGTGATTAGGTAGAGATACTCTGTAAACAGTTCACAAAGCTTACCATTAAAAATATTTCTATGAGCTAACGTCCCGATTCTCGTAGGGAACATAAGTTGATTGCTGACACCATTGCTTAGGTGGCACTGCTAGTTTTAATCAAAACGTCTTCATTCTGTCATCATTATGGCAACGATAATGCCGTAAGTATACATGAGCTGCTTGTATCTGCATTTTTTCATGACGAAAATGAAAAAATTTATACCTCACTGTTCCCACATTTTGTCCTTTTGGTCGTTTTTCGTCTCAGGAGATTATTTGAAAACAGTCAAAATATACTCGTAATTTGAAATAGGCGATATTCGATTCGAATTACGAATTGAAAAAAGTGAATAGTTCAATTTGTTATTTAAAATTTCCGAACATTGGCGCACGCCTTGTATGCTTGAGTTACATTGACGCAATTGAATGTTCTCCAACTTTGTATGCCAAGACAATATTCTGAATTTTTATTTTTGGTGCGAGATATTCAAAGTGGCGTCATCTTTTACATTGTCTTTTCTCGCTTGCCAAGCATTCTTTTGGAGTAAGCATAGGGCTTTCGAAAGTTCAAAAGTGTAATTTACTAGCATGAGAAAAACAGCTCAACTTCATAGCGTCCTTTTAATGCATTTCTCTCAGGCCGCAGTCACACGAGATGCCCCGGTCAATATGATGAGCCCGCTTCGTGATGGCCACTTTGTGCCTAATTGAGAAATAGAATACTGTACTTTTCCCACCTGGTGTTCCAAAACGTGCACCTAAACCTTTGTGTACGCTTCCCATGGCAAGCATCTCATGCACATCTAATGACAATATAGTAAGAGTGCATGAGCGAAAGAAATCAATTGAAAACATTGTGAAACACGCGTGAGTGTCAGTTAGCAGACGTTTCCGGTATTCCACTATACGCAAAAGCGTAGCGCAGCGCTGGATAATATATGCACCCTAGCTAACTCCATATCAAGTGGCGCCCACTATGCAGGATAAAAAAAGCCAGCAAACACGTAGTCTAGGTCTTCCGAGATTCCAGAAGCACTGACCACTACTGGGGTCTACAACATCAAATATATTCATAAGGATTTAAATAAAAAAGGGTATAAATAAAATCATTGTGTGGTTGTCAATTTTTAAATACAAAGCTATAAGCATTAGGTTTGAGTGAACGAGCTACAGTGCACATGGTGATTGATATGTGTGGTTTAACTTCCCAAAACCACCATATAATTATGAAAGCCGCCGTCGCGGAGGGCTCCGGAAATTTTGACCACCTGAGGCTCTTTAACGTGCGCCTAAATCTAAACACACGGGCCTACAACAATTCCGCCTTCATCGCAAATTAAGCCGCTGCAGCCAGAATTCAATTCCACGACTTGCGGGTAAGCATCCGAGTACCTTAGCCACTAGACCACCGCGGCGGGGCATCTAGAGCGCAAAGCACCGCCACTGAACAGAGAGGAGGTGGAGCGCAATGGCTTTCGAAGTTGTAGCCGCGTTTCGCTGCTGTTTATATGCGTCTAAAATTATGCTTTGAGGCGTGCGCAAGCGCAGTGTACAACCTGTTCTCCACTATACGCAAATCATTTCTCCTTAGAGTGGAATACTGGCACACAAAGTTGCTTTATTATGTCAAGAGTAATGTCAAAACTATAACAAAAACTAAGCAGCACGCTCGTATGTGATGCCAAGGCGCGAATAGCAGTCGTCAATCACGAGGAAGCACCTTGGGTCAAGACGATGAATGCACAACTTTTTGTAGCTCTCAAAGAGAACATTCACATTGACGTCCACGTGAGGATACTTTTATGGTGGTAACATTTGAACGGCTCTGTCCTGATTAGCCGCTTTTGTCTGTTTTAACATCCCATTCTCTGAAATAGACGCGTTCACCTAGACGTCCAAGTCGATCATGACAAGTGCCCTGCTAGTGAGACTTGCTCACTAGCAGGGCACATGTCCGGAGACTAAACAGGCAAACCTTGTTCTCAGTGATTTTGAACAGCTAGCCAACACAGATTTTTCAATGAAGCGGACCTTAAAAGAGAACTCCAATGAATTTTCAACCATACAGCGATAGCGTGGTTTTCAAATAGTAATAACAGCAGTCCTGCAACAGCTAAGCTGGTTTATTGTGTGCAGACACTTGTCTTTTTCATTATATTATTAAACGATGAACGATGATTCACAGACACCAAAACAGGCAACTGCTTTCTCTTCCATGGTGGCTATCCGTATCCGAGGGCGTCGCCAAATCGAGTACCCACCAGCGTGGCTAGCCAGAGTATAAACACAACTCACTTGCCTTCTCTGCGCACGAAAACCAAACTAGCGTTCTCATCCCATGCAGATGAAGCTGTGCCAGCTCGTCTGTACTCAGCAGTGAGAATGTCTGCAATGATTGCGGCAACACTTTTTGATTTCGACCCGCTGACGCGTGAAGCATCCGACGTGCCCCGAATCGATCTCGTCGTTCAAAGTATTGCGCATGCTTACCGCACTGGCCACTTGGTCCCGGAAAAGAAATAGGCAGTCCTCCAACCAGTCGTAAGCTTCGCACCTCGGCACCGCGATGCCACCCCGAAAGCCATCCTGTGCCCCCTGGAAACGGGGGGGGGGGTCACCAGTCGGTACTGGGGATCGAACCCGGTACTTCCAGTAGTTAAAGCTGCCACGGCGACTGCATTTTTGATGGAGGTGAAAATGCTTGAGGGTCGTGGGCTTACATTTAGGTGAACTTTTAAGAAGCCATGTTGGTGGAACTTTTCAGAGCGCTACACTACGGCTTCTTTGATAATGATGTGCTGGTTTTGGGACGTTAAACTCTAATATTTCCAATCAGTAGCTTAAGTAGACGCGTAAGTCTTTCACCACCGCTGTGGTTACCACCGTATTCAAACACGCTCTTTGACATGCCACCACCTTCAATGCAGCCCAAACGAGCTTCAAACAAGCTGCTTTAGGGGTTGGCAAGACAGCCAAACTTATAAACACATTTCAAACGGGCAGGTTGAAGGCGGTGGTAAGTTAAGTTCAAGTCCAGGAGCGTTTCTCATTTTGGGATTAAGTGTAACACCCGACGTCAACCACGGCTACACGTTGTATGCAGCTCACAAAAGTGAACTGTGTCCGCGTCGCCTTCGCTTCTAGAAGAAAGCGCGCACTGCATCCCTACGTTGGGCAAGGTGGGTTTTTAAGAAGAGTAGGCACTTGCGTCACATTCACAAGGTGACCCTCATTTACAAGTGTGTTTCCATAATTAGCTACAATTTTTTAAAATTTCTTTTCTAAAAAATGAGTTACGGCTGTAAAGTTTCGCATGCATCACTGCGGTGCTTCTCGGAGCACACGTTCGGAGTTTTATTTGAATTGGCGAATAGCGAAAACTTGACCGCGGTTGCCTTTAACAATGGGTTATGTAGCAAGTTTGGCTAGTAGTAATATTGGTCAACAGCAAGGGGATCAACCCTGTCGAGAGGAAAATATTGTAAGCACTCATTGTGCTAGGTCATATCTATATTACCATTCTGGCTGTCAACTTTGAACATATTGGTGTTTGGACGTCATCACAGGGAGTTTTGAGCTTGAAAACAGATTTTAAGCCTCAAGACAAGCTTAGCATACGACCTTTGCTGGACGTCTTAGCGCAGTTGCTTAAACCGTTCAATTTGCCTCTTGCTCGCTATTGGCAAAACACATTGACTTGTGAAGAACGGTGATGCATAAGCACGCTTTAGTCATATGACGCTCAGTGAAAGCTGTCACTGCAGATTGAAATGTTTAAACCTGGGCAAGAAATCTAGTTGGTAGTGGTTCAGTTCCACCAACATTATTCATACACATTCGAAGAACGCCGTAAAGAAGAAGCTACAAGAGTGAAATTCAATGGTCCCTGCATAATTCTGTTTGACTATTGCCAAAGCATATACCATAAAGATTGTGCAATGAAAGTAAACAGTGTAATGGGCAGACATCAGATTGCTGCTAACATATCAAGCTAAGAAGACGTTGTCACCCGCCAGTCGGTTATATGAAAAGATTTCACACCAGTATTGAAATGCTTTTGTCTCAACGGCATTTTCCCCTTTTTACGCCTGTAGTAGCTCCAGTTCAGAGTGTCTCCCAAGCGTGGACAACCACTCCTGAAATATCAACGTCTGCGACGCACCCGATCACCACCACTCCTGCTACCACCACTGTGACAACGAGAGCACCAACCGTTGACCCGAATACTAGTGAGTGACAGAGAGCCAGGTTGTACGAGACAGACACGTGTTTTGAGCAACAACATCTACCTTATTCTGTCAACCAGATAGTCGAAAAAAGAGAAAGGGCACGCAGTAAACCGGAAGTGGCGAGAGAGAAAGACACGAAGGAGAAACAGAAAGCAGAGCAGCACGTCAGCACGTTGCTTGGAATGCTGCCCCGCAGAGTTTCTATGACCGCGGGAGTGCGCGGTGGCAGCCGCGTCGTGTCGCTCTAGGATCAACGCTACTTGAGCTGCACGTATGCTTTTGTTATGTTGTATTACAGTGTGAATGAAGTGCTGTGCGAGGTGGTAGAATCACTGCTTATTCTCTGCTGGTTTTGGTAACACATACCAAAGCTCGCTCTTGATTCTGTCAGATCATATGTATTCTGGGAATCGAGTTCGTGTGAAACACTAAGCGAGTAGTTTCCTGGCTTAGAGCCAAGTACTATGGATGTCTTTGTGTATTTTCAGTAGCCCTAGGCATACTGTGGCGCTAGCAGAAACTGGAGTAATGAGGGTAGTTTTTTGACGGACGTAGCGAATGCGCTCACGTTCCAGTGTGGACGTAAGGTTAGTCGAAATCACGTGCAAGCAGCTTTCGTAGGCCTATTTTTGTGCACATGAACAAGACTAGACAAGCGAGTGCCAACTCGAATCACTACACATGGAACGTTTATTGCATTCCTATAGGCACAGAGCTAATGCTGTTATTGCAATTTACTTTACACCAGCACCACCAGCTCAACAGTTTTGAGGTAACAATTGATTTTATGGGGGTGTCTAGAGTCTGTACTGCGTGGTGCTTGGCTGATGGTGACTGCAACAAGTTGCTCAGCGTTGGTCTGCTACACGAAAATGACGACTATTACAAACGTTATTTCTTTGCCTTGTTTAAATCACTGAAAGTGTCTTTAGAGCCTTCAATTTAACACGGCATAGTTAAAGAGCTACTGGCGCACAAATCATGCTGTCGGCGTTGGCATCGACTGCGTTGGTTGTTAGCAAGACATATTCCTGTGAGCTTGTGAGGCATTGCTAGGCATCGCTTACAAGCTAAAAGTGTATATGGGGCAAATAAACAAGTCATTAAGTTGCTCGGCTCGTGGTATATTCGATCACTGGTCATCTGCGTAGTAAACAGATGTTTTTTTTAATCCCTGGTAGTCGATCAAAACTGCGTCAAAAACAACCCTATGCAGGTGTTGTGTGGTGCGAGTAGTTTATTTAACAGGTGAAATATGTCACAGAAGCACAATGGTACCTGGCGTGACAACCCGTAATATGCTAAACGAGGTTGTCGCCTAAAGGCCCACCTATAATTGCATAAATAATCATAATTACCAGCAACAGCATAGAAAATGCCAGGCCTGTGCGGAAAGCGCAGCACAGTCACAGTGAGAGCTGGAAGAGCAGTATTTCTAAATGCTACGAGTAGTTCATTTATTTCCGACATAATATATATTGTGCTCCAGTGGACACTTCGCACGTGTATTGCAATATACATGTATTTTAAGCATTTCAAGCTGTGAATATTACACAAACAGGCGGTATCGCTAAAGTTACGTGCACTGCACTTAAACATATTCGAACTCACTCGAAGTGGCTGCAGCATTGTTTCGAAAGCTCAACTCCAACTCGTACCAAGAGTGCTTGGCAATGCTGCCGAAGAATTATCAGCATGCTTATGAAAATATTCAAGCTTTAATGCGCTCAGTGCCATTGCAGAGGTGCAGTTGTTACGGCTCACGACTACTGACGCTAGGGACGTAGTTGCGAACCAGGATGTGGTGGTCGCATTTTGGTGCAAGGTTACCATTTATTTATATTTATTTGCACCTTGAATAGTGATCACCATTTCCGGAGCCTTCCACTCCTATGTTATTCCGACTTATCTTGTCGTCTTGGTACGCAATATCACAGGAATTGTTAGTATAATACTTATTTCAGCTTGAGATATGTACCCACTTAAATTATAGAAGAACGTAGGCGGGTTCATTTGCTAATGCATCTGAATCTTGCTAACGTTACCAAACACAACTGGTGGCGTTAGATACGAGATTGTTCCAAAAGTAAGGTTCCCATAATTTTGTATAATTATAAAACATTCTTCAATGTAACAAATTGACACATCGTTGAATAGCTTACATTGTTGCCTACTTTGCAGCATAGTTTCGATTTTTTCAACACACTTTAGAAGACGGTGTTCTAGCTTTTGTATTTTTAGGTCGAAGACGTCTCCCGCAAACCTGTAGAGATTTGCGTTAGCTCTGCTAGTATTTGACTGTCGCTTTTGAAGGGCAGTGGCGGTGATCCAGCAAGACGCCACTGACGACGTTATTGTTTTGTTTCGGGGTGTAATGAAACACACACGTTTTATCTCCAGTGGCGATAGAGTTGAACAATTTATCTTTGTTGCCTCCTGCAAGAAGATGATGTTGCTTCTCTGCCACAAAAAGAACTTGCTTCCTTGCACCATTTGTGGACTAGCTGAAGGAGAATTAACCCTTCTCCTTAAACTCCGTCATTTGCCCAATATCTTGACGGGCAATTACTTCCGTGCATGGAGAAAATGAATTAGGGCTTGAACCTCGCGATTGGTGAGAGCGCTGATCGACACATTTCTATCTCTGACGGCTGCCAAGTAAACACTGTCCGGCGCAGCAAATCGCGCGAGGGTAGGCTCGAGAAGAGAAGCCACTGTTCATGGCAGTCTTCTCGTATTTAGCCTTGCACCTTCCCTCGATGCTGTAGGTCATTGGGAACCTTACTTTTGGTACAACCGTCACACCATGCAAGAGCGAGATCTATGTTGGGGAAAGCAGCCATGGTATATACAAACACATGCTACCCTAAGCAATGTTAAGAACAGGAAGTATTTGTCAGAGTGAAAATGCAACCTGGACTCTCACTCTCTGCAGGTTTGCGAAAAGCCACTATCACACGGTACCAACGAATTTCATCGCAATGCACTCGGGATGATCGGTGAATTATAATACTATCCTTCTTTGTAACAACAGCAATTAAACTGTGGTTTTGTGCAGGAGCTGCAGCATTAGGAAAATCGTGGTGTTTGTGGATAGAGGGAATGCGCACGCCTAGTTGACTTAATTCCATAAATACCGGCTCCAAAATCAGGTGTTACGCAAACAGGAACTATTACTGACGTTACGTGCTCTGCACTTAAACATACTCACACTCACAGGAAGGGCTGCAGCATTATGCACAGACATTTTGCACAGTATGCACTTCCGTTCCAATTGTAACGTGTGACTGTGATATACCTACGGTATTAGCCTTGAGGTGTTGAGCTGTATAGACATAAGAACACTAAGAGGAATCTAAAAGCGCCAACAGTACGTAAAATTGTTAGCAACACGCTTACGTTCCAGAACAATCAGCTCTCTGCTCAACAAAACCAGTTATATGAACGCCATTTATTGACGCATAAGCAATATAATAAGTAAGTTGTTACTTTCTTCTTGTTCTACATGTTGCCAAAATAGACGTCTGCTAAGAGGCTGGCACATTCGCCACATTCTCCTACGTTCAATATAGATTTATTTCCTATTGTGCTTGTGAAGCCTATCGAACTGACATGAACAGGGCGCTGTGTTTTTCGTATGAAACTTTGTATATAAGTAAAGATATACAGGCAGCGTTTTATTTTCATCAGTGTGAAACTTTGGCATGTATTAGCGTAAATAATATATTTCATGAGAATCTAGTTTGCACAACTCCACTAATGTGCCTTATATCGTTTTCAATTCTGGTGGTTTTTTGCATTGATATGAGAAAACATCAAATGAGTTAATTGATCTGTAGCATGATCTATCTCAATTCTGAGGCTTTTTATTTTTTAGCCTGGCTTACCCCACGCCGCATTCCTTTTTACGGGACTCATCAAAATTTGCCTATTGAATTGTTCGTGGCCATTCTGGGTGCGACGAAAAATTGTCCCTTAACACATTGATGATTGTGTTTCCAGCGAGTTGTAAAAATAAACTCCGGCGTAGTTACACGTCAAAACTTGGCATGCAAATCAGGTCGTATACTTTTTTGTGTACGGTGCTTATTTCTTACATGTTCCCGAGTACCGCTCTTTCCTTTTCTGCTGCAGAGCGACCACTACCTTTGGGCTCTCTTATCTGCACCGTACAAACCCCATTTGCTGTCACTTTCCGCCACGTCCCACCTGACGGTATGTGCTCGATAATTTTGGCCTACCCGTTTTATACCTATCTCGGAGTCACCCTAGACCCAGAATACTACGAGCATGATGGTGTCCAGAATATTTTGGACGTCGCAGCGCAGCAGAAGCACACAGAATATGGCATCGGCATTGATTTTGAGTAAGTGGTGCTACGGTTACAAAATTGAAACGCACAATCATTGTCGCATATTGTTCGCTGAGGCACAGGTGGTAACGATGGCACACGTGATGCTACGCACCCACCTAACGAACATTTTGACAAAATACTTTTTGTGCATTGGGCTTTGTCTCGAAGCAAGTCTTAATCTACCTTTATTTTTCTCTACCAATGAATGGTTGCCGCGCGACGACTATCATTGTATAATAACAATCTTGTTACGCTCATCTTGGGATGACGATTGCGCGAGCGTAGTGTAAAACTACTGCGTGGTTGTCAAAATATCCTTCATTGCTAAGACGTGGGGACTTCCTCATAAAGGAAGCAGAACTACTATGGCAAAGCGACACGTGACCATCCTAAAACTTAGTGATAATAACTTCAAGAAATACATGGATGTCCACCTTGTCACGTGAAAATCAGTGTGGGTATTCGCCAGCGGACTAGTATTGCTTAAGTCTACTACGTACACTTCGAAGGCCTGACTTTTCTCACGAGGGATCCTGCCCTAGGCGACAGAGAGCAGAAGGGAAGACGCCAAAGGAGGTTGTCCGAGTGAGGAAAGCGGAACCACCAACATTACTTTTTCATTTGCTCTTTTCCATTCCCAATGCACTTTCTCTTGAAAACCAGTATTTTGGAAATAGCGTGGATCACGCTGCCCGAACACCTCTTTGAAAGCAGCAATGCCTAGGAAGCCACACTTCATACCTCTATAATCGCTATCAAGCATACTACATGAGTACTGTTCAAAGTCTAAAACGACATGGAGCAGGACGATTGTGAACTGTGTTTAATTTTAGAGGTATTAGTGGTAGACATACATGAAGGTATACCACCGAATGTAGTGTTAAATAACACGAGAAAAGACTTGGTGTATGCAAAGCAACACATAGCCGGTCGACTTGACCGTACACCCAGCATAACCGCAAGGAGGGATGGAATCGGCACGAAATTTCCATAACTAACTAAGTGCTAACGCTATGAGCGGCCTCACATATAAAAACTCAATGGAATTGAGATAGCGCAGGTAAATAGCTGCAAGTTTGAGGGGTCATTTTAATTGCAAATTGAAAGGTCTTTACTGCGTGATACTTCAAGATTCGATTTTGACAATGTACTGTGGCTGCATGAGTGGCGGCCACAGTACATTGTCAAAATCCAATCGGCCGCATGAGTGGCGTCATTGACTTGCAAAACCTACTTTCAGTTTCCGCGATCTAAAGAATTGCCTTCGAGATGCTTATTATATACGGTTATATACTTGCTTTCAGCTCTCGCGAAACTAGTCTTCGATATTTGCGCTTTTCCGTCATCGTACTGGCACGGATTCAGCATTATGATCATGGTTGTTTGTTCCAGGAGTTTGCGTAGTTGTGTGTCGGGGTCTTAACACTGGTTGTTTTGCGTGTACTTTGTACTTTCCAGCCCACTGTTGGCACCAAAACAATCACATGCATTAACCTCATTTGTGTGGCTGACGCTGTTCCGGCTGCGCCATTCTATTCGTCGGCTATGTTGGGACTTAGTGCGCCTAATCCTGCACCAGTGATGAAGCCTGGGAGTCAGTGAAGCAGATTAGTTTTCTTCTACGATGGCTTTCGGGAGTACTTTTGCTCTCGCAAGGGGTTGGACTATCCGCTAGGAGCAATTTCGGTCCGACACGATGTCGACAATGATACGTTATGACTCAAAAATGCGGACCCATGTAGTGACCATCTCGCACGGTGTAAGAAAAATTATTTTGATATCCGTGTCTTCTTGCGCAAGTATGGCCAAATGCGATCGCTCGCCAGGTGTTAGTCCGGATTGCACTAGATTACCGTTACACATTATTTGTGAGAAAAAGGAACAGATGATATTGGAGCTTCTATATGTGAATCAGTCTCAACGTTCAGGACTAAACTGGCTTTAGCCGCCCGCCGGACCTAATTCAGGAGCTTAACAGTACGTTATGATGGGCTAGTTTGTACATATTAAGATGGAATACGTGGCGCAAGTTTGCCAATGAGAAGAACGAGAAGAGACAGAAAGAGTACCAACTCACGTGGGAGTTACTCGAAGCCTTTCACATTAGGAAGAAAGGTGACTCGTGCGTCAGCGCGCCTTTAGTTTTTCTGCATAATAGTGAATTCCAACTGTTGGATCTAGGTGTACTTTAGATGATTGCTACGAAGTGTCTGTCAGTCCTTTTTTGCAGTTTTTTTTCTCGCATTTTTCGCGCAGGCTTGGGTGTGTTTGGTTTTTTTTTGACGTCGTTACATCAGGCCTTTCTGTTTGTTGCTGGTTCCCAGATATAATGATTGTAATAATTGTTTATTACATCATCAAATATTCATGTCTACACGTGCCGCGAATGAAATGTGCTGCGCATGTCCTCCAGCGGCTATATATTGTGAATGCTTCAAGCAAATAAACTTAGTTGTGAGTTGGCGCTCTTTCTGTCTCTTCTCCTTCTTATTGGCAATATAACTTGCGTCACGTATTTCAACTTAATCCAGGAGCGCGAGCTCCACTCCTTGGTTCGAGCTTGTGAGTTTTACCTCTCACTGATCTAGACTACGTGGTAAAGGTTTCCAGAGAGAGTTTTCTAAACAAACCACAAAGTCTTGGATCACCACCCCCCCAAGATATCATGCATAGTCAGGCTACCACCGCGCAGTAAACACAATTATTAACGGGCTTTGACTCACCGAGTGCTTGAAATATTTGTGGTGCTGTTCGGGTGCGAGTAAACATACATAGCAGTGATATGTGTTTTTTAGAGTAATTATTGTCCGAAAATTTTAAATAGCCTAAACATCTTATAGTTTTTCCTGTTTCGCGGATCTTTCTTTTTCAGGCTATCACGTTGTTTCCTTCGGTGCCATCAAATGCATATTAACGGTGTTTTACTGAAGTTGTATGAATGGCGAGATTATAGTTTGGCGCGATGGGAAATGAGATGCTAACTTTCATTGTGTTCATTACCTGCCATTCTTTATCGCAAAAATACTCTCTTTTCCCGTCACTTTTGCAAAACTATCCTCTCAACAGCCCACTAGTACCTTGCTGACCACGACTTCACTATCGGAGACATTTTATGACGACCCCGACGGCAGGCCACTTATGTTTTCACAAACCCTACGGGCTCGTCGAAATTCATTGCTTGTGGCCTGGCCTCTCGACTACTGCTTCCTTGTATGTCAACTCCTGTCGATCATGCAGCAAGAAAAATGTTCGACATCTCTTGCCGCTGGTCTTTTACAATCTCTCACGTGCCCATCTGCTTTCTCCGAGTTCGTGTGCATAGATTTATACGGACCCCTTTCGCTTGTACCCGCTGGTCACCGCAGGATTGTTACTGCCGTGGACCATCTTACTCGTTACGCTGATACAACAGCTCTTCTTTTTGGTGGTGCCTTAGAAGTCGCTGGCTTTGTCCTGCGTGTCATTATCTTGTGGCATGAAAACTCTCGGGTTTTCTTTGGTGACCATGGCTAAACATCACCTCTTCATGTCCTCGCTTAAGTACTACAAGCCTATGACACCATTGATAAGGCCAACTCGGCACATAATCCGCAACGAAATGGTCCCACCTAGTGTTTTCATCTAACTTCGTCAGACATGATCTCTGATCGTTAGGATTGAAGTCGCAAAGCCACCATATATTTATGAGAGATGCCATAGTGGAGAGCTCTGCAAATTTTGACCACCTGTTTTTTTTTTCAAATTGCGCCTACATCTAAGCACATGATTCACCTTTCATATGTGAAAGGCTTCGAGTAACTCCCTCGTGAGTAGGTGCTCTTTCTTTGGCGGCCGCATTTTCGCCTCCATCGATAATTCGGCCGCCGCAGTTGGGATGCGATCCCACGACCTGTGGTTGACAGCCGAGTGCCATAGCCACTAGACCACCATGGCGAGTCAGACGTGATCTGTGCGTGTGTTCAGCCCAATCGCAAGTACATGAACACATTACTAGCTTTTTGACATATTTCCCTGCAATACTGTCACTGCATGCACGACAAATTACAGCATGTTTTTGCTCGTGTATGGCATTACAAATTTTTTGTTCTGGAAACCAGCTTATTATCTGCGGCCCTTCCTGGAGAGTTCGCAACCCGCGTCACCTTCTGTCGTACAATCACCTACGCCAACACATCTACCATTCAGGCCGAGAGGAAAGTTAATTGCGATGCGACTAGTTGTGTCATTCCACCCAGCCTACGACGTACTCTTTTGGACGCCTCTTAGCACGCTGAGGCTCTGTGAAAAATTTTTTCACAGTTGCCTATGTCCTTACACCATGCTTGAACAAATATCGGCCGTGCTTTATCGCATCGCTCGTGTTAGTTGCACTCTGACCGCTACCGGCGCGGTGCTGAGACCACCAATGTCTTGCATGAAGCCCTATATCCGCGCTTATATCTTTACATAAGGTACGGCTAGCTAAGTGCTTTCGTAACGAGGAAAATTAGTGTGAGTACTGACTGTGTAGCTCATAATCGTCACCTGTGCACAAAAGTATTCGTAATGATCACCATTGTGATTTGGCGCTGCTATTCGCTTTTTTGGCTTGCGCGCCTGTGTTGTAAATACAACAATTGTTTCGTTGTACCTGACGTCGCTGCACACAACTAAGCAAATGAGAGGCGATCAGGACTCTTGGTACAACCTCTTGTTAAGGCAATGGCAAGCCCGCACGTTAATGCTTTGCGTGACTAAATACGTAAATTATCACATGAACACCCACGCAGCTTATCACTCCCTGCTTGGAAATATGAAAACTGTCAACATTAACCGGCGCTATAATTATTTTGGCTGCGTAGGAGACCGGCTTTCCAGCACGCTGCTTGCTGCACAGCACTTATTTCATTGCAGTAGCAATTATATGGACACTCTCCCTGAATTTCGTCGCCGGCGTGGGCGTCGGTGTGGGCGTCGATGTCATGCACCCTATATATATAAATATCTGTATATATGAAAACGCAAGAAAGAAAAAAAAACGGGAATAAGTCTCTGGCGCGTGGAATCGAACATGGAACCTCCACGTCGTGATTGCGAGGCTTGAAACACTGAGCCACCAAGGGGTGCCTTTTTCAACGTTCAAACGACAAGCTATTTATGTCGACCACTTATAGCTGTTAGCGGAAATTTAGGGGTGGGGAACTATCGTGTTTTCAGCATTATCAGCGATATGGCGCAATAAGGGTGGAGCAGCTCTCATTTTTCACGCGTACTTTGGCCCGCGGAGATGAGAGAAGTGGACGATCTCACGCGCACCGTTATTTTCCAAAGGGGAGAATCATACTTTTTATCTGGCGTTGGGCTTGAAAAGGAACGATTCTGTTGTGCTTACGGGTCACAAAAGATCACTGCAATCGTTGCAAAGCCTCAGTTTGCGAAAAAGGCGTACTTTTCAGACACAGGGAAGTAACAACTGAGACGCTTATTCGCGTTTGTCTGTACCTGTGAGCACGTTTCGTGCATCATTTGTGCGAGCTAAATGCGGGGCACGCTTCGATCTGCGTGCCATTCTGGGTATGACCTTCCCATTTGTTGCTGTCACGTTCATTGCTTCGCCTTTGCGGCAAACCTGTGACATCTTTTTCCAGCACATAGTTGGGGGGGGGGAATTGTAAAATTTGATTGATTGATATGTGGGATTTAGCGTCCCAAAACCGCAATATGATTATGAGAAACGCCGTAGTGGAGGGCTCCGGAAAATTTTACCACCTGGGGTTCTTTGACGCGTGCCCAAATGAGAGTACACGAGCCTACCGCCTTTCCGCCTCCATCGGAAATGCAGCCGCTGCAGCGGCGATTTGATCTCGCGATCTGCGAGTCAGCAGCCGAGTACCTTAGCCGCAAGACCACCAAGGTGGGGCGAATTATAAAATGTATGCATCAGTGATATTACGACGCAGCCATTCTTTTGAAGGCCTGTTGAGCGGAATGACAACAAATAGACGTACTACATGGTGTACTATGTGCGGTACAGAATCAATTAGGTTCCATGTTGTTCAAGCGATTACCCGGTGTCAAGTCGCATTAGCAATCTATTACAAAAAAGCAAGTCTTACTATAAGGAACAATGTTTTCCTTTTGAACACTTAGAAATACTACGTTTTATTTATTGCGGCTCTAAATATACTTACGGGAGGCTCCTACCATACTAAGGTAAAATATAATGCACCTTGCTTCATTTGTAGTGGTAGCCGTAGCACATTATGAGATAGGAGCTTGTCCAGCTTTTAGTGGAAGTATTTATGTTGTCATAAAGCACTGTTTGCATTACGTTTGCTGGCGCTGCCAGGTGCAATACCTTGCACTACCTGCAAACGTAGAAGTGATGCGTCGTTGGTGCTGCGCCGCTCACGGGTGATCTTGCATAGCCAATCACGCCAAGCGGAGCCGATAGAGTGAAAAGACGTGTCTCAAGAAAACACCTGCTATTGCTGCAGACAGAACGTATATTGGGGCTTAAAAAACAACATAAGTTAAATGCCTCAGCCTGCACCACTGAGGTATAACAGGCTTAATTCAATGGAAGTAAAATGAATAGGGCTTGCGCCAAAGGGTTGATTAGGAGGATAGAAAGGAGATAAGAAAGAGGAAGGAAATGGGGTAAAGGGGATGAAGAAAAAAAAGGAAAAAGTGAAATACTATTCAGCGCCACCCCGGCCACGGGAACAGGCCGACTCAATCTGGGGGATTTATTTTCATTTTTTCATTACGATATGTGGTTTTACAATAATTTTGTTCTTTTGCCTTGTATCTTGACTAACATTTCTTCTTCTTGGGTTTCTCGGGTCTTGTGTGTGGATCTTCCTTCTCCTTCTTCTCGCCGGCTCCACGGGTTGACCTTTGTTCTCAATGATTCCTCCTGCCAAAATTTCCGGAGCCCTCTACTACGGCGTCTCTCATAATCAAATGGTTCTTTTGGGACGTTAAACCCTGCAAATCAATCAATCAATGATTCCTCCTGCTTGAGAAATGACTATTAGTCACATGTTATTCACTCTTTTGCGATACCGTGTTTGTTCGCCGTAAGGTTTCTCGATTTATCGCTGTAAAGCCTCCCTAATTGCTTGTGTTCTGTGAACCTCGATATTTATTTGAAACATTTGGAGTCTGGTTCGATAGTGAATGAGGAATTGACTTGCTTTTATATACGTTGTCCTGTTACCTAATAGCTGTCACCGTCATGCGGTTTTGCAGCTAGACCTTTTCCGTCATTGCTTCCTCTATTTATGTTATCGATGTTTCCCTTGTCCTATTCTCCCTTTTTATTTTTATTTTTTCCCCTCGTCTCTTGTGTAATAATATTTGCTTACCCGGGGATCTTGGTGGACCCAAAGCAATGTTAATTTCAGAGTCTACTTGGGAAAGTTGCTTTGTTATGCTATTGCTACAGCTAGCAGGAGAGTTACTCCGTAAGGTACCTTTGGCAAGCAGAGTTGCGTATGGCTCTCGCAAGGAACCGCAGTTATTCAGCAAGCCGCACTGAATTTTTGTCGGTAATATGCCTACCGTGCCAGGAGATCATTAGGTTTTGCGAGTCGAAGACCGATTAATATAATTGCTGAATAACTATGGACGACTAACTTTACAGCACAATGAATTGACTAGAGTCAAGGCTGTTTGCTGAAGCAGCTGCTTAAAGAAATTCACAAATTGGACCAGGCGTCATCTTTTCCACTATGCATGTTTGCTGGACGCATGAGGAACACAGACGGAAAATTGTGCCAGCTAAAAATAAAAACAGTACTGCTTGTTTTTGTGAGATCAGAAGGTATCAAGGGATTAGGCTGCCCCTGTATGAAATCTGACATAGCCACGTCGCAGGCTTGAATAAAAATGATGCACCTTTAAGATTAGTTCACTAAAATGAATGTCACTTTTGGTTGAAAACCACCCTCAGATTAAGCATAAGTTTTGGCCAATAACCTTGATATCCACTGTGGAAAAATGAAAGATATTCCGACAAAAGGAACGTTGTTTTCAAACTGACAACAGTGGTAAACTTTTAGATTGGTTGGTGCGTTGGCTTGGCGCACCTTATGGCTGCTCCCTACAAAGGAAAATATCACATGCCCCACTGCC
Source organism: Rhipicephalus annulatus (assembly GCA_013436015.1). Classification (NCBI taxonomy): domain Eukaryota; kingdom Metazoa; phylum Arthropoda; class Arachnida; order Ixodida; family Ixodidae; genus Rhipicephalus; species Rhipicephalus annulatus. Next base: position 903,848 of record WOVY01010515.1, read on the forward strand.
TTTGTACTTATGCCTGAAGTAATTTCCGCAGTATCAAACACTCCCAAGTTAACAGAACCTGATTAGCTCTCTTAATCTCTTCTTGTGACTTTACTTGTGACGCAAACTGATTTGAATTTTAAGTGGACCTTAATAATACATTATTTCTGTCTCTCTCGTGCTTAGCTTTTGTCGCAACCTCGCCGACATGGAAACACTTGTGATAGATCCAAGAACTAAGACAGCAATGGACCTCCTATGGAGCAAGCGGGTGTACCACTATGGCCAAGTAAACCCTCCTGACCATCAAATAGACCTGCAAACTCCCACAACCAATTGTGTGCGAGGCCTGAAGGTTAGTGTCGCGAAGATGTCAATACTCAGTGCCATACAAAATTATCGTTCACTCCGTACTTTCGCGCTTATTAACAGTTACCATTAATCAAAATTGCCTTACACCTAACACACGTGAAAGCTAACCGACAAGTGGCGACTTTAAAATAGGGCTATTTCAGATTTCGCTTTTACAGTGACGACTCTTTCTATTTGATTAGGTGTCATCAATCAGATAAGAGTACATGTTTCGTAACAGTTCAACACCAATATGTCAAAAAAAGCAACTACCTAAATTTTCTCTGGATTCACCGGAGCTTTCTAGGAGGCATCAAGGCGAGAGCCTTTTTATCCTGTCCTTCAATAAAGAAGGTCTAGAAACTTGCTGTTCATGACCTCTTTTTTGAATTCATTTCTTTTACGACGAAGCGTGGGATCCGATGCGATGCCTCAGTCACTGAACATAGCATTTGTTAATGTGTTATTCAGCCCCCAAACGTCCCGGTCATTCTGGTGACCATCTCAATTGTATTCGTAAAAAATTATGCTGATAGTCCCAATGCGGGACTATGTTACCAATGGTGCCTCGTGTATGAATATACGAGTGACTATTAGTCAGCTGCCTGCTCGTAATAGGTTCATGTGCTAACGTGACGCCACCTAGGCTCATAAAGAGGGCGGCACATTCGCTGACATGGCTAGTGGTTGCCCTGACTGACACTCCCACGTTTAAACGCACATATATAACAATAAATGTGGCTGGGGGGGATAGCCACTGCGGTATATCAGTGATGGAGCATTGAACGCCTTTTTTTAAGGTCGCAGGTTCAATTTCTGCCCACGGTAAGTTAATTTTTCATCTTTACAGCCACTTCAAGTTTAATTTCCTTCAAGTTTACATTATAGTTCGATTTAGTAACTTCCCCTATACTTACCTTAGTAATATTGTCTGTATATCTCATATATATATATATATATATATATATATATATATATATATATATATATATATATATATAAAGGAAAAAAGTGTATACCTAAGGAATTGTTTTTCTGTTTTTTGACGCAATAATAATGAGATCTAACAGACAATAATGCCAAGGAATGTATAAGGGAAGTTATTAGAACAAATGTAATGTGCATAAGAAGAAAGATAAGTGGGTAAAAAACTAATCAGCCATGAGCTGGTTGACCAGCTCATGGCCGGTTATTTTTTCCCCCTCTTTTCTTTCTTATGCACATTACATTTGTTCTAATAACTTTCCTTATACATTCCTTGGCATTATTGTCTGTTAGATCTCAATATATATATATATATATATATATATATTATATATATATATACATTTATATATATATATATCGTGTTCATGAATGAAATTTTAAGTAAAGCTGTGGGGGGACCCCCGGCATAAAATATTTTATGTAGATAATTTCATGGAAGCTCATTCATGACACGTCAACGGAACTGGCAACCCGTTCCTTCGCGGCGTCGTTAACCACTCGGCCGTAAAGAACACAAAATGGTGAGGTCTGAATCATTCGGCCTTGGGATTACGCATGCCTGTGAAGCCCTTCGACGTTGAAGGGGCGTGGTGACCATAATCTGAGAAGTTGCGCAAAGTGACAAAGGGCGCGTGAAGAGCGTTGGCCGGCAATTTTTGCCACCGAAGTGGGGCACGCAGTTTAATGCATACTTTCTTTCAAACAAAACTCATTCTTCGCCGTGGTGGTACAAGCGGTATATACAATGATCGGCTACGATTCACAAGCCACTGGTTATGTTCTGGCTACAGTGGTCTTGGAACACAATGGAAATGACGCGTGGGGTCTGTTCGAATTCAGAGCGGTTTAGACAACACATAATTGAAACATCCAGTGCCCTACACTACACCCTGCCTCATTTGTAGATTGGCTTTGGCGGATAAAACAAGAAATTCTGTTATTAATTGTACGGAGGCACGAAGCAAAGAAAGACGAAGAGCCAGAGAAGCTGCGGGCAATGACTGGTCATCATACGTCCACGTTGTAGCAGTGTCCGGAGTTTAGCAAAGAACTAGAGGATGCGGTGGATTTTTGCTTAATCTGACTGACGACACTCCTCTATGATCACGTCTACTGTAGAACAGCCCTTACACATGAGCTGATGCGTCATGTGCAATCTTCTTCAGCACGTGCACGACCTCCTCACCTTCTGTCATGTCGTAGTAGGCCTAGCGGCAGAGGGCCAGCACGTCCATAATGTAGAAGAGTATATGACTCTGCGGAATATTGGGCACGACAGGCCACTTTTTTTGCGACAATCTAACAGCTGGCAGGTTTACCAAGCACGTCTTGTAACCTTTTTTCCATGCTTTCTAGCTGTTGAGTTGTTCTTAGTTGTTCTCATCGCACACCTTTAACATAATTTTCAAGTAGAGCAACAGATTGACTAGCTGAAGCGTGCACATGGGACTCCATTTGTTAAGTACACTGGTGCTTTCTAACACGGCCAACCAATTTTCAATATCGATGCCATGGGTGCGGCACGATGTATACCAGCATCCTCAGACGGTACGAATACGGATGGTGGCGACCACGCGGTAGATGGAGAAGGTACCCAGCATCTCCACACATGCGTTGCCGGGTTTTCGGGGGTGTTTTACAGGAAACGACACAGGAAAGTGGCTGACCAGCACACTCGTGCACCCGTCAGCTACTCTGGTTCTTCGTTTTCGTTCACTTCATGGTTGGTAGAAATATTGTTGTATGACTTCATCAAAGCTTTACCGACAGCTAAACATACTTCCGCTTACATAGCACACTGGCAACTGTGCTCCAAACTTCGTTGTGCACTTTCATGCTAAAGAGCGATTTTGCGTGCAAAAAATATCTCCCACTCGAGCGAACATTTGCACTACGCGCCAAACAGTTGTTTCTATTCTTAGTTCCTTCCATCGTGGGGTCCAACGACCCCAGGGAAGCGTTTGAGAAGCAAGACGTGCCTTACATCTGCTCCAGCCAAAGCCCTGTTTTCGTGTGACTACAGCGCTCGAGTCCCTCACCTGATAAGTTAAGCGCTTATAAATGTGAGTGTTTCGCCACCGTTACGGACAATCCTCAGTACAAACATCTTCTGAATTGCAGCGACGTTAGAAAGTTTGCTTCTCGGCAACGGAACTGCCGCGCCGGGTTCCGCCTCGCCAGAGGCAGCCCTCTTACCAGCAGCATTCAGACGCGACGGCCATGGATGTGTAAATGGAAGGAAAAGACAGCGACCCAGTAACGCGTGAACTGGGCAAATGAACTCCTATAATCCGTGCGTAGAAGGGTGAACAGCCAAGCATACAAATGCAAGTTCTACCCTCCCACTCATTTGTGGTTCCCGCTAAGCCTAGTGCGTCTCCTGTCGGTGCTCCGGCCGACGCTTCCCTTGTGTCTTTCAAGCCGAGCTACTAGGCTCAACAAACAAAACTGCGCGTGGCACAGGTGGTCGCACTGCGACGCAAACAGATTCCTGGCACCATAACAGTCAATTTCCGGCCAAGAGGAGGACTTGCCTTGAGCGGAGCCGTGGCGCAGCCAGTCACACAAGATCTGCAGGTAACCGCTGCTGGCGGAGACCTTGGAGAGCTTCAACTTCGAATACACGCTACGAATAACACCTTCACGGTCGCTACCTGTCATTGACAACCTCCCTACACTTCGGCCCAACTCAAGGAACCGGTTTTCCAAAACAACAGCTACCTTGTCGCAGACTACATATCACCGTCACCTGCTGCAGTGCGCGGCATCATCTCGAGAGCCTACTGGGAGGAAACTTTGGAGCAGATGGTAAAAAACCTTCAGACCCGTAACTCTGACGCTGATATCATCGCTGCCCGCCGAATGGGTCGGACTATCTTCCTACTGATCGCTTTTGCGCACAGACCAGTACCACACACGATACGCTACATGAGTATAGTGTATAGGTGCACCCAGTACAAGGGAAGCCCGGAAGCTTGCACAAACTGTCGCCGGCTGGGCCACAGATACGAAGTGTGCACCCACCTCAAGAGTTACCGCTGCTCAAGATCTGTAGACATACATGACCGGCAAGATGTCCCCTCCTGTATCCCAATCGGTAATTTCTGTGGGAGCCAGCTCCTCACAGGCACTGAATCGTGCAAGGCGAGGAATCCTGCCACAAATTGACCCAGGACACTCTCTCAGAAGACAAAGTTCCCTACCAAAGAGCACATTCCCCAACTCGGCAACACCCACCCATCTACGTCTGCGTGATCCTCCGGAGACGTCCATGTTGACGGAACGACCTCGCAGGACACGAAACTGCAGGCTCTGCGGGAAGAGGGGATGCAGCTCAGGGCAGCCTTCTGTACCTCCACGCCAACGCTCCCTCAAGTTTCACCACCTCAATCTTTACCCACCCCATCCCACCAGCGTTCTCAAAAAAAGAAGGCCTGATGAGAGCCCAGCCGAACCCACTGACTTGAAAGTGAAATTTCAGGATCTTGCAGAAAACTTGGAAGCCAGGTTCGCAGAGCGCATTACGGTGCTAGTCACTGCTCAGAGTGAAATTATGACAAAAGCGACTATTACCCGTATAATGAATATTGTCCTCTCGAACATCATGAACCAAGTAGAAGAGCGTTTAGCTCATCTTACATCTGGGCTCTCAACAGCCTCTCCTCCCTCAGCCCCAATTCCAAAACACCCACTTCGGCCTTCCTCATTACAACAATTCTCCTCTGAAGGGCCGTAACTTGTTACAAATCGTCCAATGAAATTGAAGGGGCTTTCGGCGAAAGCGTGACCCTCTCTAGAAAATCGTTACAAATTCTTTGTTTCCACCAAATACTATTGCAATTCAAGATGCAAATATTTGCAAGCAACTTCCAGGCTATGCTGTTATTCCATCAGTCTCAACAGACGTTCCTCGCGTGATAACATACGTCAGTAACTCCTTACCTTACGTGCAGCATCATATCACTTCCTTTATCGCTCACACCTTCACTGAAATTTTACCCCCCAATCCTGCACGCTCCCTCTTTTATTTTTAACTGTCATCTTTCACGACAGCCTATTTAGTCACTTCATCCTCTTCTCAAGTCCGCCGCACAATTGGCAGCAATGAATCTCCATCTTGGGTGACTTTAATTGCGCTCACGTGGACTGGGGCTATCGGTTCACCAACCACAGGGTCACAGTCCTATAAAATGAAGCGTTGATGCTTCATCTGACCACTTTTAATGGTTACAACTTGCCTATTCGGATTGGTAATAGTGTCACAGCTGATAAAAGTCAAGTCCTCATGCTTAGAAGAAATATCACCGACTTGCAATGGGACGAAACGAAAAGCACATCGGGCAGTGACCAGCACCTTATTCGCATTGCAGAGAATTATCAACAACCTCGTCGTGAATTTACCGTTAGGCGAGTTAAGTGGAACCAGTTCCGAAAATTCTGGCAATCCCTGCCAACACAGACTCCCTTCGACTTTGACTCCTGGGTTACAGGAGGACATTCGCCAGAATACCCAAACCATAGATAACACCCAGAAAATCTATACCTTTTATTCCTCTTTACCTCCACCCCTCCTGAGCTACTGTTGAGGTGTCCTCCCCCTAAGAGATAGTTACAAGGCTCGCTTTAATCTTCTTTGCACTCATTTAAAATTCATCCCTACCCGTTATTGACAGTGCACTGGCCCATCTCTTAAAAGCTCGTTAATATTACGGAAAGACGGAAAACACAAAAGCACAACCGAAAACTAAAATTCAAACTCGCACAGCTTCAAGCGCAATTAGAACAGCACAGCACAACCCTTTGCAAAGCTAACTGGGCGCAGATTAGTGAAAATCTCCCCCGAAATCTCTCCACCACGTGCGTTTGGAATCTAGTCTAAAAACTAGAGGCATCTTAGCGTTCACCGCCTCACTTAAACCATCGGCAGGACACTGATGCCTTTTTTACACATGATAAATGCACCTATATCGCACCTGGTCATCCTACGAAACACCCCGAGTACACTGGCACTAATACAGAATCAAAATTTCACGCAGCCTTGCCAAAATTGAGCCAAAGCTGAGAAGGGTGCAACGCTCTCGCCTGTAGCGGAAAGTTGGAGTGAGCTGTCGAGGGTTTATCGACCAACTGCTCATTCGAGTGCAGCGTGAGAACCTCTCGACTAAAGATCTTGTGGAAAGCCACATGAAGGCTGCCCAAGTGTTGTCGAAGGAGTACTATGACAAATCGGCGAAAAAGTATGCTTTTGAAGTAGGAAGTCTGGTAATGCTGCTGCGGCCGTCCAAAAAGGACAACCTTGAGGTTCATTGGGAACGGCCCACAAAAGTAATATCGAAGCTTTCTGATACCAGTTATGAAGTAAAATTAGGAAGGCAGCTGAACAAAATTTACCACAGTAACTTGTTGATACCATACGTTCAACGTCTTGCGGTCGTAAATCTGCTGTTGAATACTTCAGAGTAAGATGGAGCAGAAATTTAGAGTTCTAGTGACTGTAATCGAAAGGGGATCGGAGGTAATCTTGGAGCAGTGGAAAACTAGAGGCCTAGGTTAAGTGAAGCCCAGAAGGAGGACTTGAGAAGGATTGTTTCCGAGTTTGAAGACTTGTTTTCGGACCGTCCCGGAAATACGACGGTGACTGAACACAATATCGAGCTAGCTTGTGAGGAGCCAATTTGTAGCAAGCAGTATCGATGTTCCCCTGTGCAAAAGCAGATCATGAAAGAGGAGATCGCTAAAGTGCTGGAGTCGGGAGTCTTAGTACCGGGCGAGAGTGACTATACAGCCCCTTTAATATTGGTTCAAGTGCCTTTAAAAGATTCGAGACCATGCATTAATTATCGGCGTCTTAACTCCATAACTAGAGACCGAACTTACCCGATACCAAACCTAAAAGAGATGGTAGAAGCTGTGTCACAGTCCAGCTGTATTTTCACGTTAGACCCCGTGCGAGGGTATTGGCAAGTCCCCCTTACGGAGCGTGCTAGCCGCCATGCCACGTTCGTTTCTTCATTCGGAACGTATCGTCCACTTAGGCTGAGCTTCGGTTTGAAAAATGCACCCTTTTATTTTTCAGGCTTAATGGAGCGCGTTCTTAAAGGCCTCTCTGAGTTCGCTCTGCCGTATCTTGACGATGTCGCCCTCTTCTCAAACAACTGAGACGAACATGTCGAGCATTTACGCGTCGTGCTGAACAGGTTGAAAGAAACTGTTTTTACCGTGAAACCTACTAAATGTCACTTAGGCTGCGGCGAGGTGTCTTATCTGGGACACGTTGTGGGGCGTGGCCGGCATAGACCTTCAGAAAAAATAATGCAGCCGCCGTCGTGAACAATTCACGACCAACCACAAATACTGAGATAACGGCACTTTTGGGCATATCTGGATACTATCAGCATTACGTGCAAATCTACTCTAGCATTGCCAGCCCTCTAACTGACGCACTTCGAAATTCCGAGCCGGTTAAAGCAGTATGGGACTCAGAAAAGGAAAATGCGTTTTGCCAGCAGAAACAGGCCCTAAGCGAAAAGCCTGTTCTCGTGGCACCCGATTTCTCTAAAAGATTTTTTAATCAATGCGACGTGAGTGATCGCGGCATGGGAGATATATTGTGCCAGGAAGACAGTGCTGGTAACGAAAGACCTGTTTTGTATTTAGGTCGAAAACTCAGCGGCAGGTAAGAGGCATACAGTATCTCTGAAAAGGAATGCGCTTGCCTCGTGTGGGCCGTTCAAAAGTTAACCTGTTATGTCTCCGGTTAGAAGTTTTTGGTCGAAACGGACCACTGTCCTCTAACTTGGTTAAATAACATGTCGCTTAAAAGTGGCTGGTTACTGAGGTTGAGCATGATACTCCAACAGCACAACTTTGACGTTCGCTACAAAAAAAAGGAAAGCTAAACGCCAGTGCAGACACATTGAACCATGCATTTTAGTTACTACCTTCTGCCCTTTCGGTCTCTCGCTGGCCATTCAGGGCTAAATTTTGTCCTCATCATGGCCTTAGCTGAGCGCACTCGTCCAGAGTGATCTCAAGGAACCAACGTTATGTTGCATTCTATTTCATTACGTTGTTGTACGTGTAAAAAGTTATCATTTTAAGAGTCTTGTGTACCACATGTGCCTCTTGATATAGAGGGAACAAAATTCCGATAGACACGTGGCTAGGTATATGTTGTAATATGCTTTGTCTGGTGTTTTGTCAGGTGACCGAGGACACCTGCTTGTGTCGTGTGTTGTCTGTTATAGAACTGTTCTTGACAAGCTGCGCAATCATCGAAAGTGCTGAGACCAAAAATCGTCAGAAGAGACAAGCGCAGCTGGCCGGCAAGTTGTGGCGACAAGCCAGTGGAGCTGGGATCTATCCTCAAGAACGGGATGTGTTCACGGAACGGAGTCTGGAGCTGCATTCTCCCTATGGCCCTAGAGGTGAACCTGGAGAGACCTGGCGAACGAGCGCGCCTGACATCCGAGCCACTTAAAAGCAGCTCGTCTTTCCAGCACATTGTCTGGCGGCGGAGGTGCTGTTACGCCTGCGAGTCCACACCGAACGTCCACGCCTCTGAAAAAGACAATCTGTGTCAAGGCCAGCACGTGAGCCTACCTTGACGCGAACAACTCAACGATGTCATCACGCAGCGGCTCCGGTCTGTCGCGCAACGCACAACGAGCCCCCTAAGCCCACGAGCCCGTCGAAGCAATCGGCGCCTTCCACTCTGGCGAGTCCGATGCAATGCGTGGCGACGTCACTCGTCCTTGGCTGCATTCACGCGCGACGGCTCCGGATTTGATGAGAATGACGCGGCCCAGCGCCGAGCCCCATTGGAGGATTCTGACCTCGCGGCCAGTGGCACTTCTGGTTGGACATTCGGTTACTCAAAGGATCCACCCGGTGCCTTAAAGGGCCACTCACCAGTTTTTCACAATCTTTGAGCTGACAATCGCAATACGTAGACGATGCGTTCATGATCACGTCTGCCAAAATTCGCAACGCTACGCGCTGCGGAAATGGGTCAAATTTCAAGATGAAAGCTGCTCCCCCTCCCCTCTGCCGGCGCACGTGTAGAGAATGAGGGCATGACGTGGGCGTAGCAATGGCCCTACGTACACGGCAATGCTGTGAGGTTGGTCCTCTACGTAGACGACTCTGCTCTGACGTTGTAAACAGTATACCACGTGACAGGGCAAAAATTATTTACCACAAGATGCGTAGTTTATGAATTTGTTGCTTTAGGAGATGAATAAAACTTGAAATAAATAATGAGACGCAATAAATAATTGTGCGCGTTTTTCTTACATTTTTTCCCTGAAATGCTCCGAGATGCGGGGCTAATGTGAGAGCACTTCGCATGCGTTCGAGTCTCCGCGGTCAGCGCATTGAGAAGAAAACCACTGTGGAATGCTCCTACGCGCTCGTGCACTCATGGTGCTCATCTAATCTACCGCGTCTCACCCAGCGTTTCCAAACATTCCCGCAGAAATAGGCAGAAGACCACAAAATAACGCTGATCAACAAAACAATGCCGCTCGCGTGCTCGGGGGCTAGGCTTGTTCGGACACGTCATGCGCACGTCACCTCTTGGTCGGATGCCGGAAGGGGTGCGGAAGATATTTGGCTTGCGAAGACTGCGTGGAGGAGCGGCAAGGGTTTCGAGCTCGCCTCCTCTCACCCTCCTTTCGCGCCGCTTCAAAAAACCCGTTTTCTCCGCTCGTAAAGAACCGATTCGAAAAATTTTTGTGGCGAAACGTTCCTCATCGGACTCCCAACAACTTCCACTGTTTAACTAAAATTTGGTATGGGGCCTGGTGAGTGGCCCTTTAGAAACAGCCCTGCGGCGCGTCGCCAGCAGTAGACCTATGTGTCAGAGAAGAGAGCTCGGCTCTTCGAGTCTCTAAACTGTTGGCCTCAGTGCCGAAATCATAACGCCTCTCTTTCTATGCTGTACATTAAACTTCCTCTAACTCACCGTCGTCTCGTCCGCTCGTATATCAGCTCTGCACAGAAGCAGTCGCGAGCTGAGAAACCTACGCTACCAAACGGCTGGAGAACTTTCCGGCGGAGTTCGAAGCAGTGGCGTCTTCGGGACCATGTTGGCGTCCCCGTCTTTCGTAACAATGCACAACATCTGGGCTAGTAAAGGCACATCTCAAGGCACAGTAAGTAAGACCTTCTGCTAGCTCCACTGGCCGCCATATTCTCACCTCCCTTCACATAAACATACCCACTAATCAATCAACATGTCTGGCCATTCCAAGACCCTATATAATGCCTCTATAATGGCCAAACCCTTGTATCGCAATGTCCACCCTCAGCATCACATCGCTCGCCAAGTAGCTTGCGCAGAAGCTCTTCATAAGTGTTACGGACAAGCCCAGGATGTCATTTAGGCAGACGCGGCTTGTACAGCACAAAAGGCTGTGGCAGTTGCCTAGAACTCTACACTACTTCATCCCCTGATTCACCACCTTCCCTCAGGCTCTACAGCTGAGGAGGCAGTGGAGACCGCCATCACCTCAGCCCTTGCACAATCAGATGTACAGTCAAGTGCATAATTCTAGAGACCACAGAAGTGCGTACCGAGGCGCGTCACTGTGCCTTCTGGCGGCTGCACGGCTCTGTCCGGGAGCGCGTACTGTGCACGCTCGTCCCATATCACCCAGCAGCCTGCCTTTTCGCTCGTTTCAACGGCTCGCATATCGAAACGATGCGGACGGTGCAAGGTGTCACTTCTGTAGTCACTGTGAAGACAATAAAAAAAGCCGAGCGCTAATGTGACGACAGCACATCATTGGCGGGTTTTGGCGTGCTGCACATAGTGCACGTTACTCCTAGGCGATCCGCGGCGTGATCACCATTTGAATGTCGAGTTAGGCAATCAATGAGCTCAGCCAGCAGTGTTGCCTTTTGCGCGCTCATTCACCGAACAAACGCACGTAGTAATACTCGGTCGAAATATCATTTGTCTATGAACATGCATGAAACCATCAAACGTCCAACAGCTGCAGAAAAGATCCGAGGTTGAAAGGTGAAAACAAACTCGGGTTATTAAGGATAAATCCTTTATTAAGGCCACTGGGGTGGTGCAGTGGTTTCGATGCTCGGCTGCTGACCCGAAAGACGCATCCTAAAGTCTAGTCGCGCATGTCATATTTCGATAGAGGAAAGATACTTGAAACTAGTTTACTGAGTGGACGTTAAAGAACCACGAATAAGCAAACATTCTGAAGACGTTACTTTGGTGGAGCTTTATGTGATGTCTATATCGTAAAAAATGTTTTTCTCTCTCTTTATTGTCATTTTGTCACGTCGACAACCCGCCCCTATTATTGGTAGGAGTCGAGCCTCGACCCAAGAGTTTCTAGGATTCGAATTTTAGATATTCACGTGTCGTCTTCTACTATTAGAACCATAAACCCTGATTGAAGTCAACCCAATAATCGTATGCATTATAGTAGATTAAGAAAAGTAAGCGTGAATTATGTCTTGAATGGTCTTATGTCTTGAATAGGCCGTTCAAGGATGATTGTTTCGTGTACCAGCATAACAGGAGCCTGATTCACACTGCTAGCAGTGTGAAATTTTTGCTTGAGGGCCTTGCTGTTCGCACATTGGAATGGTCCCCTGTAGGAGTGGACCTGAACTCCATTGAAAACGTCTGATCTCGTGAAACGCCGCCTTGCGGCGCGGAATCTCGGAAGTTCAACGAAGGAGACCCTATTCGCGGCCATACAGGAGGAGTGGGAAGCATTACGTTCACGCCCTGAGATGGTGGCCGCGCTTTACAATTCGATGTCATCTCGTGTGGCGCAATGATTGCCGCTGATGGGCGTTTTATTAATACTGAAAGTAGTGATCTTTCCTCGATAGCAGTTATAGCTATCGTTTTCGTTTTTTTTTCTGGCTTATAAGAATAAACTGTTTATTTATCGCGTTTCCTGGCTATTCATTCTGGACGTGCGATATTCAGTGGTTTACTGCACTACCACTGCACGCGCGATATTTGCATCAAGAAATGGAGCTGGCATAACGTCTCCGAGACAGCACAAAATTCATCACTGCCAGATGAGTATATAACGCAACTCCGTTTGAAAAAAAGCTGAGAAACTGCATGTTTTCCGCGCTGCATCAAGGAAGAAAGCGTATTGCATGGCGCGCTTCGTGCCTTGCTATTACAATAAAGACATTTTCGCCGCTATACTATCGCTCGGGAGTTCCGGTGCTTGCACAGCGACTGCAAAAGTGGCACCTTGCATCCGTCCACATCGTTTTGAGATGCGCGTTTTTGAAACAAGCGAAAGGGCAGGCTGCCGGGTGATATGGGACGAGCGTGCACAGTACGCGCTCGCGGACCGAGCCGTGCACCCGCCAGGAAGCGCAGCGACGCTCCTCGGCATGCGCTCCCGTGGTCTCTAAAATTATGCACTCGACTGTACAGCACGTCTTCACTGATTCAAAAACGGCTCTGTATAGTTAAGCAAGAGGCAGAATACCCCCCTCTACCCGGAAGTTGTTGAACATCCTCACGCAATATTCACCGCAAATGATAGAGCTCCATTGGGTACCGGCTCATTAAAGGAACCCCGTAAATGAGGCTGCCAATAAATTAGCCCAAGGGTTACTTTGCTGGCCTCTAGACATCCTTGATTCAGGCTTCTTGAAGCAGTGACCACACACTTTTGCAGAGCTCACGCAAATACCTCGTTTGAACTGCCGCATCTTCCCTCCTCCAAATCCCTCTTTTACGCACTCCGAACAACAACCACAAAAATACGTCTCCAGACTCGCACTCTTTCTTCCCTTCTGTATTACTACTGCAGAACTTCTCTGGAATGTTCCCTCTGCGACGGACCTCACGCCAACCTTTCCCACATCCTATTCGACTGCTCTTCTGATCCTCTATCACAGGAACAGCCTGCCATCTCAAGCTGGAAGGACTGGGAGATCTTGCTCTCGCCTGAGGACCCGGCTTTGCAGCTTGCTGTGGTTACTAGGGCAGCCGATGTCACCTGCACTGAGAGGCATGACCGTGTAGACGTGGCGTGGGACCGCGCGGTGATCCAGGGACTCCGGGGGGTCCAAACACACTTGCTAATAAAGCTTTTTCTGTCTGTCTGTGTTAACAAAATCAACGTTTTCTTGACGGTGTGCCAATTCCTCGTCGCGTGTAAAGGCAGTACACTGCGGTGAGCAATAAACACAGCTGGATCGTGCTCCCCAGAACAAAAACTTAGACCTTTTGCAAAAAAAATGAATCTGTCGCACATAAATCTTTTTCCGAGGGCACGTCAAGTCGGTTCATCTCTGCTCTTCTGTGTTTTAGGGGTGAAGATTCTAAGGGCGTGGGTTTGTACATGCACGTCTCTTCTGACCGGTTCGTAATCACCAAGTTGTATGACTCACTCAGCAGATGGCAATAGCGGGAGTGACAATCACATGAACGGACGGACGGACGGATGGACCGACAGACAGACAGACAGACAGACAGACAGACAGACAGACAGACAGACAGACAGACAGACAGACAGAATTCACAGTTTACCGATGAAACCCTCCGAAGCTTCGCCCCACTCTTCGTCATTCAATCCGTGGTTATGCTGTAATTTTTTCCGCGATATTGTGGGAGTATTTTTCATACACTGCGCGTAATGAAACGCACGTGACATTTTTCATGAAGGGTTGATAACATCAGTTAATACGTCATGTAGCCGATATACAAACGCATTATTATAGAGAGCAAACAGTTTCAAGCCTCCCCCTTTCATAAAAGTACTTCTGGCTATGCACAATGTAACACTCTTGAGACGACGCCTGAACGTGACTCTCTTTAAGTGCAAAGCAGTTTAGGAGCGTGGCTCGTCTTCTATACAGTGACTCGTGTCTCATAGTCACGCTTAAAATGAAATGACCAGTGCACTCCTAGAACATGGCTAGCAATGCTGAAAGTCAGGTGAAAATATTAGACCACGACCGAATGAAGGGCAACTTCAGACATCATTTACAATTTGATATACTTGAACACATACCGGCCCTCATCAGTATGACAATAGCATACAGGTGCGCTTTGACGTATCCGTTCTATGTAATTGTCAAAACTGAAGAACTCTAATCTGATCCCTAATTTATTTGTATGTGTGATCTTTGCGCTCGGACTTTAGCTAATTCCTGGTCTCACTAACTTTGGAAACCATTTTTATTGCAGAGGCTCCTTGATTTGATTAACGACAAAACAGACAACGTAGATCGCCCAAGCTACACCATATACTCGTACCCGCTATTTGTTCCCTGAGAATTTCGCTGCACTCGGAGGTCTACTGAGGTAAGCAGCTTGAAATCAGTTCAGAAAAATGGCGAATCTAAGGCCTATATTCAAAGAGCCTCTTGAAGTGTGGTAGCTTGGGCTAGTTGAAAAGGCATGACAATAGTTATAGCGTGAGAACAAAACGACGACACAGAGACGTGTCCATGGTGTCCTTGTCTCAGTGTCGTCGTTTTGTTCTCGCGCTATAACTATCGTCAAGCCTTTTCAGCAGCAATGGGGGATTCATTTATGGCAGGTCACATGGAAACGTTTTCTGCATAAGTTGAAGTACCGAACTAACCGGTGATGTAACTTTTTAAGCGACCACACGAAGTTGTGTTTGCTAAACCAACATTACAAAGTATTCAGCAGGCAAAACTCGTCACTCGTGGCACGTAGTCGTGGCAATGCTTCTGCAGGCTTTAGATGACATATGTCAATATGCCAGTGAACTGATGACAACTTCGGTTTTTTTTGTGACCTGATGGACCTTGCAGCCGCAAAGGAGACGTAGCTATGCAATGCACGAGCTCACAACCCATGCTTATGTTGTATATTGGTTTTATTTTATTCCTCGATATCATTTATTAAAATGGGATACCACCACGGAAAAATTCAAATTTTAGCCAATAAGCTTTAAAAAGCATTTTTATGCGTAAAGGCAGCAAAAAAAGAAAATGTGTACTGCTTAGTGATAACTTATATTAGCATGGCATGCCTCCAGCCGATGTTGTGTGCAAGTCCCCCCCCCCCCACTTTCCCAGAAAATTCGCATGGAGGGGTTGTTTTACAAAAAATGAATAAATGCGAGTTTTTCAAGGCCTTTAACAGGTGGGCCCCCCTGAAAAAAATGTTTGTCTGCAGCACGGCCTTCAAACCACTGTTATGTGCCCATCTAACTTTGGCATTTCTACAGCACTGTGTAATACGACTTCTAAGTGAGTGTGAATTAGGTTAAATCGAAGAACGGGAGTCTGGAGGCGCTGCGTTAGAGTTCCTTGGTGCGCGCAGCGGAGGCGTACCAGTGCATCGAGGCACTCTACGCTGCGTGAGAAATAAACGCTATCTGGCAGTTATCTTGGGAAAAAAAGGATGGTCTCTGATATAGCAAGCGCACTGCGTCCGTGCCCACCTCGGAGCCCATATTGTCAGAATTCAAGGCGATGGCTGGGTGCCACTGCCGTATCTTCATGGCCAAGCGTAGGAAGCACCCACCTTTTCGTACGTAGCGTTGCATTGTAAACGCATGCGTGATGAACTGTATGGTCTTCAGAATTACTTATGTATGCCTTTTTGAGTGTATAGAAACACACCACATATTATTGATGTATTGACATTGTGCCACAGATATGCGCATGTTTGCTTTTAAAGAGAATAGTCTTGCTTGGGTTACTTCGAAGCACAAATATTGGTTTGTCTGTCTGTCTGTCAGTCCGTCGACTTGTCTGATTGTGACTTGAAATGGCTAAACTCTTACCACATCTGCAGCGCCCACCAACATTGCCTTCTTTCTGCGTTCATACTTGCGTGATTGTGGACTAAGAAGCAAATATTGCGCATACCTGAGATACAACACGCCAATATTCTGTGGTGTATTTCTGTACACTGCAGAAGGCATACATAAGTAATTGTGAGGACTTTGGCGTTAATCACGATGCGCTGACACCGCAATACTATGCACGAAAAAGTGGGTGCTTCCTATTCTTTGCTACGATGACATGGTGGTGGTACCTACCCGTCGCCTTGCATTCTACACATTATGGGCTCCGAGGCGCATGCGCACGCCACGCTTAGCTATATCGAAGGTCATCCTTTCGTTTTCTGAGATAACTGCCAAATGGCGCTCATATGTCACGCAGTGTAGAGTGCCTTAATGTACTCGTTTGTATCCGCTGCGCGCACTGAGTACTCTAAAAGAGCGTCTCCAGAATCCTATTCACCGATTTTATTCCACAGAACATCAAATGAATGCTTTTTTCACTCTCTCTACACGCAAGACTTTTGTCTTTTGACGACATATTCAGTGAAACATGCTAATATGGGGCTCATTTTAAGTCGACAATTGCACAAGTATGAACGCAGAAACCAGAGCAATACTGGTGGGTGCTACGGATGCGGTTGGACTTTAGCCGTTTCTGGTCATAGAAAGACAAGCCGACAAACAGGCAGACTGAGAGACCAAGATTCTTGCGTCGAAGTATCCCACAAGAAACTATCCTTTTTTAAACAGTGTTCCTTGCCAAGTAAAAGTTGCGTTTTGCCGTCTTGTATTTACGAACGGCAGACGCCCGTTCATGAACGATCGATGGTAAGATTTCTGTTTCCTGTCTCCGCTTTCGCGTGCCCCCCCAAAACAACTTGAGCATCTCCAGAAAGTTCTTGTCTCTCTAAAAAAAAGAAAAATAACAATGTCGATGAAGTATCCACGGAAATTTACGAAATAATTTCTTGGCCTTGCATTGTTTCTTTAATTCTTGCGGGGCCATGTCTTTTCTTCACAAATAAATCTGAAAGCTTCAATGGAGCTTTTCTGTCTTTTTCTTAAAAAATGAACTTTTTATTGATTTCCTCGCCAATAAAAATAACATTGATTGTATGGTGCTCGTGCGAAAACTTACATGTTGAATGAGCTTGCAAAACCGAAACTGAAATCGCACAAAAACGGACAAAAACACTTGTGCAGAAGCAGCACCCACGTAGCTTTGGCCGTGCTGCTGTTGTCTATGATCGCGGATGGGTGGCAACAAGAAGGAGACGTAGAGATGAAGAAAGAAGAGGTTAGTCACCAGAACTGTATAATAAACATGGTGTTCTTGGTGTAGGGCTCAGGTTTGTTATTACGCGGCATTCTTTCTGGTGCCAAAATCCTCCGGTCACGCCCTTCCGAGACTTCGACTTCTGATGGCGTCGTTGGAGTGGCTGTGCAAGACCCGTGACGTCATCAACGTCAGCGTCATGCGTACTATCACGCTCCTGGCAAACGAACTGCAGGCTGCCATTCCCGATTCCAGTCAGGTCGACTCCCACGTTATCTACCTCACTCAAAATAATGTCGACCTTGTCTACCTAAACAAATAAATCTTCAAAGTGACTGACAACGAGGCCTACGAGGAAGAGCTCGAGGCGCCGGAAGAGTAACGACCGAAGGTTCTCTTATGCTGTATCCCGAGCGCGCTTCTTCCTCCGAGAGGCTGCATACAAAGCGACCATTACGAGCGCTGCGAGGTCAGCGGCTACATCACCAAACGCCCAGTCTGGTAGTGCCAGCACTTCAGCCCAGAGCGAGGTAAGCGACTCTTTTCTCAATTAGCCAATGTGACAACCAGTAGAAAAACAATGCCGCGTCATTGCGCAGCGTTCCTGTCTAAAGTACAAATCCCCACGATTGCTGGCGCACTTCGAAATTAGCAGTCTTTCTGGGACAATTTCAGTGCCATGATTCACCTGAACGAAGACCTTTTACCTAATGAGAAGTTCAAGTACATTCAGTCTTATTTGAACTGGGCAGCAAAAAAAGCAAAGTCATTCGACTAACCGAAGAGAGTTACATCATCGCCATTAAGACTTTCAAGGAGCGATTTGGTCCACACGACTTCCTCGTAAACGAGCACGTTGACTACCTGATCGCCTTAAGGCCAGTCGATGTCATCGGCGGATGTGGAGAAACTTCTCGTGCTCTACGACAAAGTGAACATTCAAGTCTCTACCTTGATTGGTTTGGGTGTCCCGCCTGAAAAATACGACGTAGTCCTCAAACACGTCCGAATGAAGTGTCTTCCAGCCAACTCCGCGATTCTACACCCCCTAAAGATGAAGGAAGTGCCGCAGGAAGCGTCCGGTATTGCGACACGTCACCAGGGTACTGAAATGCTTAATTTCGTGTGCGTTCGGATTGAGGCCAGGAAGGAAAGCACGCCAGGACGACCTGCGTCAGATTTGTCGTGTTCATTACCTGAAAAAGACATCGTCCAGCATACGCCAAAACCAGCAGGACATCTGCCAACGGCATACGCACTTGCGGTCGAATCTGTTGCAGCCATAGAAGGTTGTCCCTTGTACAATCGTTCCCGCCACACCATCGCGGAACGTAACAACGAGCTTTCAGTGGATGAGAATTGTGCTCGCTTGTGCAGTGCTCGAAGAGTTTTCCGCTGAGGCAGGAACAACCACATGTCCAAGTTTTGTCGACGTGCTCGCTATATTTGTGCAGTTAGTGCCATCGTTGACATCTAATGATCCTTTGTGAGTTGTTCGAGCCTGCGGCACTGACTCGTAGCGACGCGACCTCCATGAATCAGGAGAAGCCCCATATCACCGGGTGAGACACAACCACGCCTAGAGTGACGTATGTCCCAAGCACTTTGAGCGGAGTTGACGCGGCCCTTCTGCATCGTGAACTTGTTTACAGCGCAACACCTGAAACACAGAGCTCGGAATGAGCAAACGAAACTGTGCAGTCTCACTGCAATATATTTCCTACTGCAAACAAACCGACCGTTGGTTGCGTGCGGGTCGCGAAGGCGTCACATACTCATTCTTCGTGACAGTTGCAGCCAGCGCACATTCATTCGAGCGGATATTTCAAGGGCCCTCAGATGCCCGGTCATCGGAAACAAGAATCTGGCCTTAGTTATGTTCGGCCACTCGAAGCCTCACTAAGTAATGCGCTGCAGACGGGTAGCATTAACTCTCACAGGCCAACGTAGAAACACAGCGGTGACCATGGAAGCCTTAGAGGTACACGAAGTGTGCACGGTAACAAACCCACCGATCAACAGTACAGTCTTCGAGCTACTGTGTGACATAAACTATAACGTATCAGACACCTTTCATCCACACAAATCGAATCCACAAGACATAAGCGTTTTACTGGGTTCAGACGTGTACTGGAAGCTGGCTACTGGCATGATTGAGCGCTTGACCACTGACCTCATGGTGGTGAAAACTAAGTTCGGTTGGTCCGTTCAGGAAACACTGGAGCTCGCAGTAAGCTCGCGAACGAGTGCTCTCTTCCCGAGCTACATACAGCCTGACATGCCTTCCTGCCTACAATTTTCCGGCGATGCGGCGTCTCGGCAATACCGCAGTCAAGCTATCTAATTATACAAAGGACGAGTCTCCGCTAGCATTTGAGACGCTTGAGTAGAGCACCGTAGACTTGTATGGGTGGGACAAAGAGCCACTGAACATTGAAGTTTCTCAGACGCTTTAAGGCAGCGACACTCGAAGATTAAGGGTATACTATCTGCAAGTTCGATTTGAATTGTTCAACAAACATTCCTTACTGCGCAGGCACTGCGGCGTGTTAATCACAGCGAAATTTAGGGAAGAAAAGACAAAGCAATTTGATGAACCAATGATTCAGTAGAATGTTTATTATACGCTTTATTATGAAGCCATCCGCAATGATGCTATTGTGACAAAGCTTCGCGCTGGCGCTGACCCCTCATCGAATGATCACGGCCATCCCTGCTACAACTATGCCCCGCTGAAGGATTCGAAGCTCGACGATATGTGCAGCAACTCATCGTCTTCGAATGTCAGCCAGTCATCGAGTGGAAGTTCGTAGGTGATGGATCCCTTTGTTGGGGAGCTAGGTTAGAGTGTCATCAGATCGGCCGAAATGCATTGATATGATCAGCTGCGACGGGGCTGAACGTCGACGGGCAGCTTTACAGTAGCCCTAAATAACTGTGTCTGTGGACACCTTGACATTTTTTGCTCGGAAGAGATGTTGCGTGTTGTTGATTATGAATGTGTGTGACTACAAGGCATGTCGCGTGCTACCATAGCAGAACCGTTTATTGTGAGGGCACCCAGAGAGGAGTGGTATACTGTGTGCATCGGTACTCTCGACAGGGTTTTAACAGACAAACAACACGACTTGTTGAGAAAGTGTACATTCTTTGTGCTAGTGAGGGAAAATCAACTGCCTAGTGATCGCCTTGGCCCCTTGGGAATATGTTGCCGATGATTGCGAACGGGTGGCAAAGGAGTTGTATAGAGAAGAAAGAGAAAGTTAGGTACGAGCAGTGAAATAAAAATGGAAATCTTGGTGTAGGCCTTAGGTTCGTCATCGCGCGACAGCTGCCACAAACGTTGCCACTGAGTATAGGCATTGATAGCTGAGAAGCAACAATAACAGTGACCATAGAGAGCTCACTGTTGTTTTCCTCATAAAACTCGACAACTAGGAAATACACTAGCAAGGGCACAAGAGGAAATTTCACGCTTCTTTTCTTTTGAAGTAGGCGGAAATAAGAAAGGTTGATAAGAACCTTTGACCATCTTTACTAATGCGGTAACTGTCTTTATAATCGTTAGATCACCGTTAGATAAGTTTATGATTAAAACAAGAAAAAAAGCAAAATGACGTCTGTGAAGAAGATCAAACAAATTGTATCATAATTCATAGTTTGTAGATTATTCTTTTTCTGAAACCTAAACTGCCGTCAGTGCTTTTTGAACGGCAATGAGTAGCAGAATGTATCCAGAAAGAATACATATGAGGTGATCGAAATTCGAAAGCAAAATTTCATAGACACTATTGTGAACACACTGCGTTCAATCAGCGAGCGTTTCATTGAACCAGTTTATGAAATGGCAATATTAATATCAATGTATAATGTTTGCCGCTTTTTCCTTTAGACCTTTCAGTCATGGTGTGTACCAATGCACACGCCGAATTCAATGGCACGTCACGCACCGCGTGGTTTATCAAATGGCCGGCAACTTAGTGTACACATTCAGGCAGGCCTCTTAAGTGCACAGCTGGCAATCAGAGAACACTACCCTGTTCTACGATTGTTCGTCGTGACGCATTCCAGGATCAACGTGAAATATATTTTTTTGTTTCTCAAAGCAAAGAGAACAAAAATATATACTTGTATGTCGGGCCTAATAGTGGAGTCTTTTTATGCAAGTGCTGAAGCTAACTGGTAGCAGCATGACTAGATAATTAGTTACACACTCAATACCATTATTTACTAAAACTCACACAAAACAATGCTTTTCTTCATTTCCTTATCTCGAAGGTAATACTGAGTCCTCGGAATGATGTCACGTGAATATGACGCGTTCCTAGCTTCACGTCATAGTTCGTGACTGACGGGGATATATCAGGGCTTAAACCCCTGTGCCTCACTTGTGCAAAAGACGAGCGAGTATGTCTCGCTACTTTCACATGCCTGCGACAATATTGGGCTGCCCCTCACATTTATGGAAATCACGCAGTTGCTGGTTCATCAAC
Organism: Rhipicephalus annulatus; assembly: GCA_013436015.1. NCBI lineage: Eukaryota > Metazoa > Arthropoda > Arachnida > Ixodida > Ixodidae > Rhipicephalus > Rhipicephalus annulatus. The sequence goes on from WOVY01010515.1 coordinate 925,711, forward strand.
AGGCGTTTCTAACCATTGAAATATTGGTTCAGTTATGATAACCGCCAATTGGGTATGTTGGCAAAGATTCATGTTGAAACAAGCGGAATATGCACTGAGACTGTGCAAGCGCTTCATCCGGTGTTATTTCGAAGTCTCGGTGAATATTGCGCTTGCTTCATATAGTACCGTCTCTAGTGCAGCTGTCCATGCCTCGAAAACCAGAAGCAAAACAGTCATTTGTGATAGAAATTTAACTGTTCATTCTGAACGGAAAAAGTGGTGCTTGGTGAGAACAGGCGCAAAAGAACAGAGGAGAACAACAAAACAGGCGCACATTCGTTTACAGGAATATAACATTACGTTGGCATCAAAGGAAGATGTACACTTGGCGCAGCATTACACTGTGTCAGTATGTAAACCAATTTTGTTGACGAGACCACCGTTCTACTTAGGCACGGTGGTAAAACTACCCACACATTAGTTGAAGGTTACTACATCGAGAGATGTGGGGAAAATTGTGAATGTCAGTCGTGTATTGCCGTATTAGGGAGGGAGTACTCGTATTTGATGAATACGTCGCACTAAGATTTTTGTTTGTTTTCACCCGCACCCCTTCCCGATTTCAACTTTTCACTTCAGCTGTTTTAGAGTAAATTTTTTTCTTTTTATTGTATTCAACTTTTTCGTTTAGGCGCATGCACATTGGTGATCTTTTGTGGAACGGTGGTAGTCTTTTTTTTAGATTGGAGAAATCGTACCTTGCTCTAAATTTGTAAGCTCTATATGCATTTCTTCTTCAATAACCTTTTCGTTGTGAGAGTCCGTCTTTGTCGCCCCGCCGTAGTGGTCTTGTGGCTAAGGTACTCGGCTGCTGACCCGCAGGTCGCGGGTTCAAATCCCGGCTGCGGTGGCTGCATTTTCGATGAAGGCGGTAATGTTGTAGGCCCTTGTGCTCAGATTTGGGTGTGCGTTAAAGAACCCCAGGTGGTCGAAATTTACGGAGCCCTTAACTAGGGCGTGTCTCATAATCACATAATGGTTTTGGGACGTTAAACCCCACATATCAATCAATCAATCAATCAATCAATCAATCAATCAATCAGAGTGCAGTCTTTGTCGTCCATCTCTTTTCTAGTCCTTGGTCTGTACCCACTTTTCGCACTGAAAACTGGTTATTAGAACACTCACTTTAGTGACACCCACTGTTGAAACGTTTTATCTCGCCAAGCTTTTATATTCTACTGCACGCCAACTGTCCTTGCACTGCGAAAGCAAGTGTTGCAGCCGGAGCCATAAACATTTTTTTTCTCGGTAAGAGAGAGAAAGCACCACTGTGATCTAAAGTGAAGACGGGGCAAGCAGGTGAAGTCGGGTGTAATTTGGTGCGTTGTATGCCACGGTGGAAAAAAATTGTTTGAGGGGGTATATGGACTCAGAGTGCCACCCCCTGATTAAAACACTGGCCATACCAGTTACTTATTTATTATGCTGCAGCTCTACTCCAGTGGACATATTTATCGCCGAGGGATATCACGCGGAGGAAGACACGGCCTTCAGTGAATGTCGCATGATTCCACCGACCCTTATGAGCAAGGAGCTCCTCACCCCTGATCTTCAAAACGTGTATCCCGTGCGCCTCGTAAGCAACAGCTTCCTTCATGTATCCCATTAGCATGGTTGTTCAAACATAATAACTTGCAAATGTTCAACGTTTTTTTTTCTCTTTGTGTGAAGTGAATAAATTCTTGATTCTTTTTACCTTCAGATCATGTGAAAAAGCATTTGCGGGTGACAGACAGTGTCGTATCATTCTAAATAGCCGCGCCTAGAATACACCTTTTGAACATGGCACTGCATGTAAGACAATCTCTGAAATTATTTGTGCAACATCTTTCATAGTTGTAATGGAACAGCCTCCCAATTAGTGCAAGCAGCCTCACGATACACATGCCGCAAAATTCCTTAGACTCGGTCGAGAACAAGCGTAGGTATCGGGATTTGTCGCACGCTTCAAGTACTTCCTATTTTGTTCTTAGCTGCGACAACTCGAGCGTAAAAGACGAAGATATTTTCATGCTGAAATAAAGACATATATATATATATATATAATATATATATATATATATGAGATATAACAAACAGTAATGCCAAGGAATGTACAGGGGAAGTTATTAAAACCAATGGAATGTAAATAAGAAGAAAGAAAAGTGGATGAAAAAATTACCAACTGTGAGCAGGAATTGAACCTACGACCTTCGAATTAGGTTCGATTCCTGCTCACAGTTGGTAATTTTTCATCCAATTTTCTTTCTTCTTATTTACATTCCATTGGTTTTAATAACTTCCCCTGTACATTCCTTGGCATTACTGTTTGTTATATCTCATTATTATTGTGTTAAAACACGGAAAAACGAGCCCTTAGGTATACACTTCTTTCCCTTATTATATATATATATATATATATATATATATATATATATATATATGCGTGTGTGGGTGTGTGTGAAAATACTGTGGGCATTTAGTATACTCACGTTCTTCATCTGTACAATATCATCATAATCGTGTGTTGCTCATGCATCCTCATATTGTCGCGTAGGATCATCATCTCGTATCTTCGTTCATCGTAGCTGTCGACTGCCGGTTCCTTGGGTCTAATAAAGGTGTTCCAAACCAAAACTTCATACGTCGTGGAGGGAGTGTTCGATCCCCCGTCGTCATCACGACCGCTTTACCCCCTGGAGCTACGTTCAGGTCACAGCTTGTGCCAGGTGTTCGGAAATAATTTGCAGCAAGATGAGGTCGGTGCTATAGCCGCTCCCACTCCACCACGCGGCGTGCCGAGCCTTCTCCCGTCATCAACAGCCTCCAGCGTGAGCCCAATTTTTTCGCTGGTATGCGCGGTGAAGATGTGGAGGAATGGCTGGACGATTTTGAACGTGTCGGCGCTGCTAACCGGTGGAATAACACCTACAAACTCGCTCACGTCTCATTCTAGCCCACGGATGTCACGAAGACGTGGTTTCTCAACCACTTCATCGACGTCTCTTTCTGGCAAGCCTCCAAAGATCAGCTTCGCCATGTCTTTGGCACCAGCTGTTCGCGCGGCTCCCGCAAAGAAATCCCTCGCGGCTCAGATATAGCTCATCGAGGAGTCATATACATCCCACATAGAGAATGTTCTTTCACTTTGCCGCCTGGTTGACACATCAATGACAGAGGCAGACAAGGTACGTCAGCTTCTTAAGGAGATTGCACCCGTCACATTCAATGCCCTTGCAATCCAGAATCCGGCTACCGTTACTGGCGCTGCGAGAACCTCTCAGTGCCTTGAAGAACTTGAGTCTATGCGCCTAAAACCGGACAGTGACGCGGATCCAAACCTACGAGACACGATAAGGGCACTTATATGCGAAGAATTAGAATCAATGGAATTCACACTACCTTCAGTGTGTCCCATTCAGTCTCCTTCAACGTCATTGTGGTATATAATCAGAGAGGAGCTCACACCCACGACCCACATTTCGCACTGTGCTTTTTTTCTTACTGAAGATACTGTAACAACTGAATGCTGTGTATTTTGTTTCTTCTCCCGTTAACATCATGTATGAAAGCCATTTTGACAGTTTCTAACTTTGGGGCTCCTTATGTGTATTACCAATCCTGTGCACACTTTTCTGTAAACTGACATCGTTGTTGTTGAATAAACTTGAACATGACCTACCTGGAGCCCACTGCCACTCGCACTCCCCTATCATTACCGCATGCCGCCGCCATGCCATCAGGCACCGTCAGCACGAGGTCACCGCCACGAACGTATGCGTCGGTTGCTGCTGCACCGCCCACGAGCTTTCCCACAAGCTTTCCATCACCACCACCACCTCAGCCCTCACCTTTCCCTCTCATGCACTCTGTCCCGGTGCAGTTAATGCATGGTACTAACCTCCTTATTGATCGACTTGCCCTACGTGCTATTAATGCGGCTATCGCGGTCACGTTTCACGCTTTCGCCTTAAGCGCCAGCAAGACGAGCGTCGTGGGTATGACAGACAAGAACGGGACTATACCACAGGAGCCTTGTAACAGGGCCGCCATCATTAGTGACTGCCGCGTTGGTCTCCATCTCCGCCAGCATCGGGTGAACTTCGCAGTAGTCATCGATCAACCCGACGCTGTTAACCGTCGCCCTATACCAACGCTCCTCTTCTTCGCTTCAGCCTGCCTTCCTCGCTTCTGAACGTCATCCATAAAACTAATCGATGCAGTTTTTTGAGGACAAACTTCATTCCAACACAGGACTCTAATTCCTGCAGCACACCCTTATACTATGATTTCAGTCACAGTGGAGGGAGTAGACATTAATGCTTTAGTGGACACTGGGGCTACGTTTTTTATTATTCGTGCTGATTTGTGGGCCCGTCTTCAAAAAGTCACGATGCCTTATGATGGAGACCAACAGTAATCACAGCCCAAGAAACAGCGATTTGCTCTTTCGCTATCTGTACTGCCCATGTGGTGATCGACGACATTCTTCACCCTATAGAATTTGCTGTGCAATCCCCGTGCTCCCACCAACCCATTTTCGGCTGGGTCTTTCTTCCGCGGCTATTTGTTGTGCACAACGTGTAGTCCATCTTACTGACACAGACCACTGGTTCAGCGACGAAACCTACAGGCCACTTCGACTCATCGCTGCTGTAGACATCGAGCTACCACCACACGAACAGCAATTAGTCTCAGTTTTGTCCAAGGACGTCGACTCCGGTGACATTTTGGTCACTCCGTCACCCCATTGTCTTAATAAAGGCATATCTCTCACATCAGGTGTGGCTCGCTTCAACAATGGATCAGCTGTTCTCGCTGCTACGAACACCACACCAGATAAAATTTTGCTGCCGCAGGTCACTAATGTTACCTTCGTTGCCGATCTGGAGCCTGTGTGCGTCGGGTCGCTTAACCTAGTATCTTCTAAAGTCCATTCTGTTGATCATGCTGCTTTCTCGGCCATTACAGCAGCCATCAGCAGAGATTTGGCAGATTCCCAGAAGCCGCAGCTGCTTGATTTGTTGGAAAAGTATGCAAACTCTTTTGACGTCTATTCATCCATCCTCAGCCTGACTAGCACTACAGCACATCGTATCGAGACTGATGGAACATCCATTGTGCATAGCCGTCTGCACCGTGTCTCTCTAGCCAAACGAAAAATAATTGAGAAAAACGTGGACGATATGCTGCAAGGGGAAATAATCCGACCCTCAACCAGTTCCTGGTCGTCTCCCATCGTTCTAGTGCGTAAAACAGACGGTTCAGTACTATTTCGCGTTGACTACAGAGCACTCAAGATTCACTAGTAGGACGTATACCCGATGCCACGCATCGACGACGCCCTCGATTTCTCACAAGGTGCTGAATTCTTTTAGAGCCTCGACTCCCGTTCCGGCTATTGGCGAAACCCCATGCACGAAGATGATGAAGAGAAAACTGCGTTTGCAACCCCGGACAGCCTATACGTATTCAATGTTATGCCGTTCAGTCTTTGCAATACGCCCGCGACTTTCGAGCGCATGAGTGACACTGTACTGCGTGGTTTGAAATAGAAGACTTGACTATGTTACCTCGATGATATCGTTGTATTTTTATTGACGTTTCCTCAACATCTGCAACGCTTGGAGGATGTCTTGACTTGTCTTGTGGGCGCTGTTCTTCAAAGTACCTCCAAGAAGTGCCATTTCACCAGAAATCTATCAGGGCCCTCGGTCATGTCCTGAGTAACGACGGAATTTGTCCAGGCCCTAAAGAAATTGCTGCAGTCCGTCACTTCTCTTGCTCTGACAAACTGAAAGATTTGCGAAGATTCCTTGGTCTCGCCTCTTACTTTCGGTGATTGATACAAAACTTTGCCTCAACAATCGCACCAGTTTATAAGCTACTTGCTTCTGGTATGCCCTTTGAGTGGTCTCAGGGATGTGAATAGGCTTTCGACATGTTGAAGAGTGCCCTCACGACAGACGCTGTACTTTCCCATTTTCACGGTGATGCCCCGACCTTTCTGCACACAGATGCTAGCAGCCTCGTTTTAGGAGCCGTGCTCCTGCAACGAGACAACTCTTCACAAGAGCGAGTCGTTGCATACGCCAGTCGCGTCCTCTCTGCAGCCAAGAGAAAGTACACGATCACCGAGTAGGAGTGCCTCGTCATCATTTGGTCAGTGGAGAAATTTCGTCCCTATTTGCGCGGCCACCATTTCACCATCGTGACCGACCAGGTTGTTGGCTTTTGACGCCCAAGAACTTGTCTGGACGCCTCGGCCGCTGGATTCTACGCCTCCTAGAGTATGATTTTGACGTCGTAGCAAGTGTGGCAGAAAGCATAGTCACGCCAACGCTCTTTCTCGCTGCCCAGTACCAGTGGCTCTACTCGGCGTTTCCGCAATCACTTTGCACAACACACTCTCAGAGACCACGTCTACGGCGGTTCCCTCTCTCGTCTCTGTAGACCAGCTGCCTTCAGATGACCTCCACGATTTTTCTTCTCGACAGCTGGCTGACCCATATTGTCGGCGTATACTGTCGTATACCCATACTGTCGGATACCTTACCGGCAGTTCCCGTACATCTAACGCGAAGCTCCGTCACCAACTCTCGCAACTTGAGCTAGACAACTCAGTGCTGTACCGCAAAATTTACCATCCTGATGGTCAGCGCTGGAATCCCGTTCTGCCCCGATCGCTTGGGTCCGAAGTCTCCAGAGCGCTTCATGACGATCTGACTGCTGGTCACTTTGGTTGCCATAAAACCTACGATCGCCTTCGAAGTCTCTTTCATTGGCCAAGCATTACCACTAGCGTAGCTCGGTACGTCGGGCCCTGCACTACCTGCCAATGCAGAAACCTACCAACATCTGCTCCCGCCGGTACACTGCAGCCTTCTCTGTGCCCAGCCACATCATTCGAAGTTGTAGGCGTCGATCTTTATGGCCCCCTTCTAGTCAGTGCTGCTGGAAGCCGGTGAATAGTAACAGCCATTGACCATTTGACGCGCTACGCCGAGACGGCATCCGTCACTACTGGCTCAGCTTCTTAAATTGCCAATTGCATCGTCTGAGCCATTATACTGCACCTAGGTGCTCCACGTGTATTGCTTAGTGACTGTGGAAGAGCCTTCCTTTCACGACTAGTGAACGAACTTCTTCACGCCTTCCGCACAACTCACAACACTGCCTCTAGTTATCATCCCCAGACTAACGGCCTCACGGAGCGATTCCACCGCACTGATGCTGACATGCCTATATTCAACCAGACCTTAAGAACTGGCACGTACACTCTAAGGCAAAAGGGTGTTAAAAGGTGTGTGGTTATTCCTTTTGGGGACTAATAGGGCTGTTCCTTTAAGAACTAACAGCACCTGGTCTAACAGTTATTCCCACAGACGAGCTCAAAGGACTAACATTCGGTCTTCACATTTACATCTTTGTGAGTAACAGTTAATCTCACAATTCACCTGAAAGGACTAACATTTAGTACTCACAGTTGCTTCTTATAGGGCAACTGTTAATCCCCAAATTTACACCATACCGGGCAACCGTTAGTCCTCACAGTTGCACCTTGTCGGACGAACGGTTGATCTACTCAAATACTCTAATGGAATGACTTTTTTGTCCCCAGTCCAAACATTGTTTTTCGTTTATTTTCCGCCAGGCCTAATACATTTAGCGCCTGTTTTTCTGCCCAGTGAGAAACAAACTGCACAGAAAAGAACACGTGAAAAAGTAGTTAGCCACCAATGTGTCTCTGCTTTTGCAGTCACGGCAACAACGAAAGACAAAAGTGAGATATCAAAATCTTTTATTTTTCTTCATACACATGAAGTTTCTCCATTCTTTTAAGTGAATTCATGGTGAAATGTACAAGTCCAGTCTCGTTGTTAAATCTTGTTCATTCCTTGTGGAGCTCCTCCGACGGAAGCGATAGATTACAGGCATTGGAGACGCCAGCGCACGCAGCCTTTTGCCTGTTGTGTTCCCACTGCTGCACGTACAATAATATAGTAAAAATAGTTAGACACACGTGACAGAACATGAAGATGCACGCATAAGACAAGTACGTGCACGCTAATATAAAAACAAGCGTTAAAATATGAAACACAGATACCTTTACCTTCACATCTCGCACAGTCCTTCTGAAGCTGTTCTGACGAAAGAGATGGATGACAGGCATCGCAGACGCCAGCGCACACAGTCTTCAGCATGGCGTGTGCCCCCGGCTGCACAATAAGTATGTAAAATAGTAAGTCACACGTGACAGAGGATGAATACAAATGGACATGAGAAATACGTGCAAGGTGAAATGAAAACATACGTGAGATAATTGATTGATATGTGGGGTTTAACGTCCCAAAACCACTATATGATTATGAGAGACGCCGTAGTGGAGGGCTCCGGAAATTCAGACCACCTGGGGTTCTTTAACGTGCACCCAAATCTGAGTACACGGGCCTACAACATTTCCGCCTCCATCGGAAATGCAGCCGCCGCAGCCGGGATTCGAACCCGCGCCCTGCGGGTCAGCAGCCGAGTACCTTAGCCACTAGACCACCGCGGCGGTATGACTAGCGAATAATTTTGCCGTGACGTCACACATCGTCAAAAACTCATTTCGATTCCCGTAGCACAACAGCTTAAGAGCGCTGGCGCCAGTCACAACTCCGTGACTCACCGTACCGCTAACAAGTCGGCGAGTCTTAAGCTAGCGACCTCGTTCAGCTCGAGCAAGCGAACGTGAGACCAAACATGGCGCTGCACGCGGAGCGTCGGCCACCAGCGAACTTCGAACAGGAGAGCGAGCGTACGCTTGGCCGCCGCCACGAAGAACGCCGAGCTGGTTTGGAGCTAGCGCCGAAGACATTGACGATAATGCGGCCCTTTTCCACAAACTCGAGTGAATGCAGCGCGCAAATGCGAGTCCGCCGCCGTGGCCAACGGACGGCACCGAGCTGCTTGCAATCCGACTAACGGGAAAGCCAACTGTAGTGGTGACCAATTTTCACTGAGTGCCGACGCTAGCGAAAGCCCCACCAGCCCGTGCTGGTGCACATTTAGCGCGCGGCATACTACAACCAAGCTCTTTACAACGACTCGCAACGTGTTTTCGATGACTTCCACCACAGCGACGAGGTGTCAGCCTAATATCGTCAGCCCTGAGCTAATCGCGGCGGTGAAGACAGGCGAGCACTCGATGAGCAAGCGTAAGGGAGGCCGATGGCATAGGCGGCCGATTTCCAGGTGGTCGAAAAGCATAGGCGAACTGCAGACGCCGAAGCTTACCTTCGCGATGCATTTCGTGCGTGCGATATAGAACACGACCAAGCCCGTTGCCGGCAAGCGCGATCCGTATCGCACACGCGAAAAGTAGTGTAGAATAAAGAATGATAATCTACCTGCCTTAGAATGCAGCGCTGTTTTCTGCCCTGAGTTGGATTTAAGTATATATCCGATAGGCCTGCTGTCTTCTCGGCCGCCTTATTGGCCTTCCCGACTGTTGCTGTCACGTGTTGGTCGTGACTATCTTGAAGTCAGAGATATACAGCGCGGCGTGGTGACGTGTCGAGACTTGCTCCAGACTTCATAGGTGCAGCGAAACGCAAAACCAGCAGCCCACGCTCATCCAAGCGTACACACAAGCAGCACGTCATAATTTCTAGATTGTCGAATCCAGGCGGCCGTTGTCAAGCACTCCGAGCTCGACGCAACGCGTACCGTCGCCAGCAAAATACGGGGAAACACCCAGCCAGCAGAGGAGGAGAAGGACGGTTAGTCACCTTGGCAAAGCTTTTCGCGCTGCCTGCAATCTCCGGGCAGTTTATCCCTTTGGAGCGTGTTTGGAGGCTAAGTGGTTTCGCGCGGCACGCTTCCATCTGTTGTTGCTCCTCAACGATCTATCCGTTCATCGCGCGCGCCTATTACGCTCCGTTACTCTTTTTTCGGGTTTTCGCCTTGAAGTGTAGTTCTATCATTCGTGACTTTCGCCTACAATAAGGCCATTATGCGGACAACCGGCTACTCACCATTTTACCTAGTTTATATACGCTCCCCTACTTCCTTCCTGGACGTCTCTACCTTTCACGTGAATTCATCGCCATACTTTTTCGAGTAATACGTTTTACGACTCGCGCAGTGTCGCGTACGTGCTCACATAAGTACAGAAGCCCGGCAGCAAGAGAGAAAGCTAGTTATCGATGAATCGCACTGGGCTGTATCCTTTCAACCTGGAGACGATGCGCTCCACTTGACGCCTATTCGCACACCTGGTTTGTGCGACAAATTTCAGCCACGGTTATCAGGCCGTACACAGTTCTTGAAGACACTTCACCAGTGAATTATTGCGTGACACCAATTGTAGCACCAGCAGATGGCCGTTATCGAACTACTGAGGTCGTCCATATCTCCCGTATGAAGCCCTTTATGCGACGTTCTTTGCCCCTTAGTGTGGGCATTTAGTTTACCCATTCTCTTCATCTGTACATTATCATCGTTATCATGTGTTGCTCATGCCTACTCATCTTGGTTCGTTCATCGTAGTAGTTGGCTGCCGGGTCCTAAGACCTAATAAAGGTCTTCCAATAGAACACTTCATATATATATATATATATATATATATATATATATATATATATATATATATATATATAGGTATGGGATATGGCACAACGGGAGCGTTGTGAACAAGGATAAATATATTTATTTCCGAACAGTTTTGGGAGGGGTTCTCCCTTCATTAGGGGATGAGTAACTCATCCCCTGATGAAGGGAGGACTCCTCCCAAAACTGTTGGCAAATAAATATATTTATCCTTGTTGACAACGCTCCCGTTGTGCCATATCCCATGCCTTCACGAAGACTAACTGGCCCATTGAATAATTACTCCCACTATATATATATATATATATATATATATATATATATATATATATATATATATATATATGTATGTATATACATATTGTCACGTGCTTTTCGAAAAGAAAGACAATGACAGTTGTGCATTTGCCATGAAGTACAACGAAATGGATGAAAAAGAAGAACTCGTTTGCGCGTTCTAATAAAAGAACCTACCTGCTTCTGGCGTCTCAGTTTCTGCCGCAAGACCTCTGTTTCAACGTCGTGACACTGGTGGAGCTGCTGGAGCCTACAACCTGATGCAGGACAGTCTTGCTCGGACCCGTTCATCTAGTCCAGAGACACAGCCCCTCGTCACGACTCCAGTGCATCGATTCAGTCGGCGCCTACTAGGCCTAAGTCCAGAGTCCGCACCTGTTCCGCCTCTTTCCAACATGGCAGCTCCTACGACATCCACGGTTATCCCGCCATCGCAGACCACTCTTCCCTCGCAGGTAACTCTTGAACCTCCTCGCGTTCCTGAAGTTTTCCGTGGGAAAGAGTACGAGGATGTCGAGGACTGGCTCGAACAGTTCGAACGGGTCGCTGTATCCAACCACTGGAGCGAACAGCACAAACTTGGCCGTGCATATTTCGCACTGGAAGATAGCGCTCGCACGTGGTATGAGAACCGCGAGGCTACATTCCAGTTTTGGGAAGACTTCCGTTGAAAGCTCCTCGTTACATTTTTGAACTCGGACCGACGGGATCGCGCACAGCAAGTGATTGAAGCACGTGTGCAAAAACCCAATGAAACAGCCGCCATGTACGCAGAGGGTATGATCCGTCTGTTTCGACGAGCTGACCCTGACATGCCCGAGTCGAAGAAGGTGCGTCACCTAATGCAGGGTGTTAAGGAACAAGTGTTTGCGGGCCTCATACGAAATCCACCTACAACTGTAGATGAATTCATAAGAGAGGCAACAGTCATCGAGCGCGCACTGCAACAACGACGCCGACACTTTGACCGCCTGCAGAACCACACGGCAGTAAGTGCTGCAGCTCAGAACACTGCCGTATGCGAAAGTTCCCTGCGACAAATGATTAGAGAAATACTGCGTGAGGAACTTCGGGCCCTCTGCGTTCCTCCAGCCCAACCGCCAGTCGCATCTGTTGCCGAAATCGTCCGCCAGGAGTTGAGGCAAGCCATTACACCACCCGCGCCAAATCCTGAGCCACACCCAGCGAGCTACGCTGATGTGGTCCGTCGTCCTCCACCGACATTTGTGGCGACGCCCTTCCAGCGACGACACACTGCCGTACCTTGGTGGCAACGAGATTCTACGAGACGACCAACAGTTCGCCGAACTGACTTGTGGCGCATGGCCGACCATCGACCTACTTGCTACCACTGCGGAGAACCTGGTCACATTGCCCGCTATTGCCGTCACGGCGATTCTGGGTTCGGGAACTTTTCTCGTCCTGCTTCTTTCCGCTGCGAAGACCGTCGTGCCCACGATGCCGATCAACTATCGCCTGCTCAAGCAACCCCACCGCGTCGCTGACGATCTCCATCACCTGCGCGTCACCGTGACTTCCCTCAGAGCTACGCGGACGTCACCAGAGGCCGTTCGCCAAGCCCGCGCCGGGGAAACTAACTGATGGGACCTCGCGGGGCAAGGTTGCCAATCGTCGACACACTGAAAAGTTCCCCAATCATCGCAAGAAGGTATGACGACAACGACGATGAATACGACGACGAATAATAATGCTGATGAAGTTGTACGTGCCGATCTGAGCGTTCTCATTGACGGACATCACGTTACAGCACTGGTCGACACTGGCGCCGACTTCTCAATCATGCGACAAGAGCTCGCCGACCGCCTCAGAAAGGTCAAGACTCCGTGAACAGGGCCGCACATAAGGAGTGCTGGTGGTCAGCTGATGACACCCACGGGTAAATGCACCACAAGACTTCGCATCGGAGATTCTAGCTTCGTGGCCACTTTCGTCCTGTTGCCAGACTGCTGTAAAGAGTTAATTTTGGGCATGGATTTTCTTCAAGATCATGGCGCTGTTATCAACATCCCTCAACGTATGGTGACGTTTTGCGCTCATCCTTATGCCGACAACAGCAGTGAAGAACCGCGCGGCCGTTTGCGAATAGCCGACGATGTGACACTCCCACCGAGATCCTGCTGCCTTGTGTCGGTGTCGAGTGGGTGTGCTTGCTATAAAGATGTGATAGCGGAGCACATAGTCACTCTTTTGTTCACGCAAGGCATTTCCATCGCGAGGGGCGTCCTGGCGCTTACTGGTGGACAGGCAGAAGTGCTCCTCACAAACTTCAGCAACGAGCGCCGTCAAATCCAGAAGGGTACCGCAATTGCCTACTACGACGATGTAGACCAAGCCGGGGATTTTTTTACCTTGCAACCAGATGACGCGGCTGTCCCCGCCTCGACAACTTTGTCGGTGGACATCTGCTCTACGCTACCGCCCTCTGATAGGAAGGGCCTGCTTGAACTTATACACCAATTCGAAGACTGCTTTTCGCGTACGTCAAAGGTACAGCAAACACCATTGACCAAACACCGCATCATTACTGAAGACAACACGCGACCGATTCGGCAAAACCCCTACCGTGTGTCTCCGAAAGAGCGCGAGGAGATTCAGAAGCAAGTACACAAGATGCTCGCGGATGACGTCATACAACCTTCGAAAAGTCCTTGGGCGTCCCCCGTGGTTTTGGTCAAGAAAAAAGACGGCAGCTTGCGCTTCTGTATTGATTATCGCAAGTTGAACCAAGTCACGAAGAAAGACGTCTATCCACTGCCCCGCATAGACGATTCACTCGATCGGCTGCGTCATGCGCGCTATTTCTCTTCAATGGACCTCCGAAGCGGCTACTGGCAGATAGAAGTCGACGAGAAATCGTGAAAAAACGGCCTTCGTGACGCCCGATGGTCTATACGAATTTAAGGTGCTTCCTTTTGGTTTGTGCTCGGCGACAGCCACTTTTCAGCGTCTCATGGACACCGTACTATCAGGCCTGAAGTGGCTAACATGCTTGGTCTATCTGGACGATGTTATTGTATTCTCAGCAACATTCGAGGAACATCTCAGCCGTTTATTCACCGTCCTTCAAGCCATACGTTCGGCCGGCCTTACTTTAAAACCGGAAAAATGTCATTTTGGTTTTAACGAACTCAGCTTCCTAGGCCACGTCGTCAGTCACGAGGGTGTTCGACCTGACCCGGCCAAAATAGACGCCGTAGCGCAATTTCCTGCACCATGCGACAAAAAGGCCGTGAGATGCTTTTTAGGGTTGTGTGCCTATTACCGGCGATTTATTGAGGGGTTTTCGTCTATTGCGGCGCCATTGACATGACTCACACGTGAGGGCGTCCCCTTCTTTTGGGGTGAACGACAGCAAATGGCGTTCAATGAACTACGACAACGCCTGCAAACACCTCCAGTCCTCGCGTACTTTGACCAGAAAGCCCCTAAGCACTTCACACTGACGCCAGCAATGTAGGTCTGGGTGCCGTTCTGGTGCAGTGGCAAGACGGCTGTGAAAGAGTAATAGCCTACGCCAGCAGAACTCTCTCTCGCACGGAGCAGAACTACTCGACTACCGAGAAGGAGTGTCTCGCCGTGGTGTGGGCGGTCATCAAATTTCGTCCATATTTGTACGGCCGCTCCTTCAAGGTTGGTTGCGACCATCACTCTTTGTGCTGGCTCACCAACCTTAAAGATCCATCTGGCCGTTTGGCGCGCTGGAGCCTAAGACTTCAAGAGTTCGACATGACCATCGTCTATAAATCTGGGAAGCGGCACACCGACGCCGACTGTCTCTCGCGGTCGCCAGTGGAGACTGTCACTCGTGATGACGAAAACATCGACGCGGCATTCTTGGGAGTCATCAACACGGCCACTATTGCACAGGAGCAGCGCAGTGACCCCGAGCTGTTACCACTCATTGAATATTTAGAAGGAAGCCGTAAGGACGTGCCGCGGTTATTTGCCAGAGGACTGCCATCTTTTTGCTTGCGAAATGATGTTCTCTATAAGAAAAACTTCTCATCAACCGGCAACTTGCACTTGCTCGTCGTGCCTGCCTCTCTTCGAAAAGAAATAATGGAAGCGTGCCATGATGAAGCAACTTCTGGTCATCTAGGCTACACCCGAACATTGTGCCGGCTGCGATGCAAGTACTACTGGCCAAAGTTACCCGCTGATGTTAACCATCACGTGCGAACTTGCACCGACTGCCAAAGACGCAAAGCACCTCCTAGCAAGCCAACCGGTCTTTTACATCCAGTCCTAGCACCAGCGAAGCCGTTCACCCAGATTGGAATGGATTTCCTGGGCCCCTTTCCAACTTCCACAACAGGTAAAGATGGATAATCGTGGCCACCGATTAACTCTTTCGTTATGCGGAGACTAAAGCTATGCAGCGCGACACAGCAGCAGAGGCCGCTCAGTTCTTCATCGAAAACATCGTCCTTCGGCATGGCGCTCCGACAGCAGTGATCACAGACAGAGGACCTGCCTTCACCGCAGAACTTTTGGAGTCGGTTCTCAGACTCAGCGGTACAGCTCACCGGAGAACAACTGCTTACCAACCGCAGACAAACGGACTGACAGAGCGCCTCAATAGGACCCTCACAGACATGATCAGCATGTACGTTGACACGGAACATAAAAACTGGGATCAGATATTGCCGTACGTGACCTTTGCCTATAATACCGCTCGACAAGAAACCACTGGAATGACGCCGTTCAGTCTGATCTATGGTCGCGAAGTCACGACAACGTTGGACGCCATGTTGCCGCATGAGTGTGACGACATCCATGTGGACGCCGAAGAGTTCACTCAGCGCGCCGAGGAAGCCAGACAGCTCGCGCGTGTGCGCATCTGTCATCAACAGCATCAAGATGCACAACGGTACGACCCCCTACACAAGTTTATTAGCTACACACCAGGTGACAAGGTCTGGGTCTGGATTCCGATACGTCGACGTGGACTGTCGGAAAAACTTCTAAGACGATACTTTGGCCCATACAGCGTCACGCGACGCTTGAACGACGTGAACTATGAAGTTGTTCCCGACACTGACTGTAGTTCTAAGCGTCGAAATCATTTACCCGAAGTCGTACACGTCGTCCGTATGAAACCGTATTTATCCAGTTGACGCGACCACTTCATACGCCTGGTAGAGCGCCTAGGTTGCGCATCGTGACGATGCCTCTTTCGGAGGGAGGCAAATGTCACGTGCTTTTCGAAAAGAAAGACAATGACAGTTGTGCATGTGCCATGAAGCACAACGAAATGGATGAAAAAGAAGAACTCATTTGCGCGTTCTATTAAAAGAACCTACCTGCTTCTGGCGTCTCAGTTTCTGCCGCAAGACCTCTGTTTCGACGTCGTGACAATATATTGTTAGGTAAATGTGAAGAAAAAGAAATTGCTGAAAAGATAACTTGCCGTGGGCAGGAACCGAACCTGCGACCTTCGAAGAACTTCTTTTTCTTATTCAATAACGAGGGTCTTGTACTGGCAGACTTGGTGCCTCAGGTTGTATACGAGGGACTATTGGTCAGCTGCCAGGTCGTAATAAGTTCACGAGCTACGTGACGCCACACAGGCTCATAAGGAGTCGGCCACACTCGCCGCGGTTTGGCAAGGGAGAAAGAGGAGAAAAATAAAGAAAGAGAAAGGATTAATGACACATACTAATAATTAGTCCCACAACCACGCGCGCGTTTGCATACTTCCACAAACGCATAGCGCATCTATTTCGTGCAAAAATGAAAAATTGCACCCACAAATGCATACCAAACAACCCATGCGTATACATAAAAGTAAGCCAGGTTTCTTTTATTAGGAGGCGGGGAGGAAAAATCAATAGTATATGTGAATGCTAGAAGTAGTTAGTTGTTATAGCAGGCAAAACACTCGCGCTGATGTGCCATGCCGTGAAGGCGGGGCAAAAGCAAGCCTTTTCCCTCCTTGTGGTTGTTCAGGTGAAAAAATGTTTTCTGCCTTAAGAAAAAAGCTAAAAATTTTTATTGACGAACTTTACTATGCATTATTATATACTTCATAGTTTTGCTTCAATATACATCTTGTCAAAATAAAGCCGGAGTGCGAGTCAAACTGCTGTTTCCAAACTTTTTTCAATGCTCGGCCAATGTTCTTGCTTCATTCACTCCCCAATGATTTTAATCATTTTGTATAGGAGCATATAAAACATAATTTGATTGATATGTGGGGTTTAACGTCCCAAAACCACTATATGATTATGAGAGACGCCGTAGTGGAGGGCTCCGGAAATTTAGACCACCTGGGGTTCTTTAACGTGCACCCAAATCTGAGCACACGGGCCTACAACATTTCCGCCTCCATCGGAAATGCAGCCGCCGCAGCCGGGATTCGAACCTGTGCACTGCGGGTCAGCAGCCGAGTACATTAGCCACTAGACCACCGCGGCGGGGCCGCATATAAGACATAAAATGTAAACACTCTGCTGGCTGAAAACTCGTGCTTTTTTTACAGAAACGATACACTTGAAGCAAGTTGCAATTTTTATGAAAGCAAAAAATACAGAACACCAAGGCAAAAATGTATAGGCTCTCATAATCATGAAAGAGTAGCGCCTTGACTCTAATAAAAAAAATTCACCTTCTCTCGCTGAAGGGAACCGTGTGTAGATGCGAAATGCGGACGGTAACCGTTACACTGGCGGCAGCATTGGCGCTTGCACTCGTCGCAGCGTTGCGCAGGATAGAAACCTGGGGATACGCGAAGAACGCAGTAATGAAGCTGTGTTTTCTACTGCCAACTGCTACTAATGGGTGGTGAAACACTGAACACTCAGATTGGACAGGAAGCCATACAGTCCGCTTCTAGTTACCGCATGCTGCGAATTTTAAATGCGAAGCATTTGTTAGCAAACTTGGGCGACTATGATCTATCTATCTATCTATCTATCTATCTATCTATCTATCTATCTATCTATCTATCTATCTATCTATCTATCTATCTATCTATCTATCTATCTTCTGTCTAGCTGCCTACGACTTTTAGCTCTCCTGGCCATTTCAATATTGGTATCGATACCAAACTTGGTATGGCATAACATGACTCTATGAAGAAAATATTGAACTAGTCATACCATTAAAATCGTAACATGTATGTCATGAATATCATGATTTACATTTCATGGTCCTGCAGCTCTTGCGGTGGTTTTGTTCACATGGCATGTTGCAAAATTGGTGTGGTATGGCATGATTGCATAGCGAACACAAGCGACAGACCCTAACATGACCATCTTAAGATGCGTGTCATCTATCGACATGACTACATGCCACGCTCATGATGCGCTCGCGGCCCTTTCGCTAGCTCCACATATACTGGTGGTCTAGTGGTGGTCCAGTGGCTAAAGTACTCGGCTGCTGACCCACAGGTCGCGGGATCGAATCCCGTCTGCAGTGGCTGCATTTCCGATGGAGGCGGAATTGTTGTAGGCCCGTGTGCTCAGAACAGCAATCGCTGTTCATGAACTTTCCATACGGCATGTGTACATACCTTTCAAAGCCATCTGATCCTTGAAGCATTGAGCCATACAACATGACAGTGCAACCTGCTTTCCTAATGCTCAGGCAAACACCATTTGGAGCATGACCGTGAACCCGGCAGCCTGGAGTTCAACCACTTCGTTCGCCGTGTCCATTGGCATGTCAGGCCGGTGGTATAGGCCACGGGACACAGACAGCGATCCCCACGGCCCCGGAAACTACCAGCTTGGGAAGCCTTGCGCGAGCGAGCAACGCCCTGACATCCAACAACAGACGTCCCCGATTGTATTTGTGAGTGCACCATTTACTATCGCTCTTAGTTACTGCTGAATATAGAAGCTTGGTCTTTGTTTGATTGCTTAATAAATCATATATCATATAGAGCTTATATAGCAAACGTTAATCTTAAAATAATAATAAAAAACAACAAACAATGCCCTGCCTTCTTCACAGAAGTATTACCATCTGTCGAACTTTAAAAATCGAATAAGGCAAGTGTCAAATATTCATTTTTAAGAAGAGAAGGAAACAAAAAAGAAGTAAGCAAGGAGCGTCAACAAATTGCCAACCGCACCGATGGTAACGAGCGAAGACTCAGCGGCATACTGTACAAAACTATCTAACGTAATACACAAATATACAAACTCAGTCTTAACTGGCAAAATGGATTTTTTGCCTGTTCCTTTTTATCTTGGGCTTCAATCTTTCATCATCCATACTGAACACAATGTCTTTTTGTTCTTCTTTTTCGTTTTCTTCGCTTTGCTCTCTCGTGTATCACCGTTCGGGCTGCCATCAATTGTTTTAGTTCATTCTTGCTCCATTTGTTTCCTATATATTCTACTATTCTCTCATGTTCTCCCTTAGCAACCCCCAAGACTCTCTCTAAAAATAATACACTTACATAAACATAAAATGCACAGGCGCATGGTTAAATGTTCTTATATACGCGTCAACATATAAAGAACCATATATATAGATTTCGTGAGCTGCTCATACTTACATAGTACAAATACATTTTTCCACAATTTCTCTTTCTTTCACTTTTTCGGAGGATATTTTTATGTGTATATGTACACTTTTTGTGGCTTTTCTCCACAGTCTTCTATTTGTGTCATTTCTATGTTCTTCTCGAATTTCATTTCTTTTTTAATAGGACATATAATTCTTTCTTGCTTTTTTCTCCTTTCCACTTTTCTGAGAGTGTTTGCCATTTTTGGTATTTTTCTTTATTATTTTTTAGCCAATATTGATCAAGTAAAGTATGCTAAATGATCAGACAAAAAATTGTGGCGCCAAGGTCGTTTAGTAATTTTAGAGCGGATAATGTATGTTGTTTTTGTACGCAAAAATCTCACGTACAAAGATATGGTCATTCAGGGATGGTATTGCACTCTCTTTGCTGGTGGGGGCATATCTTATCTCCGTTTTCATGGGGACACCATTCTGCGCAAAGAACTTTGGACTTACAGGAAGACCCTGACAAGAGGCTTGTCCTATCGCAGTAAACCTGTCTTCACTATCTCTCTGCATTACGTTTATGCGGGTAACTTTATCTTTCTAAACGAGGAACTGTATGTCCCCTTTTAGTATGCACGATGCCCTTGCATATGAGCACCTTATCGATCAAAGAAGAAAGTCCCACGTCATTTGTTTGGGCTGTCCTCCAATAACCCGGGTATCTGACTCGGATTCCTTCATTCTATTACCTTGTAACATACTTCCCCCATTGTATTGCATGAAATTGCCTCCGGAGGTGCATTGATAAGCCGACTTATATGCTCTTCAAAATTATTATTTTTTTGGTTCATGACCCCCTACCCCGTAACATGGACTGGCGCGCCACTAAATCAACATAATATGGTACAGAAAGAAGCATATTATGCACAACTTATTGTGTAAACAGGAAGCCGTCATCACGACCCATGCAAAATTTATCACCTAATGATGTCACCGTGGACGTCCCGATGATGTCCCAGATCACAAAATAAGCTTATTTCATGACAAAACATCGCCGCCTTCTAAAAAAGTGGGCCCATCAAGAAGCCAGTGCCTAGCCAGGCGAAGAGCCGAAAGCTTGCACAACCTGTGTTCTTGGAGGCAGCGTGACGATTAGATTTACTAATCAACAAGAAAAATATGTATATAGACTTTTGCCTTCGATTCTTCTTAAGTAAATCTATCAAGAACCCTTGCGAGTTCCTGGTTATTCCGTTAGGCGCGAGACAATCAGCGTCCATAATCTAAATGGCGTACTTCGGGAACGAGCAGCTGAATTGAAAGCTTGGAAATTATGGAGCTCTCCCTCCCTTGACTGTTGCGGCTGAGGTCATCTTTAAGCATTCCTCGGCCTGTTGAAGTTCATGAAGGTGGCTACTGGCTCTGGTCTGTGTCATCTGCTGTTAGCACTGAATCCCTTAACTTTTACTTTTCAGAGAAAAGAAAAAAATCTAGGCACTTCAGCTACTGCAGTATAGATGTGCCTGCCTTCCACTTTTAACAATATATTCATGATACCTTCATTTTTACCCTATGTCATGGCACCTTGCTAAGCAAAAAGGGCCACCGACCACGGCACTGCACAGGTTGCCGCACGTCTAAATCACGAAGGAACGACAAGCTGAGCTTGCCCTCTGATACCACCTTTTTATTGGCAGACATAAATCGCTGGCGCACAGCCCTTGTGGATATGTCATCTAACTTGGAAGGCGTTAAGGTATCCATTAAACTCATATAAAAAAAGTATGATGAAATTTCTAGACGACAGGCGAAACGAAAATGTGAAATTCAAGACATAAAAAAGTCAGTGACTAAGCTTGAAAAAGACCGCGAAAATGAAATTCTTGACGATCTAAAACAACAGTTGACGATCTTGAGTGGAGAAGTAGAAAGTTTAACGTAGAGATCCACGGTATTCCACTAACACAAAATGAAAACTCGCTTGAAAAGTTGAATGCCGTGGCTAGTTGTGCTGTTAACATTTCGTGCCTGACTTTAAATTATGTTGAGAATGAGCATCGGCTGCCGTACAGAATTGGGCAGACACCAGGAATCATCCCCGGCTGTGGCGGCTGCATTTCCGATGGAAGTGGACATTTTGTAGGCCCGTGTACTCAGATTTGGGGGCACGGTAAAGAACCTCAGGTGGTCTAAATTTACGGAGCCCTCCAGTACGGCATCTCTCATAATCATATATGGTGGTTTTGGGACGTTAAACCCCACAATTCAATCAAACCAGGAATTACCGTGCGCTTTGCAAGGCAGTCTACTCGAGACATGTGGCTGAGCAGGAGAGAAGACCTGCGGGCATTTAAATTGTATATCCAAATTGTAGAAAACATGACAAAAAAAGTCGCGATCTCATGCTACATGCCAGGGCATGGGCATTGAAGAACGGCTTTTGATTCGCTTGGCATGCAAATACAAAGGTTTTTGTCTCTCGTGATCATGATCGTGAACATGATCGAGCGATAGTCGTCCGGAATTTAGCAGACTTTCACATGCTGCTCGAAAACTGCGACACAAAATGAAACTGCGTGTATTGTTTTTGCATTTTGCTCCGTTCATCAGTTATGAACTCGCTACTTTTTAAAGGGATAGGCTTATCAGACTTGAAAAAAAGATTCTTGAAAAAATAAGGCGTTGTAAACTGTATCCACTTCAATCTTTAATCGAGCCGTATTAATGGGAAGAACTTGACTGTCTTTTTAACATTTCTTCAGGGCAGTTTAACGTGATTATGTTCTCTGAGACGTGGTTTCCTTCGTGGCAGGATGTGTACACTCTTCCTATGTATATGTCATATTACATGAATCGATCCGACAAGCGTGGTGGTTGTGTGTCTATCATGCTATCAAATGACTTCGACTCAGAAATGCTTTCAGATTTTTTATTCTAAATCCCGATTATGAAGTTCTCACAGTGAAGTTCCCTGCACACGTATTCTGTATATGCTATCGCCCTCCCGCTATTGATTGCTCTCAGTTCATTTTTTTCATATTTAGAGTCGTTCACTGAGTTAGTTGTTAAGAACCAATACCATTTGATTTTAGGGAGAGATTCCAACATAAACATGTTAGATGTATATAGCGCAATACGACGATTCATGTCTCTTTTGAATATCTATTTATTTAGGAATGGTATTATGACACCTACAAGTTTGACAAACCCATAGACGACTCTTATATACCTGTTTATAACTAATTTAGAACAATGGTTCATGCACTTTGGCACTACTATTCAGGCCATCAGCGATCACAAGCCCGTATTTGTTTGTACTGATCATAACGTGAATCTCTTTTCGAGCCCCACCCTCCAACAAGTACTTTCTTATAGATCTTTTAATGATGTAACATCGTCTCTCTTTAGAGAAAAGCTACTGCAAAGAAACTTTCGTGTCGTGCTTGAAAATTGTAATCGAGACACTGCATGTAAGATATTTTTAAGTATAATTCTAAAAGCCTACACCATTCTTCATTTCCCTTAAAACGTATGCATGTCGAGGCTAAAAAATGCGGGAAACCACGGATGGCAACATAATTACTATGCCAAATAAAAAAACCCGACTGAATAAATAAGACTTTCATCAAAACTAGAAACTGAGGTTCTTAAGTCGTTTAAGAAGTTAACAAACTCTGTTACAAAGCAGCTCCAACTGGTTAAAATGAATAGCTTCTACACCAAATTATTATGATTGCAGGACGCTCTGCTAATATTGGGAAGATACTATATACAATGCTTGGAAAATCACAGGAAGAAATAATTAAAATATTCAGAATGGCGAAGAAATAATAGGTAGTGATATGGCAAACACTTTCAATGACTTCTTTCTTACTCTTGACCATCCTTTAGATAGTACTACAGATAATAATTATATGAATTCTTACACAGATCAGAAACTATTTCTTACACCGGTGACCGACAATGAAGTTGTCCCGTCTTTTATAGCATTAAGCAGCAGTAACGCCACCGATGTCTCAGGCATTCGAGTACAAGTGAAATATTTATTATATAATCTAGCACCTTTTCTAACACAGATATTTGACCAAAGTTTGTCATACAAACATTTCCACGTGACATGCAAATCGCTAAATTGACAGCAATAATCAAAAAGGGAATAAAATAAAACAAGCACCTACAAGCCAATATCCCAATTACCTGTGTTTTAGAAAGGCTTTGAAAAAATTTACTTAGAGAGCTTGTAATCTTTAGTAGACCACCAGAATCTTATGCATACGGCGCAATTTATCTTCCGTAAAAAGTCCACCAAGCTTGCCCTCCTTGAACCGAAAGAATGTATATCAGAGAAATTTGATTGTGAAGAAATGGTGCTGGGTATATTTATAGATTTTTGAAAGGCATTCGGCCTTGTTAACCATAGGGTTTTTTTTGAGAAAGTTGGAAACTTACGGCGTTAGAAGCATGGCACATTCATTATTTTATCATATTTGAAACAACTAAGTAAATCAGTAATTGTTGCGGGAGAAAGATCAGATGAAAAACTGGTCAGATGTGGTGTTTTCCAAGGAAATATACTAGGACCATTTTTATTTTTACTTTTTAATGAAGAAACTCCTACGATAGATAATACAGACAAGTTCATTACATACGCAGATGACACCAGTTTACATTTTTCAAGGAACGTAAAAAAAGCACTTAATTATTAAAGGTAGTGAAGTGCTATCGAAAATAAATTACTGGACGATTCAAACCACTTAAAAACTGACATTAGCAAAAACTAAGGCAATATTGTTTCAACCGCGGAACAACAACGTTCAACTAGGACCAATAACGTTTAATAATGCAGCAATTGAGTTTGTACTATCAATAAAAAGTTTAGGCGTCTATTTCAATCAGCGCATGACATAAGTTGACCACATCAATCACCTAATTAGCAAGCTATCTAGTACAATGGGAGTGATGCACTGTGTTTCGTTTGAATGTCCTATAAGCATCATTATGTTCTTGTATAATTCTCTGTTCGTACCAATACATAATTATGAACTGTTAGTTTTGAAGTAATACTAAAAAACAACATTGACAAGCTCGCAGTTTTACAAAAACGCGTGATTTGATAGGCATGCAAGGTTTCATACCACTCACACACCAGTGACTTCGTTATAAGACAAACCTTCGTCTCTGTAAAGTCAGTCTAATTATGTTCTATGTCGGCAGTGCTAATCTAGCCCAATTAAAAAAAAACTAGTACTCTACAAATGCTAGCGTGATTACAGGCCACCCTGATAAAGTATAATATATTCGCAAACCTGAAAATGCCAGTTAGGAAGTGTCGCGCTAACTACGGTCAACAAAGGCTTCGGTTCACGCTCCAAGCTTTGTTAAATAGAATCACTAAAAAGCAGCTTTTTATTATTCGGGAAACCTTAAATAAAGAACTACGGAAAGTTTTCAGCACAATGTTCTTTTAATGAGCATGCCTTGTAAAGAACGTCGTTTTTTCTTTTTTGTTTTCTCGGTATTTTGACAGAAAATAATTCATTTATTTATTATGTTTCGGTATTGAGTCAATACAAGCACGTTACTTTTCTGCATGAAGAACGTTCATGTACAATATATTCTGCATGTTTTCATATTCCTGTTTATTTTGCTTTTTTTCTCTGTTCGGTACCACTTTTCACGCTGTAGCACGTGTAAGGTGGCCATGACACTTTCAAGCTGCTTGTATAAGCGTTTTCCCCTGGTATCCCAGAACATTTTGTTGCAAATAATTGATTATATATATATATATATATATATATATATATATATATATATATATATTGTAGTGAAGAAGATGAGGCTGGTCAGAAAGGCAGGGGGTATGACTCAGTCGGTGAAGAAGACGACGTTTGGTTAACTGGAGACTCAGGCTAGTTCCGCCATTACCGCTTGACGTGTCGTGACCGCTCTCCTGTTTTATAAAAGAGTGCCACTCTAAAACGCCTCATTATAATTGGTGGAAAGTGCTGGGTAACGCCTAATCCTGGAATTGCGAAACCGTACGTTGCCTCCATTTGCTACGATGTCCACAAACGACGATCAGCAGGCGGCCGCCTCGGCTCCAACTACTCCAGCTCCTGTCTGTCTCGGCTCCTTTCGGCAACGCGATCCGCCTACCTTCAGTGGAACCGATGACAAAGACGTGGAAGACTGGCTCGACGAATACGACCGGGTGAGCAAGCACAACAAGTGGGACGATGCGCACAAGCTTACTGTCGTCCAATTTTATTTGACCGACGTCGCCAGTCTGTGGTACCGTAATAACGAGAGAGACCTCCCCACCTGGTCGGCCTTCCGAACGGCGTTTGCGGACTTGTTTGGCCGTCCAGCGCTTCGCAAACTACGGGCCGAACAGCGCTTGCGTACTAGGGCTCAGCAGAATGGTGAGAATTACACCAGTTATTTCGAAGGTGTGGTTGACTTTTGCCGGCGTGTCAACTCGGCCATGACAGAAGCCGAGAAAATCAAACGCATCTTGAAAGGCGTGACCGACGACGCATTTCAGATGCTTGTCGCCAAAAGCCCGCAAACGGTAGCGGAAGTGGTCCAACATTGTCAGAGCTATGATGAGCTCTGGAAACAGCGTGACACCACTCGTCGTGCCAGCACGCCAAGTGCAACAATCTCCGCTTTAACGTCGGCTGGCACTGCTATAGACCACACAACTTTGCTTCTTGAGATCAAGCAATTTGTACGAGAGGAGGTCGCACGCCAGTTGTCCCTCGTGCCTTATACCTCCGAAGGTGCCCCATCTACTTTAGCGCCATCAATACAGCGAGTAGTCCAGGAGCAAGTGTCCGAGGCGCTACCAACAGCTCACGCACCACCTGTGGCTGCTCCATTGACCTATGCCGAAGCACTGAACGGAACCCGACGTCCGCCTGTCACGAACGGCCACGTTTCTTTGTCGCGAACGCCTACGTCCACGCACCCCTTTGTCGTACCGTCGGAGCCTATGCACCAGACTGCCCCTCCTTTCTCCCGAGAACCACCTCCACGCTCTCAGAACCCTTGGCGCACTCAAGACAACCGCCCCATATGCTTCGCCTGTGGGATTGCGGGTCACGTGGCACGATTTTGTCGACGGCGCGAGTTTTTCCTGCGTGGTGACGTCAGGCCCAACAATTACGATTTCCCAGCACGATCGGGGCCTGCTGTATATGACAACACTGCCACCATGGACACATTTTCACCTCGCCGGAACTTCAATAGACACCGGTCGCCTTCACCCCGACGCCGTTCACTTTCCCCTATGCTACGTCGACCTCGCCCTGTCCCTGAGGAAAACTAGGAGCCGCAGTTCCGGGGGCAATAACTGCGGATCTTTCGAGCTCCACAAGACCTTGTTTTTCGCCGTCCAACGTCGTTGCTGTCTCCGTTGAAAGTATACCTGTTTTTGCATTGGTTGATACTGGCGCCGCAGTGTGTGTAATGACTGAAAAACTTTGCCGTCGACTAAAAAAAGTCACAATGCCTCTTCGCAACTTTGTTTTGAGCACTGCGAGTGAGCAACGAATTCGCCCTTTTGCTGCATGCACAGCACATGTCGTTATTGCTGACAATATTTATGTCGTCGAGTTTGTAGTGCTCCCGCAGTGTTCTCATGACATTATATTGGGCCTGGGACTCTCTCTCCACTCATCATGCCGTCATCGACTGTGCTCGCTCAGAAGTGGAATTCGCGCCGTTATTCGACGCTGCTTCACTCGACTCGTCACTTTCACCTGCGAAACATTTCGTTGCCGCCGACACTTCAAAACCCCCGTTCTCGTCCGCCCTAGTTCCGCTTTCTTGTGACTTCTCTAGTAGCTCAACTGTTCTTTTTACGCCTTCTGAAACCGCTGTTCGCCGCAAGTGCTTCCTGATTCCTTTCGCCGTTCTGAATGTTCACGATGGATCAAGTGCAATTTATGTTTAAAATCCGTTTCCCTCGCCTTCCAAGTTACTGTGCGGAGAGTGCCTGGGCTTTGCCGATGACATTGATCTCTCGACTGCACGTGTAGTTCCTGACCACCCGTCTACGCTACCTATTGACGCTGTTGATTGTTGCACGTCATCCTCTTCCCCATCATTCACCGACGCAATTTCGCGCTGCATCGACACCAACCTTACGGCTCAGCAGCGCACCGACATCATCGCCCTCCTCGAGCGCTTCCGCGCCAGCTTCGACTACCAGCAACTGACTTTGGGCCGTGCTTCCACAGTATCTCACGAAATCGACACTGGCCTTCACGCTCCTTTACGTCAGCGTCCGTATCGCGTATCCGCATCTGAGCGTCGCATAATCGCGGAACAAGTTGACGACATGTTGAAGCGAGGTGGTATTGAGCCCTCTAACAGCCCGTGGGCCTCCCCAGTTGTTCTAGTCAAGAAAAAGGATGACTCAATGAGATTCTGCGTCGACTACCGCCTGTTGAATAAGATCACGCGCAAAGATCTTTACCCGCTACCTCGCATAGACGATGCCCTTGACTGCTTACAAGGCGCGGAGTTCTTCTCGTCACTAAATCTGCGTTCAGGTTATTGGCAGGTTCCCATGGCTGAGGCTGATCGCCCCAAGACGGCTTTCGTTACACCTGATGGCTTATACGAATTTAACGTCATGCCATTCGGGTTCTGCAATTGCGCCTGCCACTTTCGAGCGCATGATCGAGAACATCCTCCGTGGCCTGAAATGGCAGATATGTCTGTGTTATTTAGACGATGTCGTGATATTTTCAAGCGACTTTTCAACGCATCTTCAGCGGCTCGAGACAGTGCTTACTTGCCTCGCCGCCGCCGGTTTCCAGCTCAACTTGAAGAAGTACTGCTTCGGCGCTCGAAAACTCCTAATTTTTGGCCATGTTGTATCTAGAGATGGCATTCTTCCGGATCCGACGAAACTCCGTGCCGTTGCCGAATTTCCTAAGCCGAAGACCTTAAAAGAACTTTCGCAGCTTCCTCGGTTTATGTTCTTATTTTCGTCGTTTTATTCGCAACTTCGCCTCCATCATATCGCCCTTGACTGACCTTCTTGCCGGCAACAACGACCTTCCTGGTTGGTCGTCAGCTTGTGATGATGCGTTTGCCACACTCCGCCACCTTCTTACGTCACCTCCTGTACTGCGACATTTTGATCCTCTTGCCCCGACGGAAATACACACGGATGCTAGCGGAGTTGGCCTCGGTGCTGTGCTCGCCCAGCGTAAACCTGGATTTGATGAGTACGTCATCTCTTACGCCAGCCGTGCACTCACAAAAGCAGAAGCCAACTATTCAGTCACCGAAAAAGAGTGTCTAGCCATCATATAGGCCATAGGCAAGTTTCGACCCTATCTTTACGGGCGCCCATTCAGCGTCGTTACTGATCATCATGCATTATGTTGGCTCTCATCGTTAAAAGATCCCACCAGCCGGCTCGCCCGTTGGGCGCTTCGGCTACAAGAGTACGACATCCACGTCGTTTACCGATCTGGCCGAAAACATTCCGACGCAGACGCTTTGTCCCGATCACCTCTACGATGTAGTGACAAGTCGCCGTCTTCGCCTGCCCCCGACTTGTCTGCACTTAGTGTCAGCGACATGCTACAGGAGCAACAAAAAGATCCTTGGATCGCTTCACTTATTAACTTGTTGAGTCGAACTCCCTAGCAAAATATCCCTAGAGGTATGCGCCGTCAAATACAACACTTCGTTATCAGAGATGGTTTGCTATACAGACGGAATTATCTCTCCGAAGGACGCCAATGGCTCCTAGTCATTCCCAGATGTCTCCGCTCAGACATATGCGCCTCCTTTCACGCCGACCCACAATGCGGCCCATGCGGGAGTGTTAAAAACCTACACCCGCCTGTCCCACCGCTACTACTGACATGGAATGTATCGCTTCGTTCGTCGCTACGTACGTTCCTGTCTCGCTGTCAACGCCGGAAGAATCCCACTCCAAGTTCTCCAGCTCCACTACAACCCTTACCTTGTCCTGCTCGACCGTTTGACCGTGTTGGTATTGATCTGTATAGGACCTCTTCCAATTACACCGGCTGGAAATCGCTAGGTAATCGTCGCTATCGATGACCTTACGCGCTACGCAGAAACTTCACCACTCTCTTCTGCGTCAGCCAGTGACGTCGGTCGTTTCATACTGCATCAGATCATTTTACGTCACGGTGCACTACGTGAACTCTTGAGTGACCGAGGGCGCGTGTTTTTGTCGGACGCTGTCGAATCGCTTCTCAAAGAATGCCAAGTCATTCATCGCACCATCCACCGCGTATCATCCTCAAACTAATGGCATTACAGAACGATTCAACCGTACATTAGGAGATACGCTGTCAATGTACGTCGCAACCGATCACACCAATTGGGACAGTATTCTCCCTTTTGTAACCTACGCGCATAATACTGCTGTCCAGACAACCACTGGTTTCTCTCCATATTTCCTCCTTTATGGTCGCGAGCCCTCTTGCACGCTAGACACCATCCTTCTTTACCACCCAGATGTTGCTGAGTCGACGACGATGTCACAGGCTGCTAAATACGCGGAAGAGTGTCGTCAGCTTGCCCGTTCCTTCACAAGTACTGAACAGCAACGCCAGAAACACCACCGCGATAGCCCGACGCCTCCGGCTTCTTATGCATCAGATGACCTTGTCTGGCTTCGCATCCCTTCAGCCAGCCCTGGTCTCTCAACGAAACTGATGTACAAGTATGACGGACCTTACCGTGTGGTTAAACAAACTTCACCCGTCAATTACATCGTGGAGCCGCTGGAGCAGCCCCACGATCAACGACGCCGTGGACGTGAGACCGTCCACATAGACCGCCTAAAACCGTATTACGATCCCTCTATTGTCTCCTGCCCATGAGTCGCCAGGATGGCTCTTTTCCGGAGGGGAGGAAAATGTAGTGAAGAAGATGAGGCTAGTCAGAAAGGCAGGGGGTATGACTCAGTCGGTGAAGAAGACGACGTTTGGTTAACTGAGGACTCAGGCTAGTTCCGCCATTACCGCTTGACGTGTCATGACCGCTCCCCTGTTTTATAAAAGAGTGCCACTCTAAAACGCCTCATTATATTATATATATATATATATATATATATATATATATATATATATATATATATATATATATATATATATATATATATATAATAAGGGAAAGAAGACCTAAGGGCTCGTTTTTCCGTGTTTTAACACAATATTAATGTGATCTAACAGACAGTAATGCCAAGGAATGTAGAGGGGAAGTTATTAGAACCAATGGAATATAATAAGAAGAAAAAAAAGTGGATGAAAAAATAACCAGCCATGGGCAGGAATTTTTCATCCACTTTTTTTTCTTCTTATTTACATTCCATTGGTTCTAATAAATTCCTATGTACATTCCTTGGCATTACTGTCTGTTAGATTTCATTATTATTGTGGTAAAACACGGAAAAACGAGCCCTTAGGTATAC
Organism: Rhipicephalus annulatus; assembly: GCA_013436015.1. Classification (NCBI taxonomy): domain Eukaryota; kingdom Metazoa; phylum Arthropoda; class Arachnida; order Ixodida; family Ixodidae; genus Rhipicephalus; species Rhipicephalus annulatus. Next base: position 956,582 of record WOVY01010515.1, read on the forward strand.
ACTTCTTTCCCTTATTTCATTGAACGAGGGTCTCGTAATGGCAGACTTGGTGTGTTTAGGTTGTATAAGAGGGACAATTAATCAGCTGCCCGCTCATAAAATGTTCACGTGCTACGTGCCGCCAAACATGCGCGTTAGAGTGTTCTCACACTCGTCGTTTGGCCTACTAGATGGCACTGACTGTCACTTCTACTTCTAAATTCACATATAAAACCCAAAAAAAGTGGATGGAGGGAAGGCCGCTGTGGTAGCTCAGTGGAGTGGTTAGAGCATCAAACGCTATATATATATATATATATATATATATATATATATATATATATATATATATATATATATATATATATATGGCTGCCACAATAGCTGAATCAGGGCGGGATAACCTTTGCTAGTCTGCCTCATGTGAATCTGCTTGATTTTCTGTACATGGCAGAGCATTCCAGCAATTTTGACACCTTGCAACGCAGCTTTAGCTATTTGATGTCGTGTTTGAATAAAATAGAGAGGAATGATCTGTGGGGGTAAAAACGGTTCCACAGTTTTATACTATCATTGAGAATATTTACTACAAAGATAAACCAATGCTCAGTGGCTCATTTGTAGTTAGCCCAGAAATATTCCGCAGTGAGCATATTACGTTTCTTACTGAAAGGGGCACTCTGTGGCTGGTACAAAAGACGTTGTGACTTTTTAGCGGGGCGTGCGTGCATGTGGCTTTAAGCTCCTGAGATTTATGCTTCGCGACTATGAGGGATGTACACTCGATGATACGGCGAGAAAACTTTTTCTCACTGTTAGTTGAACGCTAATAATGAAGCGTAGAAAATAATTTTATTTTTCTTTGCTGCGACTGTACATAAGCGCTCACTATATATAATTCAGGTAATTCGTTCATGTCTGGTTTTTGTTACACCCACAAACACCGCGGGCATGACGCGAAGTCTATCAGGCGACTGCTGTGAGGGTGCAGCTGGTAAGGAAGAAATTAGTGTAACTTATACTGACCCATGTCTGCGCATAACGTGGTTTCTACATTTACTAACTAAACAGCTGTGCGAAGTATTTCGGTGTGCAAAATAAGTTAGCTTTGCATCACTGATAAAGTTGCTAGCATGTAACCCGCATTCATGATAACAGATACAAATAACGACAACAGAAATAATTTTATTTTGCTGCAGGCGTGCACAATGCCGAGCTACAACAAGTCGTTCAAGGTAGACACGACCTTCCAGGCGGTGGTGGGATACGACAAGGTCGAAGGCTGGCTCTTTACCTTCGATAGTGCAGAAACGCTTCGAAAAAAGGTCAGGGCATGTGTCATTTTTGCGGCAGTACAAGACAAGCTAAAGCGCTTCATAAGCGTGCTGCCTATTTAGGATGTCGATGTATGCCATACGCATTTGTTGATTGAAAAAAAAAACCTTTTTGTTGTTCGGTAGATAAGCGATAATACGGAAATACGCTGAATCATAGGTCCGAAGTCAAGAAGTGGTGGGTAACATCAGCTCAATAAAATACAAAAACAATAACAGGAATAACTATAACAACTATAGCAATAGCATCAACAATAACACAACAGCTGGGGTTTTGTGTCCCAAAACTGCGATATTGTTATAAAAGATGCCGCAATGAGGCTTCTGAATATTTCTACCATCCGTTATTCTTTAGCGTATGTAAACCGACATTGCACAGTACACGGGTCCGTCGCATTTTGCCTCTATCAAAATACGCAAGCGGCTTGCGCACGAGTAGAACTTCTTTTTGACCTTTTTGGTGTGCATTTCACAGCACATTTGCCACCAAAAGACGCACCCAGAAGAAAATGAGCACAGCGACATGGCTGGTATTTCGAATTCGAATTATTTCAGGGTGCAAAGCTTTTATACTCAAAAAACAACGCAAGCGCACTAAGTAACAAACATATCTAACGGAAGAAATAACGCTCAAGGAACATAATATCTGACGTGTGCAGTTGTAAAGATTGTTCGATAATACACGCTTCACCGAACGTCTGTGTTAAAAGGCTCCCAAAGCGGCGTGAGACATTTATTCATTTGTTCTAAGCCAAAAATCACTACGTCCTATCATTGTGGTTCAAACTTGCATGTTTTGTATTCTACGGGCAAATGGCCAAGCTGATTATCATTGTCTTGATTTAGCTAACATTTCGCAGTTCAAAAAGCACCTCCTGTGACCAACAAAAGACTTGCCGCAATACTGATTGTTGGCCTAGTTAGTACTTGCCTAATGACATGCTTTGGCAGCAAATAACACAAACATAAAGTAAAGGAACATACGATGACAAGCATAGGTGGAACTTCCAACTAAAGTAATCCGGCGCAAACCCAGACTTAAGTACTAACATACTGACATGCGCAGTCAGATTGATATGTGGGGTTTAACGTCCCAAAACCACCACATGATTATGAGATACGCCATAGCGGAAGGTTCCGGAAATTTTGATCACCCGGGGTTCTTTAACGTGCACCCAAATCTGAGCACACGAGCCTACGACATTTCCGCCTCCATCGGAAATGCAGCCGCCGCCGCCGGGATTTGATCCCGCAAACTGCGAGTCAGCAGCGGAGTACCTTTGCCACTAGAACACTGCGGCGGGGCAGACATGCACAGTCTTCACACAGCCTTACGCTATCCCGCTATCAAATAAAATGGAGTTTTAGAATAGCGCACCGCTAGCCCTTGCGCTGCGGTTGCTGCCACTGCGCATGCGTCGTAACGCGAGTCGGCGATCGCGTTTGCGGACCGCACGCAAGAAATCTGAAATCGCATGCTGTGATGGCGGCCCGCATGTGGCCCGCAAGCGCTGGTTTCGAGGCTACGGTGTCGCTGCGATCGTGTGTTCCGGTTCACAGCAGGGCAAACACTATGCTTAAACTCATATGGTGTCCGCTACGCCCGCAACGCCCGCAGCGCTTGCAAACGGTATTCTAAAGATTCCTAATCTTTTCTCTGATACGTACAACGTCACCAACAGTGCGCTGATATACCTTCCACTTTTCTTTTTAATGTAATAGGCTTCCGCTCACGCGCAGTTTTATACCTACTTCTACCAAGAATCTTAAACTTATTCAAACGAGGTGCACACCCACAGGTATACAATGCATAAGCAAAAGCGCCAAGCCATCCGTGATTAGATTCATTCCTTGCTCCCTAATACGTTCATTAATGCAGCGTCCGGAAGTCCCAATGTACGAGTTGCCACGAGAAAGGGGAATCTCTTAAACAACCCCTTTGGCACATGTCCCGTACATCGTGCCATGTTTCTTGTTCAATTTGAAGGCAGCAGAGGCTATAGGAAAGGAGGTTGTTCCGATTAAAAAATCTGAATCGAAGGCTAAGATTAGGGTGGCCAAGTTATGTGAAGACCTCAAGTTGGAAAAGTTGGCAACAAAAGTTGGCAACAAAGCTACGGCAATAAACATGTTTTTCAGCGCAAAACAAACAAAACTGATGTACTCTTAGTGAACGAACAAAATATAGTGAGCGAACGGCCCACACGGAAGCTTTCACTTAGTAAGCATCTACAGAAGGTGCTAAAGTGCATTAAGATCAAGGACCACTTCTCAACTAGCAGTTCGAAAGACATAGTGCAGTTCCTGAGAGATAATGAGCACTCGCTTAACAATGCCTTCTCAGTAGATGTGGAAGATCTTTTTTACTCAATTCCACATGATGAACTCTTCTTTGTGGTGAGATCCTGCATAGGAGAAAGTGGCGTCATACTCTTTCAAACTGTAGCTGACGTAACGGTAGATAACATTTTAACTTTGTTGGAAGCCAACCTAAACAGTACTTCTTTATCTTTCACCAAACAGCTTTTTCTGCAGAAACGTGGTATTTGCATTAGATCCTGCATTGCGGCAATGCTGTGCAATATCATTTTATCTAGTGGTTGGCTGGTTGCTCGATGAAGCTTATCATCTGGATTGCACCTTCAACGTTGCTAAGGCTTTAGGTATATGGATGACTTTTTAATTCTTTTTAACAGACAAAGCTCCTTGACACACTTCGATGATATTTGAAATATTTTTAGGATTGAAGTAAAACGACTGGTTTTTGCAAAGGAACTGCCGCAAGGTAACACTTTGCGATTTTTAGATGTCCGTTTAACTTTCCATAGCGGGCATGCGTGCTGGCAATATTTTCCTCACGCCAAAAAGGACTAATGCCGTATGACTTGCCAATAAAAAATAGTCAAGCGTGGTATAGCTATGCTCTGCCTAGGATCTACTCTCGAAAAATTGTACACGCACATGATGCAGACTTCATTCGAAAACCAGTTCCAGCGAGTTGAAGCAGCGAATTTCAATAACTTGTTATTGGCAGCTGTGTCCGAAGCGCTTTTGCGGAAGGCAAAAAGGGAAGGTACTAGAGGTGCTGCGGGGAACAAGTGACTGAAACCGTAAGACCTGCAGTGGTTGTTATTGTTCATAAGGTCTCCCACAACATGAAAAAGATAGCATGCCGGTATGGAGTACCTGTCGCCTTCTCCTGCGCCCGCAAAACTGGTTCAGCTCTACCCGAGAATTGCTCGAGGGGTGGAGGCGAGCCGTCAGGGATTCGGCGAGAAACATGACACATGTACGGGAAATGTGCCAAAGGCGTAGTTTATGAGATTCTCCCTTTTTGTGGCAACTCATATATCTAGACTACGGTTGCTGCAATAATGAACGGGTAAGGAAGTATGAATTAAATCGATTGAAGTAAGGCTTGGCGCATTTGCCTATGCATTGTAAAGCCTGCGGGCGTGTACAACGTTTAAATGAGTTTAAAATTCTAGGTAGAAGTAGGTATAAAACTGCGCGTGAGTTGATGGAAGCCTATTACATTAAAAACAAAGGCTAAAGGCGTATCAGTGCACAGTCGGTGACGTTGTACGTATCGGAGAATTTTGTTCGATAGCTTGATAGCGTATGGCTGTGAGGAGGCTGCGCATGTCTTCATGTTGTTACTTAAGTCTGAGTTTGCGCCCAGACTTTAGTTGGAAGTGTCGCTCGTGCTTGTCGTTCTATGTTCTTTTACTTTGTGTTTGTGTTGTTTGCGGCCAAAGCATGTCATTAAATAACATTTGCCAGATGTCAGGTGAATCTCTTCCGCCATTCCTATTTTACATATCAGATACAGGATACCGCTTTTGTTGCTATATATACGGCCTTACGGTCTTGTACACCGGAAGTAAGGGGTGGTGCGGTTGACACAGCTTGACAGGGGCTTGAAGACGAGGGTCCACAACACCACCCTGCCCATTTCGTGTGGTTGTGGCCCATCGAGTAACCTTATAAGCTTGTGGCACCACCGCAGTTCTTACGGTCTTCGTTTGCGTATCAACAGTCACTGCTTTCTGCTGGCCGTCGGAATGAAAGGCCTGTACGGTGAAGCGCTGTTTTAACGTTACCACGCAATCATATTGCAGTCGTTGCGGTCTTTTTTCCTGTAGATATTGAAATGCTAGAGGCCAGTGTACTAAAATTTGGGAGCATGTCAAGGACTTCAGGTACTCTAAGTTTTCGGGGCCCACCACAAATGCGTCTCTGATAATATTGTTACGTAAAATGAGATGGGACGTGACTATTTGCCAGTGGGTTTACACCGATTAAATATCACCGCAGCACACAGAGTGCGCATACCAGTCCTATTCGTCGTCGTCCTCAGAATGGTTCACCCTTCATGCGATAGCTACGTAGCATTACCCCCCGGTTGTAAAAGCACCGGCTAGCTGCATTATATACGTGTTCTTCAGAACGAGGGTGGTATGGTTGCAACCTATTAACGTGGAACACGTCACTGGGGGGGGGGGGGGTTGCAGACAAGTTAGTCCCGGAGACTGGAATTACCTCATAGGTAACGTGCGTTACCCGTCCTAGGATATGGTAAGGTTCCTTGTACTGAGATAGTAACTTCTCAGACAATCCAACACGACGAACTGGGCACCAGAGAAGTACTACAGATTCAGGTGAGAAGTCAACGTCGACATGCTTGCTATCTAGAGAGCCTTCTGGGTTGCTTGTGAAGCCAAACGCCTAGAGCGGGCAATCTGACGTGCGTGGGCAATCACGTGCGTAATCACTTGGCGGAGGTGCAGTAGTGGGTAGTAGGGTGTCCAGTGGTAAGGTCGGAATACGGCCATAGAATATATAAAAAGGTGAATGACCTGTGGTGGCGATGATATGCGGCACTGTAAAAGTGCGCGTTAGTCGTGCGTCTGTTATCGGCGTAACGATGTAGTCTCCATCGGGAACTGGAGGGGTCGATGAAATACAGAGGTATGTCACAGCTCAAGGCGGCAAACGAACAAAAGTGGTTGGAGCCAAGCAGCTGACGGGCTTTTCACAGGCATCAGAGAGCAGGGGAAGGTCGAGGCTGAGCATGCCAGAAGAACAGTCAACTAAATCCGAGTGTGCGGAGAGGAAATCAAGCCTAGTATGAGGTCATGTGGGCTTCATCTGGGTCATCTAGAACTGGCAAAAAAAACTATGGCGTGAGGACCAGCATTGTTGACATGAGCAGTGCGCATTCCAACGACTTATACAGCGCCACTATCAACAACGCGTCTTTTCTTGAGTCGTAGAGGGTGTCATAATCTTCTGCAAACGGAGGCGTAGATGTGCGCTCATAATAGATTGGTGGGTGCCTGTGTCAACAAGAGCAGTAACAGGAACATTGTCGACTTTTACTTTATGAGACTGTGGTGTGTGGTCAGCGTCAATAGAGAATTTCCGGACGTCGTTTGTATTGCAGCATCACCTCCATAAGCTACAATATCTAGTTTTTCTGCTGTAATCGTCCAGAGAAGCTCGGCGAGCAAAAGCGCCGAGGCGGTGGAGAGCGGGATTGGTGGGCTGCGGTGACGGGGAGCGGCAGTAGCGGCGACCTGAAGAAGGGGCGTCAGTGGGGAGAGGCTTGTGAGGAGGCAGCAAGTAGAAGTTTTTAGGTGTAGCAGCTAGACGTTCAGAAGTGGTTGGGCGCATTTAAGTTGGGTAGCTCTGACCTGGTGGGTTGGACCAGCGGCGACGGCAATAACAAGAAATGTCCAGGTTGATGACAGGAAAAGCAGATAGGATGGTCGTCAGGGGATCGCCATCGCGTAGGGTTCCGAAGGGCAATGGTGGAGGAGATGGGCGAGCGTTACCTGAAGAGTATGCGCGTACTTCAGGGTGAGTCACGGAACATGCATGACGGAAGACCGAGATTAGCGAACTCCTGCCTTACCACAGCTTGAATTAGGGCTATCAATGGGTGTGGTGGGTCACTGGCTTGGTTTGTAGAAACCGGCTGTTGAATGGGAACTGGACAGGCAGCTTTAAGCTCCCGACGAACAATTCGGGTTACGTGGTCATAAGTGGGTGGTTGGCGAGTGGCTTCACACGATTAAGTTGCGGCTGTGTTGGGCAGTCATGTGAATCTCTGCGTGATACGGCGGCTTTTGGCGTGTTCGAACCGCCGGCCCTCTTTGATAGTTTCATTGATGGTGGTGACGTTAGTGTATACAAGCAGGTTGAAGGCATCATCGGCGATGCCGTTGAGCACATTTGACACCTTCTCAAGCTCGGGGATGTGTTCGTCAACGTGGTGGCAAAGGGCGATGACGTCGTGAGTATACGTGACATCGGATTCGGTAGACGTCTGTGCCCGAGTAGCCAACTGATCTCGCGCAGTTATCTGACGTGCAGCGGTGTTCCCAAAAAAGTCACGGATCGTCTCCTTGAAAGAGTCCCAGCTGGGATTGTCAGCTTCGTTCGTCTCGAACCACACCCGTAGAGGGCCATCAAGTTAGAAAAGCACGTTGGCAAGCATGAGTGTCGGGTCCCACCTTAAGCTGGCGCTGATCCATTCATACACGTTGAGCCACTTGTCAACGTCAAGGCCATCCTGTCCGAAAAATACGCCCGGATCCTACGTAAGTAGGAATCACAGAAGACGGGTGGTGAAGACGATGATCCTTGAATTTGTGACATGGTAGGACCCGTGATGATGCCGCCGTTGCGGAGCTTCGTGATGGGTACAGGGAAGGACCAGCACGTCCACCACAAATGTGTTACGTAAAATGACATGGCTCGCTATAACACCACTACCTATCGCCTAGCAGCAAAAAAAATAGCAGATCTCACGTAAAGTGGGAATGAATTATATGCAAAGGACGAAAGAGGAAGGCTGATAGCTCACTTGAAGATTACCACAACGGTACCGAAGCGGACGTAAATTATGCCGTACATGACTTCCACGTCACGATTATTATGTTTGTACGTGTCTTTTACCTTCGTTGTGTATCCACGTCGCATGACAACGAATCCGGCATATGCGGAGATAGCGGAACCGCAGTGAGCGAGTTATCAGAGTAGCATTTACTCACGTTTTACACGACACGCATATTTTGATTATCATGCTTAGACGTGCTATTTACCCTCGTCATCCATTCACGTCGCCAAATACAAAATTTGGTATATTTGAAGCAAGCGAAATGGCCGCGAGCGCACCATGAGTGTGGTATGTTGTCATTTTCTTGCGTCACACGCAAGTAATGATTATCATGTCTGCGCCAGCCATATAGTTTTGTGATCCATTGACGTCACGTAACATAGAATTTGGTAAATGTGAAGCGAACGAAAGAACCGTAAGCGCAATATGAGTTTAGCATGTTGTCATGTTGTTACATGGCACGCATGTCATAATAATCATGTTTGGATTTGTCATTTACATTTGTCGTCCGTTCGCGTCTAGTCATATCACATTTACCATATGTGAAACTGGAGAAACAGCCGCGAGCGTATCATCAGTGTGACATGTAGTCATGTTTACATGACACGCATCTCATGATTATCGTGTTGGGCGCAGTCACATACTTTATTCATTCATTCACGTGCTGTAATACCAAAATTTTATATTCGAAGCTAGCGAAGTGGCCGCCAGCGCATCATGAGCATGGCATGTAGTCATGTTCTAACATGGCACGCATCTCATGACTGTCAAGGTTACATCAGTCATACACCTTCATCATGCATTCACGTCCCGTAATACCAAGTTTGGTGTATGTGAAGCTAGCCAAAGGACCGCGAGCGAACCATGAGTGTGGCGTGAAGTCATGACTCATGATTTACATGACATGCATGTCAAGACTTCCAGGTTAGGGGCTGTTACTTGTGTTCGCCCTGCAGTCAAACTATACCGTACCAGTTTTGCGACATGTCATGTGAACGAAACCACCGCAAGAGCAGCAAGACCATGAATTGTAAATGATGACATTTATGACATATATCATAATATATTGATGTTATGAGGAGTCTGTTATGTTCGCCATACAGTGATGTTATGCCATACTAATTTTCGTATCGGTATCAATTATTGAAAGGGCCAGAAGAGCTAAATGTCGTAGATAGATAGATAGATAGATAGATAGATAGATAGATAGATAGATAGATAGATAGATAGATAGATAATAGATAGATAGATAGATAGATAGATAGATAGATAGATAGATAGATAGATAGATAGATAGATAGATAGATAGATAGATACGTTCAACGTCGCCGTAGTTCGCTGATAATGCTTGGCATATAAATAAAAAGCAAGAAACAAAAAGAGCCTTCTTTGGACGGTAGTGACCGCAGAGTGATGGAGGGAAGCATGTCCAATGTTATTCACATAAAAACAGCGCCAATAACGAGAGACATGAAAAGAAGCACAGAGACAGCGGTACTAATTCAAACAAGATTGATTTGCTTTAACAGCGCAATATATACTTGAGCAGTATCTGACAAATAAGAGGAATGACAAACCAAATGAGCGGCTGAAAGAGCACGCTCACAATGTCTCTTCTACAGTGTCAGGCCACCTCGGAATTCACTGCCGGGACTGCGATTATGTCCCCCACTTACAGCAATAAACAGTCATTAGGTGTTATCGTGATCAGATGATATGCGAAATTTTTGAGGCCGGAGAAATTGAAGGGCTGGGCAATCTATGTGTCAGCAGGCCATCGATTGCTCTATCACAAAAATAAATAGATTTTCTTTAGAATGCAGGCACACGTAATGTTCATGGCGCGTCATCACGATAATTACTTTCTTGTGATGGGAATTCTGTTTTCTTTGGTTTGTCATTCCTCTTATTTGTCAGATACTGTTCAAGTATATATTGCGTGGTTCCAGGAAATAAATCTTGTTGTGAATCAGTGCAGCTGTCTGTCTCCTTCTTTTCATGTCCCTCGTCATTCGCGCTGTTTTTATGTGAATAATGTCGTACCGACCCACTGAAGCAACCATGTTAGCTTGTTCAATGCCTTTGTTCTTTCGGAACGGAATTCCTGGTTCATGGCATCGCCTTAAGTATTGATCGAAGATTGTGCGGCAACATTAATATCGAGATGGGCTGCACGTACGTACACAGGGTATCCACTGTTTCAGGAAACATGAGAAAAGATCGGGCTGCGCCTGCGCGCTCGCTAAAGAAGCGCACGCAGGTGCAGTCTAGCCCGGCCGTGCATGAGAGCACGTGGCGGCCACTCGGCACTACCGCCAGCCGGCGGCTCCAACGTGTTTTTCTCAGGTGCTGCGAGCGTTGTTCTTTCGTCCTTCGTCCCTTTTTGCTTCATTTCATTTATTTAATACTTCACAGTGCAAAGGGCATGGGAAGAAAAGGCTCGACAGGGCATAACTAGGCTTCCAGCTGTTCACTGTCCAGCGTCACGCAGTCGCAGTACACACATGTTGCAAATAAGGTGCAAATAAAAGTGTTAAACATTTATTACAGGCAGAGAGTCATCAGCATTTGAAACAAAAGAAGCACTTAGAATACTTCAAGAAGGGCCACTCCACGTTTGAAAGGCCAGATATAGGATTACTTAAAAATGCTAGAAGTTCAGACCTACGACACACATCAATGCCAACATCACTTCGTGCTGAAACATTTAAAAGAAATGGCAAAGTAATTCTTAACATTTCGGCCCCGTAATTCATGCGAGAAGACTTCACCTTAAATTTTTCATCAGCCTTAAAGGGTATATAGGGGCGTATTCGGCTATCACTCTAAAAAAAGGAAGGAGGGAGGACGAGAATGGAGAAACAGGCTTCGTTTCTCCTTCGGCGGCAGCGATTTCTCCCTTTCGGGTGCTGTACCCGTTGCGCCCTCTCACGGCCAGGACCGAAGGAGCAACGTTCTTTCTTCAGTGTTCAAGTTTCTCCTCAATCAAGGGTGTCTTGCACGCGCGCATGCGCAGGTCAAGCTTAGCCGGCCGCTGCCAGTCACGAGCGATTACTTTTACCTAAGATTGATGCAAGCAATGCAGGACTAACGTTTTTTTCAGTCTCTCCAGAGGGCGCCAGCTACCGCCTACATCATGGCTGTGACGCTCTCACATCTCCAGCTACTTGTATAACGTTGAACATTTATCTAACTTCACTACTGAGTCGGAATGGTTACGCTGTGGTTTAGTCTACAGTTTGGAAGCACATTTCGTGACCTGCGGTCCCGTAAACGCGTAGATAACGTCGCCACACTATGTGAATCGGCGAGAAATAAATACAGCAAGCCTAGCATGCACTCTTCGGGTGAGGATTCAGCAGTATCCATGTCTTTCAAAGTGAACGTTGTATCGCTGGTCGAACAAAACCTACTTGCTCCGTCGTTCTCTTTTGCGTTGTTTTCATTACCACACGTTCGTCGCTCGTTTTTATAATAGTTTTGTTCGATATCAAGCTCAGCGGTACCTTTTCTTGTCACTGTCAGTGCCGTGTACTCTATATAAGTCGAGAATCTATGCATTTGCTAAGCCTACTCGCTTCGCTAACCTGGGGTCAGCCATCTTAAATTTTATAAGGTGGAACATGTTTCTCCGTGGCAAAGGGAGCAACGTTTCTATATTTGAAGACAAATATTGGGGACATCGCCGTTTCTCCCTGAACGGAGGGAATGTCACTCCATTTTTAAGAGTGTAGTGCCGTTTAGTGAAGCATCAATATATTTTGTTTTAATTCGTATTTATATCGAATAGTTAGGTGTTTTTCTAGAGGCTAAATACTTTTGAATTAGCAGTGGTCTTAAAGAGCTGCGCAGAAGGATAATTTCTGGGTAAAGCGTATATGAGACGTAAAGCTTTTTTTGTAAAAATATAAACCTTTTCAAACATTGTCAACGTGGTAACAGTGCCCTATACAAGCTGGCACTAATTAATCTTTTAGCATAAACGGAGATTTCAAAAGCAAAAATTTTGATTTTGGTAGGAAGGACATGATTATCACGGTATAGAAGACCAATAAAGCGCGAGGCAGCTAAGCATATGTGATTAACATGAGCGTCCTAGATCAGCTTTTCATTAAACCAAACACCGAGAATTTTGAAAACTGGCACAATTGCTATGTTTTCCGATCTATTGCTTAAAGATTCTGCAGCCGTGCTGCAAATTGTCGCGAAGCAAACAGCGACAAAAAAAAAACGCGCGTAGTGCTTGCTGAAAAAACTCGCTCTGGCCTCCGGCCGGTGGTGACGCTTGATGTTTAAACTGCGGAAACCCTGTGTACCTGAGAGAAGAGTAGTGCATGCATTAGCCCTTGCTTAGCCCTGGTGTGGTGCGATGTGGTATGACTCAACGTCAATCACCAGCTTGCTGATGTGTTTAAGCACGATGACAGCGAGTTCATTTTAGAAAATTTTATATATGTAGACTACTCTTTAGATCCACTTAAGCAGAATATTTCTCTTTGACACACTGCGATGAAATTTTAAGACCTTTTTAGACAACATTACGAGACGCATTGTTTTGCGCACCAGCTTCCCCGTTTATTTATTTTAGTTTTTTTTACTAGAGATGACTTTCGGCAACAGGCATGTTTGCAGGTAGTATCCACACGTGCGAAGAAGGGGTCGTATTGTTTTATTCAGCCACCCAAAAAAAACAAAAATTACTGACAATTGCTCTTTCAGGAATCAGCCCTAAATAAATCACATGTTTCCCCAATGCAGCCTGTTCTTGAGAACTAGGTACATCGTCGCAATATAAGACAGGTTTTCTTGCCTCAGTGCTAGCGTCCGTGGCGGAGACTCCAGCAGAGGCTCAATGACAAGTAGCAAGCAGTGATAGTTGGTACGCAAACGAAGACCGCACGGCCTGCCATGGTGGCATATTTTCACAACGCTATCCACAACCTACGAAAGGTGGCGGGCAGGTATATTGTACCACTCACCTTATCAGTGCCGCTTGACCTCGGGCAGCTGTGTCCCCGTGTATACCTCACGTGACGTGAAGGGCACTTGTTTCTATGCAGCATCAGTGAAGCCTGCAAAAGCAGCGTCTACAAATTTCAGATATGCTTTGAAACCATTGTTCTCATGAATGCCTTCTGTTTTAAATATGCATATATGTTCTCTGTTTTTCTCGTTCATTTATTGTAGAAGTAAAGGTATAAATAAGACGCAAAAGGCACACAACATGAAAAGAATATCGGCAAACAGAACTTGTATGACAGAACTTCGAAGCAGACGTGGTATTGGTGTTGGGCATCCTTTAAGCGCCAACACATTGGCATAACCGAGGAGGGAGGAAAGGATCAAACGCCTTCGCCGAAATTAAAAATGAAGTTCTGGCTCTGCCCTTGTGCCAACGCAAAATGCATACCGGCAAAAAAAAGAACATGTGTGCTTTTTATTCACAAAATTGCGGCAGGTCTTTCTTCGCACTTACTGGCATTCTGCCATAATACGGATAATATTATTCAGGGTGTTACGCCTAAAATAGCATTAGGCCATTAGTGTGCAGAAAATTTACTATTATAAACGTTTACTATAATATGGACAGCGACTGTGATGCAGTGCTACTTTTTGTCCGCAGTTATGTGAGGCCAAGAGCAACGTGACGGCGCTCAAGCTGAACATCGTAGCGGCCAACATTGGTTCTGAAGACTACACGAACCAGTGTGGACTCGGACCGCTGTCCCGGCTGCGCATGCTTAAGGCCTTGTCCCTCTACTTCGCGCACAACTACACATCGAGTGCGGATAAGTCTAAATGCCTGCAAGTCAACGGTTAGTCAAGCCCGCGATTTGAATGAAACTTATTCTGCAATCTATATACGGTGTCTACGTTGTCATTATTCACATTCCCGCTTGGTTTGCGGCATTTAGTAGTTTTTTTTTCTTATTTCCCGTTATAGTAGCTTGTAGACACCAGTGACGGCGGACCACTACGGCGCCAGAAGCTGTCCTTGTGACAGCATAACAACTTTCGCTGTAAAGAATGGTGGCAGATTGCACACACTCTGGCAGTTCGTTTTGTGCGATACATTCAGCGAGTAGCTGCTATGGTGCATTTTTTTGTTGCGAGTCACCCCGAGGGCCAGTTATGTTCGTGTAAATTGTGGGCCCCACGTAAGCTTACCAAGCATGTTTGCTACACTCGAGCTTAAAAGACATATTAATGCCTGCTCGACGTAATCAGCTCTCACGCTTGAACTCAGGCATAAGTAGACACTTTCGGATGATCGTACGTAACAAGCCTACGTACACAGCATGGCTACGGGAGAGAGTGCGCATGCGCAGTACGTAATGTATCTATTGCACAAATGCATGCGGGCGCCTGAAAAAATTACCACTGCATATCCACGGAGTGAGTGATGATGAGTGCGGCGAAGCACCCGTCCGTTCGTGCGTCCTTCTGTATGTATGTATGTATGTATGTATGTATGTATGTATGTATGTATGTATGTATGTATGTATGTATGTATGTATGTATGTATGTAGTATGTATGTATGTATGTATGTATGTTCACCTGTCTGTCGGACCGTCCGCCCATGTGTTTCCTTGGATATGCTGTGTTGGCTACGCCGAAGGGACATGAGACTGCCTTAGACCATATTTATGAAGCTTCCCCTTAAAAAAAACTGGCCCACGCAAACGTAACCATTCGCAGCGTAGCTATACCTGGCATGGTCAAAAAATTTTGGCTGGGAGAGCAGCCAGATTGCGAGATGGCACAGAACATGAAACCGTTGATTCAACGATGCGGTATGAGTTGCATGACAATGGCCTTTATTATGGCTGCTAGCACACGTTGACGGTAAGACTCACGCGAAAGTTCTTTCTAATCCCACGCGCTACGTCTAGAGGATTGAAATGCACCCCGGTTTGTTTGATACGATAAACTGAAATCGTTGTCGAGTGCTTCGCACGCAGCGTGCGCAACATGTCGTGCTGCGTACGTAGGACTCCTGCGTACGCCCATCTAAAGGTGCCTAACTTTATCTAAACGAAATGCGCATAGCGATGCGATGACGTGCGTACTATGACTAATGTTTGGAAGAACATTCTTCCGTGGTCAGAGAACCCTCAAAGACAAAGTACCAGGTCAAAGGAAAATTTAATTGATGTTTATTGCACTTTTACTTAGGCACACAGCCGACGATGCGTTCCCATTCACGTTTCGCCGACAGGACGATTGTGTGTGCGGCGCGGGTTCAAATCCCGGCTGCGGCGGCTGCATTTCCGATGGAGGCGGAAATGTTGTAGGCCCGTGTGCTCAGATTTGGGAGCACGTTAAAGAACCCCAGGTGGTCTAAATTTCCAGAGCCCTCCACTACGGCGTCTCTCATAATCATATAGTGGTTTTGGGACGTTAAACCCCACATATCAATCAATCAATCAACAGGACGATTGTGTGATGCATTTTTATAACGCTGTTGCACGACTTGGCTTGGCTGTGCTCTCCGAGTAAGTTCGCTTTGAAGTTACAGAGCTCGAAGGATCCTCAGACAGTCGTCGCGTTTAGAAAAGAAGTTCGCTGCCCACACACAAAGAACAATTGTGACAGTTCACGCTCGCCCTCAGTGAGTTCTGTTCCTGTATCCTTTCTGCTTGAGGAGCGTGCTGCAAGTTTTGAGTTGCTGTCAGTTCTTGGCGAGGCGTTAATGTTAGTTGCTAGAGCACTCATATATTTGCCCTTATGGTGAAACAACGCGCAATAGAAGCTCAACAGCTGCTGTCAAGACATGTTTTATTTTTATGTTATACCAGTTCTAATAACAGAGGAATCGCTCATGTCCTGTTCTCTTTCCACCATTTCTCTGTTTCTATTAGTCGCTATATATTTCTATCTCTTTTGTCTTTGTGTGCCCATTTGCGCTCAGTATCCTATTTTTCTTTTAGCCCTTCTCACACTGACACCTCTTCTCAGCCTGATGTTCGTTGCAACACAATTTCTGCACACAGTATTTATTAACCTCGCCATGGTCCCCATCGTGAGGTGCCTTCCGTTGCTATACCGAGAAATTAAGGTATACCAAAACCATTGCGCGGGAATTTCGTGGTTTTCTCTATCTCTTCCATCTCCCTTCCTTCACTGACGGCAAGTGTCGCCATATTTTACTGCACTTAGGTTCTCGTGGTGGCGCTGCGCGTGGTCTCGGGCGGCGAAGCTCGGCGTGGCCGAAGCACGTGCATGCAGGTACCGATTTCAAGTCGAGTGGCACCCGCTGAGCACGCGTCTTCTTTTTATTTTCTGCGAAGTTGTCCTTCGGGATTCGGGGGACAGTAGAATGCCTGGGTGTTTTGGCATCCTCGGCGGGCATGATTAGCTTTGTGTTAGCTCCGGTTCGGTACGATAGCCCAAAAAGCCGTGTCTTGAGCTCCAGCGTAGTCGCTATACGGGGACGCGCACTTTCCGGAGGGGCACGCGTATGAGATTCGCTCTAGCGATTAGGCCTAGTAGTCATCGCGTGGCTACTAGGACCCACGAAAGACAAATTTGTTGAGTGGAGTGTCAAAGCTTGCTATTGCCAGCTGCAACGTGCTCATCGTTTCCCCTTTTTGTGTACCCCCTCACAGTGTCGCTAAATTATACTGAGCAAGCAAGCGAAGACTCGTCACAAAGGAAACGCAAAAGAATTGAAGACGTAATAAATATTGCCATTCCTAAAACATATATGATTAAAAAATTGTCACTCAAATACGAAGGGGAGTTCTGAAAGTCACATACATCTTTTGTACAGTGGAAGTGAGCATAAATTTGAAGAAAGGCACGTAGCTGCCTATGCACTTAATCACCAAAGTAAACTCTACATTTGCTTGAAGGCGCGTTTTTCAGCTCGTTATTGTTTTGAATGTGCCTGAACGTATTTTTGACTGAATGTTCTCTTGAACTTCTCTTAACGTATGTTTGAACACTGAAGTGAAGGCGTGTGCGCTCGGGGTGTGGCCGCGCCCTGTTAGGAACCTAAATTGGGGTGGGATGAAATGTGCCTCATACATTGAGTGAGTAGAACGGTAGAGGGAGCCCTACGATGATCCTTCGCAAAAGAATCGCAGTAGCTTTTTCTGAGGGGGGGCACACGGTTTCTTCGGGGTCCAGAATAGCTAGTAATGAGAAAAACAACCTCGGGGACTTTTTGACAGGTGGTATACAGAGATACGATTTCAAAGTGCCACCAATATCTAAGACACGTAGAGTCCGGGGGAGAAATAGACGTAGTCACGAGGGCCGAGCAAATTCAGACGTAGGGTTTATTAACATGCAGGGTGGCAGGAATAGGTTGAAGGGGGGGGGGAGATAGAAGAACAGCAGGAGAAGCTGATGGTATACGGGTTTGTGGACACGCATCTTAAGGACATGAAACAACCACCTAGCAATCTGGTCTATGCATGGGAATATCGCAATAGAACATGAGGCAGCAGAAAGGGGGGTGGTATTCAGGCATTTATTCATAGAAGCTCAAAGTGGCAAAGGATCAAGCAGGAGCTCAGCGAAAATTTATGGCTAAAAAGTTAACTGGCAGGGTTGATGACGCTCGTTGGTTTTGTATACTTGCGGGCAGCGGCAAAAGCCGAAGAGGAGAACCGAGACATGGTGCAGTGCATAGAAAATGACAGTGAAGAATCAAGTGTGAGGTAGTTATATTAGCATATTTGAATGCACGCATAGAAGATATGAATAGATATACTGACCCAACTGGCAGAATGCTAACAGATATTTGTGAAATCATGATTTAATTGTTTGCAACAGTACCGAGAAGTGAGAAAGGTGGATAACATGGTAGTTAGGAAGGCTGGCAGTCTACGATTAATTATGCAATATATTGTTACGGGAAGGAGACTGACTCAGAGGGGTAGTCATTGATGTATTTACAGCCGGTTAGGCGAGCAGCGCCAGCCACATAGATTAGCTGGCGCCAGTCTATCTAGTTTGTCTTCTTCAGCTCCATGCACTGGCACGTAGCATGACCCCCGGCGGCGGAGACCGTGCCGGTGCTCTAAAGGTCGTTATCCTACGCATTACTGTAGGGCTTGATCCGCGAGACGTGTACGATATCACTGGGCCGCCTAGTAAATGATTATGGACAGATGGGGCTGATCTCGTAGGTGACAGGTGTTACTTGACGCAATATACGGTAGGGTCCCGTGTAATGAGACAGAAGTTTTTGGGATAGGCCGAGCCGACGATGAGGGGACCAGAGTAAAACGAGGGTACCGGGAGCGAAATGTACGTCTTTTTGTTCCGCATCGTACCGACGGCATAGGTTGGTTTGTGACGCCATCAGCCGAGCGCGAGCGAGCTGACGGGCATGATCGGCTCGCGCAATCGCGTCGCGGGCATACTCGTTGGTGGGCGAGGTGTGAGCTGAGATGACTGTGTCCAGTGGTGAAGTCGGCTCTCTTCCGTACAATAAGTAGAACGGCGAAAAGCCCGCTGTGTCGTGACGGGATGAATTATACCCGAAAGTTGCGAAGGGTAAGGCAAGGTCCCAGTCTCGGTGGTCGGGCGACACGTACATAGCGAGCATATTTCTTAAAGTGCGGTTAAATCGTTCCGTGAGGCCGTTTGTTTGAGGGTGGTAAGCGGTTGTCAGTGTGTGTTGCGTGGAACAAGAACGCAGAATGTTGGCGATGACTTGGGATAGAAATGTGCGGCCACGGTCTGTGAGAAGCCGTCTCGGAGCACCGTGAATCAATATAACGTCCTGTAACAAGAAGTCAGTGACGTCGGTTGCACATCTGGTCGGTAGAGCTCACGTAATAGCGTAGCTTGTAGCGTAGTCTGTAATAACGGCTATCCATTTGTTTCCCAATATTGATGTGGGAAAGGTACCAAGCAGGTCTAACCCAACACGGTAAAATGGTTCCGCGGGTATGTCAAGTTGTTGAAGATGGCCAGCGGGTAGCAGTGACGGTGTTTTACAACGTTGGCATAGGTTACACGTGGCAACGTATCGGCGTACCGAACGAGCAAGGCCTGGCCAGAAAAAACGGCGCTGGACGCGCTCGTACGTGCGGGATACGCCAAGGTGTCCAGCCATTGGAGCGTCGTGACGTTCGGTGAGAACACAGCGGCTCAAATGCTTGGGCACAACAATGAGAAGGTCGGGCCCGTCTGATCGGAAAGTGCGACGGTATAGCACACCCCTTTGAATGACAAAGTAGCGGACGGAAGCATAATTTGTGGAGGATTCCATACGGCTGATGATGTCAAGCAGCTCTGGATCACGCTTCTGTTCTTCCCCAATATTAAGGAAGTCGGACACTGACAAAATATAATTCTCCGTGGCCCCTTCAGTATCCTCAGGATCTTCGACAGGGTACCGGGAGAGGCAATCGGCATTATGGTGTAGGTGGCCAGATTTTTAGACCACCGAATAGGAAAACTCAAAGCCCAGCGACCAAGGCGGCCTGATGGGTCTTTCAGAGAGTTGAGCCAGCAGAGTGCGTGGTGGTCGGTAACTACCAAAAATGGGCGTCCGTATAGGTAAGGTCAAAATTTCGCCACTGCCCATACAAGAGCCATGCACTCACGCTCTGTTATCGAATAGTTACGTTCAGGGGCGGATAGGAGGCGGCTGGCATATGCAATAACGCAATCATGGCCATGTTGTTTCTGAGCCAGCACTGCACCAATGCCATGCCCACTTGCATCTGTACGGATTTCCGTAGGGGCTAGCAGGGTTCACGTGTGCCAGAATCGGAGGGGTAGTGAGAAGAGCGACGAGAGTCGAGAACGCAGAAGCCTCATCGGAGCCCCATGAAAACGGGACTTCTTTCCTGAGGAGCTGCGTAAGCGGCCTTGCTATGGGCGCAAAATTTTTCACGAAGCGTCGGAAGTAGGAGCATAGTCCGATAAAGCTGCGTACATCCTTCGCAGATCGTGGTAAAGAAAAGTTTTTGACGGCGCCGATTTTTGCCGGGTCTGGTTGCACACCGTTGTCGTCTACTATTGGCCAAGCACTGAGATTTGATGGCGTCCAAAGTAACATTTATATGAGTTGAGCTGCAGGCCAGAGCGACGAAAGATTCCCAGGATGGCTGAGAGGCGCGCTATGTGAGTTTCAAATGTTATTGAGAAGACAATGACGTCGTCCAAGTAGCACAAACAGGTGGACCATTTGAATCCTCTGAGCAGGGAGTCTATCATTCAATTGAAGGTGGCTGGAGCGTTGCAAAGGCGGAAGGGCATGACCTTGAACTGATATAGGCCGTCGGGGTTGATGAATGCCGTCTTTTCGCTGTCAATTTCATCTACCTCTATCTGCCAGTAGCCGGAAAGAAGGTCTATGGAGGACAAATAGGGGGACCCATAGAGGCAATCAAGCGCATCATCTATTCGTGGCAGAGGGTAGACGTCTTTTTTGGTAATTTTGTTTGGGTGTCGATAATCCACGCAGAAACGCCATGCACCGTCTTTCTTGCGGACTAGCACTACAAGAGAAGCACAAGGACTGCAGGATGACTCAATGATGTCCTTGGCGAGCATTTTGTCGACCTCACTTTGGATGATGTGACGCTCGGCCGCCGACACCCGATATGGACGCCTATGAATAGGATGCTCATTACCAGTGTTTATGCGGTGGCTCACACCGGTAGCTTTCCCCAACGGACAGCCGATGATGTCGAAAACGTCGATGTAGGGCAGCAGAACCCGGTGGAGCTCATCAGCCTGCTGCGGCGTTAAGTTGGAAGCGATCATCGAAGCAATAGCGCTGTCGGAGCAAGTGGCAGATTGATGTTGAGCGTGGGGGTCAGAAGGGGCGGCCATCGCGAAAACAACTACCGCATTGTCTTCTAAGGTGCAGAGCAACGCCAAAGAGATTCCTTGTGGCAAAACTTGAGGAGTCAAGCTAAAGTTGACAACTGGGAGGCACGTAGAATATCCTGCGACGGACAGAATGGTGTGCGGTAATTTAATGCCACGGCTTATGAGGACATCGGTGATAGGGGTCAGAACATAGTCACCGTCGGGAACTGGTGGTATTGAGACGAGCTCTATGTAGGTCAGTGTCTGTGGAGGGAAGTGCGCGTGTCCCGTTGTGCAGAGGCGACTCGCACGTTGTGTAAAAGGTTCTGTTGCGGGCAAGTGTAGACGGAGCGTACTGGTCGAACAGTCTATGAGGGCATAATGCGCGGACAGGAAATCTAGGCCTAAGATTACGTCGTGAGGGCATTTATCAAGGACGGTGAAGAGAACAACTGTGTGTCGATCCGCAATGCTCACACGAGCGGAGCACAATCCAACGATAGATGCTATTCCACCATACGCAACAAGAACGAACTGAGTGGTCGCCGGTGCGAGAACCTTCTTGAGCTTGCGGCGAAAATCACTCGTAATCACGGAAAGTTGGGCGCCGGTGTCGACAAGAGCAGTGACATGTACGCCGTCTGCTTGTACGTTTATGAGGTTCCGTTTTGTCGGTATCGTCAAAAGAGGATTTTCGGTCAGTCCGAGCGATGCAGCGCCAGCTCCGGGGTCTGCAACGCTTAGTTTTCCGTCGGGGAACCTCGCACGAAGGCGGGGGAAGATGGTCGGCGGGGCTGTGGAGAACAAGACTGGCGACGTTGGGGGATGGAGAGCTGGAGTAGCGGTGTTCACAAGCAGGTTCCTGGGCAAAAGAGTCGCGGCTGGTCTCATGGCGATAGGCAGGACGTGCAAGAAGGGACGAGAGGACGGTTGTGCAGGAGAACCCGAGCGACTTCTGCAATGGCAAGAAATGTGCCCGATTCTGTGACACGAGAAGTATATCGTCTTGTAATCGTGTGTTCACCATGCGGATGGATTACGGAACGTTGAGGGAGAGCCGGTCGGGAAAGGACGTGCAGGCGTCTATCAGGGCTGGTAGTCGGTGCGGGGAGGCAGTGAGATAGAGTGAATTGCCAAGCTGGCGATTTCCTTCCAGACGACTGCTTAAATGAGAGGCAACGTAATTGGCGGAGAGGGGTCAGGGGACGTTGGCCCCACCTTAGCTGGAGCAGCCGCTTCAAGCTCCCGCCTGACGACTCGCGTCCAGTTGTCACAGGTATCTGGTGAATGATATGTGTCGAGACACGAGGACGTTGCAGTGGTGTTCGGGAGCCGCTGGAACTGATGGGAGATGCGTCTGCTTTTAGCTTGTTGGAACCGGCGGCATTCTTGAATGATCGCATCAACAGATGACACATTGTTGAATACCAACAAGTTGAACGCATCGTCGGCTATACCCTTTAGGATATGCGCAACGTTTTCAGGTTCAGACATATTTTCATCAGCTTGGCGGCATAATGAAAGGACAGCGTGAATATAACCGATGTAGGGCTCCGTGGAAGATTGTGCGCGAGTCAACAACTCATTTGTCGCAGCTTCACGACGACCAGAGACGTTGCCAAAAAGCTCACGGATCTTTGCGTTGAAGCTATCCCAGCTTGTTATGTCATGCTCGTGGTTATCAAACCAAACACGAGGGGTTCCGTCGAGATAAAAGATGACGTTTGCGAGCATAAGAGTGGAATCCCACCTGTAAGTGGCGCTGACGCGTTCGTAGAGGCCTAGCCACTGGTCGACGTCGGAACCCTCGCTGCCCGAGAACACGCCGGGGTCTTTGAGCGCGGAAGCGTCACGAAAGTTGTTGCGGGCACTGGGTTGACACGTCGGGCAGAAGGGGGAGCAACCGGAGAGGATGTAGCCGAGTCTTGCGTGGTCATGTTGTAAGCCACGAGGGAGCGTCCGCTTCGGAGTTCCGTGGCGAGGACGGGGAATCACACAACTCCATCAAATATGTTACGGGAAGGAGACCGACTCAGAGGGGTTGTCACCGATGTATTTACAGCCAGTTAGGCGAGAAGAGCCAGCCACACAGATTAGCTCGCGCCAGTCTATCTGCTTTGTCTTCTTCAGCTCCATGCACTGGCACGTAGCAATATAATAATGTCACAAAAGATACATGATCAACTAAGGGTGATGAACATAGAACAATACGGATCCAGAAGCTTAATTAGTGATCCCAAACGTATCAAGCTGAGTTTTGGAAGATAAATGAAATTTAGAATGAGGCATAATTAGTAGCGACTGTTACGACCGTCATCATTATTGAAGTTTTTTGGCCTTTGTGAACGGGACGAAAATAATTCGACGCATTCCAAGCAAGGGTGTGCCGTCAAGGCGGGTTGATTTCCTCTCGGCAAAACCTGAACGACGGGTTCGGGAGTGGTTCGTGCAAAGAAAACACACGAGCTATGAGAGGCCATTGTGAACACGACTCAAGAAAGGCCATTGTGTTTGCTGCGAGCAAGGCTTTCGAGGCAGACAAGGAGGCAGCTGGGCCATTTTCGAGGTCACCGAGGATCTGGAAATCTCAGAACCAGCATGGTATTTGCAGTTCAGGCTGATAGCTAAAGCTAAACTGGTTGTGGCTGCATATTGCTACGAAAAGCGGAGCCCCGGATATGCGCAGCTAAGCCACAGCTTCCAGTAAACAACCAGTAATGGAATGTGGGGTTGAAGGAAAGAAATGGGTACTATCAGCTGTAGCTTTTGCAGGAGCCCGCCTCGACGACGAGGAATTAGTCGACCACTTCTCTTCCCCCTTTCTCAATAGGATCGGCTGAATGGGGTAGCATATTTTGACGATATGCTGGCACACCACTTACATTGTCCTACCCAAACAGTCAGGCAAGTTTGACACGTGTACTGGCAGCCAGTTTTTCAAACCTCACCCACTGCCAGAAGAATCCTGGAAACCAAGATCATCGGACGTGCGCGAAACTTCGTGACGTGTGCCAAAACTTCAGTGCAGTGCGTCGGTGCAGTGCGATGCCAATATTTAGGCATCGTGTAGACTGTGCCCTCTCCATATGCATTGTGTGGTGTTTTTCCCCTCCTTCATGGGTGGAGCACCTAGACCACGGAGCGCCGTATTGGCTGAAGCCGCGGACAATACGCCCAGGGTTGGCAACGCGGCGCTATATAAGCGGAAGACTTTTTGTGTATTTTAAGTTCTACAGTTCAACAGCTCTCCTGTACATTTATGATCACTTGATCAACTCCTTTATAATTCTCAGTTACTAACCATGTAAATAAATTGTTGTCGTTATTACGAGCGCCTCATCTGACTTCTTCGACGATGGGTCAGAGGACGGGGGCCCGCTTCCAAACTGAGACCCGCAGGACCCGGTGTCGTAACCCCACACAGTAACAATTGTTCATAAAGGCAAATAGATGCAGCAAGTTACAATATTGAGAAAATAATCACGGAAGATACTATAGTAGAGTGGAAATACACATATCTAACTCGATTTTTTGAGGTAGAGCTTGCTAAGGTACGAGCCAAATATACCGAGAAAAGGAGACACAAACGCTTGAACTGGTGAGATGATGAAGTTAAATAGAGTCAGAGTAAGACGTTAGGAAGCCTCCAGGGAACACAGGAATGCTAAAAAGAAGGGGAAACCGGAAGGTGATGTCAAAATAAAATGAGAACTTCTTGAGTTGCCGAAGGGTAGCGTCCAATCTGCCAAATGAAAAAAACTAGAAGGAAGGCGCTTAACGGATGGTGGCAGTAAATAAAAATGATGGAAAGGCAGCAGCGAATTTTGGAACCTTCTCAACTTTATGAGTAATAAGACAAGCTTGGAACAGTGGTGAATAACTACAGTTCAAGGGGTTATACTAGAAGGGGATGAGGCAATAAAATGTATGAGAACATTATTGACAGAAAAATTTATACACCGAGAAAGCACTGCATGTCCATACCAGATGAGTATGGACCATTTAGCTCAGTGGCTCCACTGGAACAACGAAAGTGGGAAAGGGCAACGAAGAGGGTTCCTAATAGCACATAAACAGACGCACACGGCATCCCAAATATACTAATAAATAAACTAGAACTAAACTTTAGGCAAACATTAGGACAATCGGCAGGATAATCAATAATCGATGGTGAAGTCCCAATAATGGAAACTAAGCAGGATGAGCATGACCGTTAGAGCAAAGGGGGGCAAAGCTGCTAGAAACGACTACCATCCTTCAACAGTGACGTCAGTAGTTTACATGCTGTTGATGCAGATGTTAGAGGAAGGACTACATACATTGGTGGAGAGTGAGGGGCTGCAGGGAGAACTGGAAATTTTGTTCCCTAAATGAAGGAAGTGGAAAGACAGTCTTTTTTCATTAATGCAGTATATTGAAATAGCGGGAAAAGTACACAGGCCCTTGGGGTTAATATTTCTAGATATCAAGGGAGCTTACGATAGTGTGATTCAAGAAGACTTGTGGGAAATACCGGACACACTAGATGTGAAAGATAGAATAACTATTCTTTTAAATGATATCTATACAAGTAACAAGGCGGAACGAACAGGTATCCGAACCTATATAAATACAACGTAGGCTTCGACGGGGATGACTTTTGTCACCTTTGTTATTTATGCTGTATCCACAGAGACTAGAAGGCAAACTTTAGAGGAGTCGACTTGGCCTCAGCCTTTCTTGCCAAGCAAGGGAAACACGTTGAACAGGCATTGCCAGCATTGATGTTGGCAGACGATATAGTATTAATAGCCGACAACAAAGAAGTTATGCAAAGATTCATAGACATCTGTGGTTATTAGGAGGATAGGTTAAACTTGAAGTTCAGTTGGCAAAAACCGGCAATCATGATATTTAATGATAACGAAGGACGTGAGCATAACGTACCTGAAGTCATGCTATAAATAGTGGATAAATACAAATATTTGGGTGCATGGATGAATAATAGGACTAAGTGCTTAATGCAGCACGAGAGATACCTAAAAACTAAGGGTAACAGGAATGCAGCTGTAATAAAAAATAGGGAAATGTGGAACCTAAATAGGTATGACGTAGTGAGAGGGATTGGCAAACGTGTCCTGGTCCCGTGATTGACGTTCGGTAATAGAGCCTTTTGCATACTATCACAGGTACAAGTAAGATTTGAAAATAATCAACGTGGCATAGGTAGACTTGCCTTAGGAGCACACGGGAACACCCCTCATTAAGGGGGCGGAAATGTTGTAGGCCCGTGTGCTCAGATTTGGGTGCACGTTAAACAACCCCAGGTGGTCAAAATTTCCGGAGTTCTCCACTACGGCGTCTCTCATATTAATCTGGTGGTTTTGGGACGTTAAACCCCACATATCTATCTATCTATCCCTAATTAGGGGGTACAGGGTGACATGTGATGATAATTGTTCGAGTAAAGAAAAGCTAGGAGCAAGATAGATTTTGAGGAGCGATTTAGATAAATGGGAGAGGAGCGTTCGGCTAGAAAAGTTTTCAGCTACTTGTACATAAAGAATCTTGATACGACATCGAGGAAGCGAACTGGAAAATTGTGAAGCCAGTATTTAGGCAACAGCAGAATATTAAGACGAAAGAAAACATTGGGTAAGAATAGGGGGAAGGAAACAGAGGACGACATGTGGATGATTGGAATGCTTACGAAATTATCACTGTATACGTACCGAACTTTCAGATTGGAAATTTCACAAGAAAAGACCTACGATAATTCTCGGAGTAGTTCTCTGCTGTTCGAGGCCAGAACAAGAGTATTGCGGACCAAGACGTACCCAGCCAAATACGAAGGCACAGACACGTTATATAGTGCGTAAGGAAAGGACGTGGAAACGGCTGAACATTTCATAATGTTTTGTGATGGGTACCACCCTGTAGTCCAAAATAATGGCACGGTTGTTTTTAAAGCATTGAAGTCTAGGGACAGTAAACTTTAAACGGCTAGAAATAACCAGGAAAAGGCTAACTGATTGGTGGCTATATTGAAGTAGCCCATAAAATTCAATCCTTTGACACATAGTGATAGTAATTAACTTTATGGCTAGGTGGCGCGAGCTGCCACTTGATCTAAAGGACACAGCCGAATACATTCATCCATGCCTCAATCCAACGCCCCCCTGCATGCGAACTCTGCGCAAGCCTAATTCACTCAAGAGAGAGAGAGAGACAGAGAAGGCTTTATTCACAGGATCCTGCGTGGGGTAGGTGCCGGCCTCACAGGGCGCGGTCTACTCTTCTAATGTTCTAGTCTATGCAGTCCTAGAAACACTGGGCCATGAACTCAAGGTTTGAACCTGACCCGACCTAGGGTAGTTCTACTCAGTTTTCAACAAGCATAGTATTTCTGTACGACAAACTTGCATTGATGAACGTGTTGCTCCCTAAAATATTTATACGGGCTATAGCAATGTAACCTAGTCTAAACAACGCTGCAAGCAAGTGGGCAATTATTGAAGAGACCTGACAATCATAGATGCCTCAATTCGTTTATTAAAAGTGGAACTGCAACTCCTTCTTCCTGTGCTAGAACCCTGTGCTCCAGCGTTCTGGGAGTAGACGCTGTGATATATTCTGCGTGCGGCCAAACTAGTTCGAACACTGAGTTTTTGCGGCGAGGCGCTCGGCATTTTTGTCAGCTGTGTTTGCGTTGACGGTGTGCTATACGGACGTGAGCAGGTGACGGTGGACGTTGCCCTGTGGCTCGTAAAGCCCGAACTCACGGTCGTCTCTACTCTATTGAGTATCGAGCCGCGCGAACTCTTGCTCCAAAGAAGCACAAAACTGGGATATGAAAACAGTGTTGCCCACCCACCCTTCCGCTTGCCTTTGTGTAACCCCTTGGGCCGGCTAGCAACCACAGGATATCATAGCACAAAAGAACGCGAGGACCAAATTACTCAATGTGTTTCCTACCACGTTCACTATCTAATGGCATAAGTAAGCCACGGCTGCCGCCACCTTGAAGTACCCAGCGCAGCTCTGTGATGTCACGTGCAAACAATATATACTATACAAGGCTTCGCTCTGTTATAGAAGTTTGCCTAACAGATTCGGCAGATCCCACGTACCTTGGGAATCAAAGTTATGCGGAGGACTGGGAGGTAAGGTGACCATGCTGTTATTTTCTTTATGAGCAAACGTTATGGAATAATGGTAAATATATGCATGAATGTTGCATGCACCTACAGGAGCGTTCAATGTTAAAGGGCATACTGGAGCGCGTGTAGTCTTTGCGGCTGCAGCAACTAGTTTCGTGGAGGAGCAGTCAGTGCTCTGGACGGCGCTCGTTTGTCGTCTGCTACAGTTACTGCTGCTCTTCAGCTCGTCGCGAAAGGCAGCCTAAGTCGCAAAACCTTAAGCATAGTCCCCTAGAAGGAAAATGACAAAAATTATCTAGAATCAAAAAAGTGTCACCTGGCACATCAGCCTGATTGCCGTATTTTGTTCGCGTCCTCGTTAGATGAAGAATCGCCCGCACCGAGAAAGTGTTCTGGTGGCGTCAGGTAAAAGTGCTTGTAACTGCTTTGTGAAGCTTACGCACTGCAGCAGCTCAAATCTGCATTAGTAGGTATCAAATATGCCCTTCACAGGGAAAAATATTCTCCTATATAGTTATGCTAGATGTCTTTAAAGAAGTCATGCTTCGTTAACCACCAAAAGTATCCATGAAGTAGCAGTTCACATCATCTCATTTCTTTTTAGCTCTGCCACAGTTTTCCATGTCAACATGGCTATGCAGCCTGCGGACCAGTTTCAAATCGCGAGGACGACTGGCTTCGCGACGATCTGAACTGTAGCGGGAACTGTAGGAGACGACAAACGAGTGCAGCCCATGGTTCTCCTGCGCGAAATTAGATGCCGCAGCGGGCTTGTGGGGTCGCCGAGCAGACGACACGCGCTCCGGCGTTCCCCTTCACAATGGACCTATCTGCACATATGTTGAACAATCGCACATGTTTATGCAACAAGAGCGCAAGTGCACACCTGCTTTTTTCCACTTGCGCAGCCATGTCAACAGAAACCTGAGCATTAGCAACACCTGGAGTGATAAGCTGATTGGAAGCGCCTGCGCACGCGAGGATGCTAGGTCTTGGCATGCCTACATAAATCAACTTCAGCGTATGATGTCTAACTACTATTGACGTTCACCTGATATGATGGCTGTATCATGCGAGTACATATGCAACTGGATAGCCAGCCCTGCAACTACAATTGACGCTCCACAAAGAAAACGGTCTATTTGAAACGGAGTTCCGATACCTGGCATGGCTCCGTGGTAGAATGCTTTGGTTTGATTCCTGCTGGGAGTATGACATTTATTGTTTGCATTCTGACGGCTCAAAGTTGCCGATGTCGTGTGCTTTGCTTAGCGCTCACGCATTCAAAATACCCATTTGTGTTGTCGCCGTTCCTATGCAGATGTGATGTGTTCGTCACCTGTACCTCATACCCGCATATTAGAGGCACATACCCACTCATGGGTATGTGACACTCTCTCGCGGGAATTGTTTGACGACGTACGCGATAAGATTATGACACTATCCATGTCATAATCTTATATTACATGAATATGTTTAACGGAAAACGTTTATCCGGGCAAGGTTCATCAACGCTTTTGTTGCGTGCTGTGTGAAGAGAAACGAACTCTGTGATGACGAGGTAGCAACACACAATGTTTATCATCAGTCACAGGAAAAAATACAGCAAGCACTGAGGTACAAAATGTATAATTCAAACAGAGAGAAATGAAGGTTGATTTTAAAAAATGACAGCATATTCATGGAGTGCATGACGAAGAGTGGGTTGAAGCACCCGTCAGTCAGTCTGCGCTGCCTTCCATCCACCCGTCCGTGCGTCCGTCTGTACGCCACTCCGTCCACGCGTCCATCCTTGCGTGCAGCCATCCGTTCGTCCGTTCACCTAGTGAACACTCCAAGTACTGCCTTCTCGCAAACTTTCATCGTACATTCATTATGTAGAAGTACCGCCATCCAGCAGACATCCCAAGGACTAAACGAGAGGTGGCACGGCCGAAATAGAGGAGCGGCATGCGAGAACTTTCTCTCTCCTTCCTCTCTCTTTATCTCTCTACCTTTTAGCCCTATCCTTTTATCCCCATCACTACCCCCATCCCTCTTGAGCTACTGTTGAGGTGTCCTTCCCCTGAGAGACAGTTAAGAGGCTCACTTTTCTCTCCTTTTCTTTTAAAAATCACCCCCCCCCCCTCTTACGGCTTGCGCTTCGTGGCTAGTTACCACTTTTCGCCTCCTCTAGTTCATAGAACTGCAGCCCAACACTCGCTAAACTTTGCTGAAACCAACGAGGGTACGCCCAGCGAGTTCAACGTGGCAACCAGATAGTGCTCAAAGTGCGTCCTTCTGATGCTAGTTTTTTAATAATCATCAAATTTAAGGCAAGTTATGTTGCAGATTATGTCACCGATTTTTTTCTCTGTAAGTTATTTCATCAGGAACAACCATTTTTTTATAATTAACGTGTTTGGGTTTCCTCCTCAATTCAAATAAGTGCGCGCGTGAGCACCTGTAGTCCATCTGAGGAGGTGATTACGTACTACTACTACTACTACTACTACTACTACTACTACTACTACTACTACATGCATAGCGAAAGCACGACCCATGGCATAAGGAGCCTCACCACCCAAAAATGACCAGCACGAGTTCAAGAAAGTACGTTAAAAAAATAACGCCAGGCATATGAGGAAGGCACAGCCCAGTCACAGCGAAAGCTAGGAAAGCGGCATTTCAAAGCCTTTTCAAAACACTTATGGGGTAATTGCTACAAGCACACTTGCTTCATACCCACTACGTACGGCAATAATATTGAAAAAAATTTTGTAGTAGGCTGGCATCCGCTATGCTATTTTTCGTCATTCTTCTGAGAAGCATGGTATCCCTTAAACACTTGCAAGAAGTGCTGCGTTGGGGGCTGGCTGGTCCCGACGAAACAGAAGAAGACGGCCGACGAAGACGAACGCGGCCGGCGGGGACGCCGACCAGCCTGAACACGCGGGTTGGCGCGAAGCGCCGAAGAGAAGAACAACAACCACCCTCCATGGTTACCCAACGCACAGTGGTTTTATTTTACAGTCGCCTTGAAATCCTGGATGCCAGAGCGGCGCCCCCTGGCATCCTCACATGTCATTCCGAAACCGAAAACCCAGAACACAACAATCATGCCCTCCTCGAAAGAAGTTCACCTATACACTGTTTATAATTATACATGATCGATACCAACGTATTATACAAGGTATGTACGTTAGAACACATGAAAAATCAGAGCACAGCACACCGAACTCCCACACTATGAGTCCTGAAAATGCACTGAAAAAATGTACAATAGAAGTCCTGCAAATGCACTAAAATGTACACAGCTCAGTACAATATTGATTTGATTGCATTGGACCTTTCACAGAACAATAATGTTCACAACAGTAATGAACAAGAGTTCTACATCACGTAGACTTCGAACCGACGCGGCTTCTGGCGCTTCCGCTTAGGGCGGGCTTTTCTGTGTGTAGAATCAGGTGTCTCTGCACCTTGGTCACTCGTGCTCTGATGTGACACATCAAGAGCCGTAGAAGATTGTGAAGGCTCTGAACGAGCGTTAAAATTCGCGGTCTCATCAGAGCTCGCATCATGAGCTTCGAAAGAACTTTGTGGACAGGAGTCCGGTTCTACGGTCTCAGCCGTATTTGAAGATTCGAAGTGAACCGTATGACTTGGTGTACTTGAACCAGCGACACCGACTGGTAACTCCTCCCCCTTGAAGAAGAAATGCCTGTACAAGGAGGCCACATGTAACAGTCTGATGTATAGTTGAAAGGCGTGGACGGAACGTGATGGGGAAGACTTTTAGGTGTTGAAGGCAAATCCGTATGAAAAATAACAAGGCGCGACGCATTCCAGATGTTACCATCACTTAAGCGAGAAGAAGTGGGGCTAACCTGGCCCAGGACTTTGTAAGGACCCCGATGCTTGGAGCGCTTGCCTGGCAAACGAACCTTGACTATATTGCCAGTGCGAACTTTGGACTGCTTTTCCCCTCGACGAGTGTTGACATACTTCTTCATTGCTTGTTGATGAGAAAAAACCCTGGTACGAATTTGATCAGGATAAGACACTGCTATGTTACGAGGCAAAGAGGCTATGTCGAGGGAACTCGCGGTTGCCTACTGTGGAGAAGTTGAGCAGGAGATACTCCAGTGGTGCCTTGTGGTGTGAACCTGTACGAAGCTAAACATTCAGTCAAGACTTGCTTGAGGGGACGGTGCTCTAATTGGGCGATCTGGATATGTTCCTTCAGAACGCAATTAAAGCACTCGATTTGCCCCTTTAATTGGGGATAGAAAACTGATGACCTTAAGTGCTGAATTCTTCGTTGTGAAAGAAAAGCCTTAAAATGTTGAGACTGAAACTGTGGACCATTGTCCGTAACTATGGCATCAG
Organism: Rhipicephalus annulatus; assembly: GCA_013436015.1. Taxonomy (NCBI): domain Eukaryota; kingdom Metazoa; phylum Arthropoda; class Arachnida; order Ixodida; family Ixodidae; genus Rhipicephalus; species Rhipicephalus annulatus. The sequence goes on from WOVY01010515.1 coordinate 989,093, forward strand.
GAAAACCTTCCCGGCTTGAGAATGAAGACAGAAACCTAATGATGACCCCGGAAGTAACCGTATGTGTGACACAAAGCTCTGGCCATTTGGAATGGTAGTCGATGAGAGAAACAATGAACCGGGAATTTAGCGGAACATTATACAAAGGACCGATGATGTCCATGCCGAGTTTCTGCCACGGCCGATCAGGCCACTGGACTGGCTGCAACGGAGAAAATGCAGGTTTGGCAGACTTGTCGGCTGCCTGACATATATGACAGTTGTAAACTGTATGCTCGACATGCTTGTCTACGGCTGGCCACCAGTACCTGTCTCGGAGATTCTGTTTGGTGCGGACGATGCCTGGATAGGCCTCATGGACAAGCTGTATGAGCTTGTTACGGAAAGAAGCAGGGGAAATCACGTGTTCATCGCGGAAAAGCAAGTCCTTGACACAAGACAGTTCCTGTCGGACGGCGAAGTAAGGCAAGAATTCAGAAGCAAGAGCACATTCGGAAGGCCATCCTTCACGTAAATATTTGAGAACTTGAGACAAAGTGAAATCTGCAGCTGTAGCTGCCTGAAGCTCAGCTTTAGTAATGCAGGGAGTAACTAATGAAATAACTTCCTCATCCCGCTCTTGAGTAACCGGTATCTGAAGAGGAAGACGCGACAGTGCATTAGCAACCACGTTATTAGAACCTTTACAATATTGAACACTGAAATATATAATACAAGAGTTTGGCACACCAACGGGAAATTCGAATAGGGCGGCGGCCTTCGGATCCTGCAGAAAGAACAGCAACTAGTGCTTGGTGATCTGTACGTAATGTGAAGTGCAGGCCCCACAAGTAAACATGCCATTTCTCACAGGCAAAAAGACACGCGAGAGCTTCACGCTCTCCTACTGAATATCTGCGTTCAACAGGGGTCAATGTACGAGATGCAAAAGCGATAGTGATCAGCTGATCACCTCTGAGTTGTTGAAACACTGCTCCCAGTCCAACATCGGATGCATCCGTCGTGATGACGATGGGAAGCTTCTCATTAAAAATACTAACAGCTGGCTTTGAGGCCAGTATTGACTTAACTGGAATGAAGCTCTGCTTAGCTTCAGCTGACCAGTTAAAAGGCTGTGCTTGTCGAAGTAGAGTACGCAGTGATTCAACAACACCAGCATAGTGAGGGGCAAACTTGGCATAATAACCAACAAGACCTAAAAAAGATTGCAAGGTTTTGGCATCAGTAGGCCGTGGAGCATTGGGGCATTGACAATGGTCTGAACACTAGATTCAACAGCTGTCAAGCCGCGGGAACTGACATTATGTCCTAAAAATTGTAACTCATTCACAGAAAAAATGCACTTGTTATTAAGTTTCATATCACATTCACTGATACGGTTGAGAACAGTATGCAAGTTAGCATCGTGCTCTTCGCGAGTACGTCCCTACACCAAAATGTCAACCAAGTAACAAAGGGCGCCATTACAACCCTTAAGAATAATTGACATGATTTTCTGAAACACTGCAGAGGCAGATGCAAGTCCGAAACACACGCGGCGAAACCGAAACAAGCCTTCGTGCGATACAAATGTGGTTAAGTCTCTACTGCACTCAGAAAGTTCAACTTGGTGATAAGCGGATGCAAGGTCCAGCTTGGAGAAACATACCACTTCGGAGAGCTGATGAAGCAGTTCTTCAATGTGAGGAAGTGAAAACCCATCTACAACGATCGCCTTGTTCGGTTCTCGGTAAGTCGACGCATAGTCGAAGGGATCCATCTGTTTCTTCGAAGGGCCGCCATGTTGACGCGTCCCGTGAAACAAAGAGCCGCTGCCTTGGCCCCCTGCAGCAGAAAGTTGCTGCACTGAATGCGCAGCGAATTGCTCCAACTGGGAGCGAATAAGCTCGTCCTCTCGCGCAATCAAGAAGGCTTCGGATAATGAAATCGAGGAGCCCTTTTGAAGCATGTGGCAGCGGACGTTTTGCGAGGCTACCCCGGTGAAAAGCTGATGGCGAATCATATCGTCCTCGAGCGTGCCGAAGCCGCACGACGCGGCGAGCGTTCGAAAAGAAGTAATGAACTCGGTGACTGGCTCGCCAGGCAATTGTCGCCTTTCTTAGAATTTTGCGCGTGCGAGATAATCGCACGAGACATCTTTAAAATGCTCATCAAAAAGAGCAACAGCATTCTTGAAGGCATCGCCCGACGCTGGCGTCAGCGACACGTTGGTGGCGTCCAAAATATAGAAGAGCTTTAACCCGCCAGGGCCCAACGCGTTGAGCAGTGGGGCCTTGCGACGTCGGGCTTGCTGGCGCCCTCCCCGGCCGCGTCTGCGTAGGCCTGAAACACCGATTTCCAGTCCTCCCATGGAAATGGTGGGTCTCCGGGCGAATGAAGAAATAAAGGAGGTGGAATAGGAGACGCCATTTCAAGCAAGAAGAATGTAGAGGTGCAGACGAGAAGAAATAGACGCCAGTACACTGTTTGAAGAAGACGACAGAAGCGGCGTAGCTGAATGAAGAAGGAATGAAGCGACGCAGCACGCAGCAGCCACCTTGCTGGGAACAAAGAGCGTCTAGGGTTAGCAGGGTCGGTCCGTTGGAAGCAAGAAAAAGACGAAAACGAAGAACGATATGGGTTCTTACACGTCCTCGTCGCCATTGCTGCGTTGTGGGCTGGCTGGTGCCGACAAGGCAGAAGAAGACGGCCGACGGAGACGAATGCGGCCGGCGGGGACGCCGACCAGCCCGAACACGTGGGTTGGCGCGAAGCGCCGAAGAGAAGAACAACAACCGCACTCCACGGTTACCCAACGCACACTCGTTTTATTTTACAGTCGCCTTGAAATCCTGGATGCCAGAGCGGCGCCCCCTGGCATCCTCACATGTCATTCCGAAACCGAAAACCCAGAACACAACAAGAAGCTTTGTGCCAATTGTTCAAGCAGTGGCTGACAACTATAAGGAAATATGCCTGAAGTGGGTATGCCCCACAGTTAATTGGTGAACAAGAATAAGCTTCTGTAATGGGTTAGGGAATTGGGCGACCCATTCGTTACGCTATTGGCATTTTTGATGACTGGTTGTTATTTTTCTGTTTTAAAACACTTTATAGGTCGTATTAACGCGATTGCTTTCCCGACATTGCCTGCCTAAGGCAAGTTTGCCACTGTTCTAGACATACGCAAACCATCTTGGCTTTCACGGACGCTTCCGTCATTGCTGTAGGAGCTTGTTTGGCCCAAATAGCCGATGATGGTACCGAGTGCCCGATTTCTTTTTCTAGTCATCGCTTCGCGCCCTATCAGATAATATGGCATACGATAGAGCGTCAGGCGTTTGGGATCATTTAGGGACTCAAACATTTGACACATGGACATTTGGGGCCTTGGCTTCGGGGCATTTGCTTTGCAGCGCTACGACGAGGTGTTGCAACAAAAAAAGGGTACCGCACATGCTAACGTCGACGTGCTTTCCCGGCTGACAAACCTAATCTGGGAGAAGGTGCAGTAGCCTGAGAGCCCCGCAGCGGCAATCAGTCAAGATGGGGGAAAAAGTGTTATGTGCCATGTGACTGAGCAATGAATTTATGGTGCAAACTCGGCAAGAACACGTTCGAATGCTGATGAAACTGTTGTACATTATACAAAAGTCTACGATAGTTACCAAGTGAATTCACAGGAACTGCAATTTGTAATCGTTTGCTTTCACCTGCCGGTGTTTTGTTTGCGTTTTAGGGGCGAAGCTTCTCAAAGCGGCACCCGTTCGTTCCTCGTAGTAGTAGTAGTAGTCGTAGTGTGTAACCAGTCTTACATTTTGAACTCCAAGGTGGTGCCGGTGGGAGATTTCTTCTTTGCGTTGTTAAACAATAAAACATTCGCAGCGAGCGCGTTCACTAAAAGCCAAATTATCCTGTCTATCATACCCCTTAGCAGCCATTGGCATATACCTTGAGCACTATCTGATAAAAAATGGTTGCTACGTTATACTCGCTGGGCGTAACCTCCTTGGTTTTTGAAAGATTTAGCGAGCGTTAGGCCACAGTGCCATGAATACAGTGAAATAGTATACCATGAAGTCGAAGTGGTGAAAGGTGGGAAGTAGACACGAAGCGCAAGCCGTAAGAAAGTGTGCATTTGCCTCCTCTCGTTCAGTCCTTGGAATGTCCGCTGGATGGCGGTGCTTCTATATGAGGAATATATGATGAAAAGATGCGAAATGGTGGTGCTTGGAGTGTCGGATAGGTGGACGAACGGACACACAAACAGATGCATAAACGGACGCATGGATGGCTGCACGGACGGATGGACGCATGGACGGACGCAGGAGCGGATGCATGGATGAACGCAGAGACGGACGCACAAATGGACGTGCGGACGCACGAAGAGACACACGCATGGATGAGCAAATGGACGCACGGGCGGCCACACAGACGCACGCATGGACAGACAGATGCTTCGCCCCACTCTCCATCATTCACTCCGTGGATATGCTGCCATTTTTTCATGAGGTTGGATGTGACAACAGCACCCGATTTTTCTGTGACACGTGTTGGAATTTGTGTCATGTTCTTGAAAACGCTTGCATTGTGTTCAAAAAATTGCCTGTGACATAAATATATTATTCTTACATTGATGTCAGATGTCGCATGCATTGTGAGAGTTTAACGAGCAGACGTACGGAGCGAGCAGCTCTGACGATTAGTTCAAGTCTGCAAGATATCGCGTTACAACTGCATGATGTTTTGCATAAGCTTGCTGTATTTAGAGAGCGGGGCAGCTCACTAATTACCTTTATCATGTCCGCTGGAACTGAAGACTGCCTGAGGTCTATGTTTTGTTCTTCTTTTTGCACAGCGAAAAAAACTGGGACATTTTACATACTTCCTTTTTAGGGTCGCGTTGTCGCACGCTCCGGCAGGCCGGGAGTGGCCCGACCACCCCATAGCGGGGGCCACCCTCTTGCTGGGCAGTTTAGCTACAGCTGTTAATCCACCATACACGTGCTTGTTGAGCGCGGTCAGCTTTTAAAGACGGTAGTCTTTCCTGTGGGCCTTCGACGCAAAAACTTTGGTCTGTCTCTGTGTGCCCATTTGTCTGTTTGTCCACCCTAACGGTACCGGTGACTCTAAAGGGCATCAGCGGATATCTCAAACGGCCGCCCCATCCGCAGCGCCCACCAATGTTGCTCAGGGTTAAGCGTTCATACTTGTGTGATTGTCAAATAAAAAAATTGGCAGATCCCACGTACAGGGGCGATCGATCATGTACGAAGCATGGATGAGAAATGTTCATATGTCACTTTAAAATCAGCACAACGTTACGAGGGGGATGTAAATTATGCCGTACATAACTTCCGTGCCATGAGCATCATGTATGGATGTGTCAATTACCTTTGTCATCTATTAACGTCACATGATACCAAAATTAGTATATGTGGAGCTAGCGAAATGGCCACGAGCACGCTATGAGTGGGTATGTTGTCATGTTCTTACTTGACGCGCGTGTCAAGGTCATCATGTTTGTACCAGTTATATATTTCGTCATTCATCCACGTCACGTACCATTAAATTTGGTATATGTGGAGCTAGCGAAGCGGCCGCGAGCGCATCATGACGAGCCCAACATACTCCAATGCAGCGTTGATGCGCGCGAACGCTGACCACAGCGACGTTACGTTAGAGAAACTTGAGCAGTCTTTAGTCTGACACCAGGCGCGACCAGCGTCCTTCGGCGCGGCCCGACGGCAACCGGCGCGCAATGCGACATGCTACATTCGTGCCGATGCCATAAAGTAACATTACTCTATGCCGATGCGTTACTCAGACAACACTGCGTCTCCCTCTTTTCATGACGGAGGGACACCGGACGCGCTGAAACGTGCATACGTCAAAACAGTATAGCAGGACAGGCGCTTGTAGTGACAACGCCGGCCTGACGCGACAGAAGTAATGCCGGCGAGCACGCACACGCGTCATATCGATATGTATTGGCGTCTTGACTATGGCACGTACTCATGTTGTCGCACAACACGCATCTCATGATTATTGTTTGCACCAGTCACATATCTCCGTCACCCAATTGGCGTCACGTAATTCAAAATTTCGCATATGTGAAGCTAGCGAAATGGCCGTGAGCGGATCATGAGCGTGACTTGTAGTCATGTTCTTACATGACATGCATGTCGTGAGTATCATATTTGGATGCGTCATTTGCCTATGTCGTCCATTCACGTCCCGTAATACCGAGTTTGGTACATGTGAAGCTAGCGAAACAGCCACTAGCGCATCATGAGCGTGGCATGTAGTCATGTTGTTACATAACACACATCTCATGATTATCATGTTAGCACCAGTCACCTAGCTTCGTCATCTAGTCACGTTCCATATTAATAAATTCTGTATACGTAAAGCTTGCGAAACAGCCACAAGCACATCATGAGTGCGGCATGTAGTCATGTTAAATCACACACATGTCATGATTATCTTGTTTGCACCAGACACATACCTTCGTCATTCATTTACGTACCGTAATACCAAACTTGGTATATGTGACGCTAGCTAAACGCCCGTGAGCACATCATGAGTGTGGCATGTAGTCATGTTGTTACATTACACGCATGTCATAATTTTCATGTTAGGGTGTGTCGCTTGTGTTCGCCATGCAATCATGTCATATCGTACCAGATGTTTGACGTGCCATGTGAACGAAAACACCGCAAGAGCTGCAGGACCATGAAATATAAATCATGACATTGATGACATATATATCATGGTTATCATGTTAAGACTAGTTAACTATGTTATTCATACAGTCATGTTATGCCACACCAAGTATGGCATTGATACCATTATTGAAACGGCCAAGGGAGCTAAACGTCGTAGGCGGCTCGATAAATAGATAGATAGATAGATACATACATACATACATACATACATACATACATAGATAGATAAATAGATAGATAGATACTTGTGCAATTGTAGATTAAAGAGCAATTATCAAGCATGTCTGGGGCACCATAACAACACGTATATATTCTACATGTGCGCCTTTTACTAGAAAAAGCATACATAAGTAATTTTAAGGACCCTAGCGCTTATCACGCTGCGCTGACCCTGCAACGCTTGCACGAAAAGGCAAGACCTTCCAACGCCTTGCTAAAACAACATGGTGGCGGCACCTACCCGTCACCTTGCATTTTACACCTTATCAACTCAGAGATCGACACTCACTCTGCGTGCTTCGTATTCCAGGATAACTTTCCATGATATATAATGAGGAAGGAAAGAGAGAAGCACGGGGTTAGCGAGTGATGAAAGTAAAGAGAATATAAGAAAGGTAAACACGGTCGCAGGAGTCCGACGAAGAGGCACCACTCGACGACAGCTCTTCTAGGCGTCAGGAGATGGCGTAGTGCGAGTCCAGTCAGCCAGAGCTGCGCCGTCGTCGGAGATTGGCGTCAGGATATGGCGTAGAGCGAGCCCAGTCGCCCAGAGCTGCGCTCTCGTCGGAGATTGCGAGGGCACAACCAGTCGGCATGGAATCCAGCGAGCAAGAGTAGAACTAGGATCCCTCTCTTCTGAGGTATCAGGGGCCTGGTTATTTGCTCCTGCGCTGCCCTTCTCAACCACATTGTAACAAAATAGACCCAACAAAGTGTCAATTTAGTGGTGGACACTTGACGCACAATGCTAGGCAATAAAACAAAAGACCACATACTGTGAATCGCGCGGGAAATGGATGCATACGTTCAGTCGTTGATACCTTTCTGCTATCTTAAACAGTATCATTTTTTTGCTTCTTGCCGTAGATACAAGTCGACGACGTCGTTGTTTTGGGTTATTTCAATTTTGTAGAAATTATTTGTGCCTATCGGTATGATTTTCAGGGCCTAGAACAGTGTTTAGCTGCCTGTCTTTGGCGCCTAAAACACACTTCTTCAGTGCCTAAAAATCCCGCCTCTAGCATACACGTATACATGCACATCCTGGCGGTAAGGGATTGAATTCATTAAGATGTTTAATAATATTGGAGACAACTTCGCCATTCGGCAAACTGCGCGAGTTTGTTTAAATTTTGACGAAGCGCTGCTAATCTTAAAGCAATTAAATTTCTTGCCCTCAAAAATTCTCCAAGCCACTTAATATTGTACTGTGGGGAATTCTGGCTTAGAAGTATCTACAATAGCACTCAAAATTCCACAATGCGATATGCTTTGGCTATGTTCAAAGTCACCAGAGCAGCATGTTGCCTTCTTTTGCGAGCAAGTTGGATGCGGCTTTCTAAATCTGCGTTAGCAAACTTATCAAACAGTGTCCTCTGAAGCCAATTTTATTATGGTTTAAATATTTATTTTCTGTCATCCAGCTTGTCATTCTACTATGAAGCACCCTCTCAAGAAGTTTTACCATACTAGAAGCAAGGGAAATTTGTCCTATTTTTCTATGTTATAGCCTTAACCTTGTTTTTTATGTATCTGAATATATTTTTGTTGATTTCTAATTGTATGAAATCCAGACGTGCCCTAATATAATCTACAGTGTTCAAGAGGTCACCTGGCGATACTTTAAAGAATAATTTTATTATTGCAGCTGTAATTCCGCTTTGACCGGGAGCTCATGAGGGTAAACTTTGAACAACCTGAGCTAATACTTTCAATGTAACTCTAGTAAAACCCACGAGAGGTCTTGAATCATACAACTTGCTTGATGTGAATCGACACTCTTGTCCTTTTGCTATGATTTCCAAAGAATTTTTCATATCATTGGGAGACATTAATTCAGAGTCTACATTAGTTGGAGATGGCAGAATATGACGCGATCTGAGCGACCTAAACAGGGCACTTTTGTTCTTAGAGTTAGAAAGATAGTCAGAATGTTTGCTATCGTATTCGTCTCCAGCTAAGCAAACTGTGCGCTTAAAATATGAAGCATAAAACTTGTATCCGGACCAATTACGTGGACACTGATTATACAACAGTGTTTTTCACGCGGCCTGTCGTCGTCCGTAATACCGTGCGTACTCAAGATTCCACCCTAGACTGATTTGTGCTGTTTGAAGACTTTACAAATCCACTTTTTTGATAGGTTCTCTTGAGCAACGCATATCGTCTCATAGCTTTTGCGTCTTCTGTTTCTTCGGAATGAATGGTCAAGACAGATTGTAGATCTTGTTTAAGTGTATTATATTTTATATATACTCGGTTCTGACTGCATGATGGTGATGAGGACAAACAATATCAAATAATACTGGCAAGTGATTGCTGTTGGTTGCACAGTCAAGACAGCTCATGACGAACTAGGGAGAGAAGAACTAACAAAACTTAAATCCAATGCTCAGCGAGACATGTCACTTATAAAAAAAGCTGTTCGGGAATCGAGGCACGATAAATCGTTATCTGGTGTTCACTCCTACAATTGTCTACGAAAACTATTGGTTCGAAAACCCCAATAGGTATGGTGGGAATTTAAATATCCTGCCAGAATTTTATCTAGATGTCACTGCAACGTCCAAACATCGTTGTCTAGAACCCCTGTAGGGAAGTGTGCCTTGACTATTAGGAAAGGCCGGCAAACTGTCAAAGTGATTTCTGCGGCGAAAATTTCGCTTTCCAGTGACATAAGCTTATACGCAATTTTAGCCTTTAGGCTTATTTTGTTATTAATAAAAAATGCAAGACCTCCTCCTTTCGATAGATGGTCCAGACGGAAAGATTTATATCTATGTATTTGAAAGTTCTGATGTTTTGAAAGCCAGGTTTCGTGTAATGCAATTATATCTCGATTGAATTTAGATGCTAAGAATTATAAATTGGGTACTGCTGAATAAATTGATCGGCAATTCCAGTGAAGAATTTTAAGTGACCCCATGGTTTGGCGAAAATGGTTTGGGTTACTGCCTTATTTAGGATACTTCTTTTAGAAAGTCGGCTATAGATGGGCTGTCCTTTTGGTATTTCTTGGACTTTGAGTTGCTAGGTTGAGCATCTTTTTTGTTCAAAAAGCGCTTTAGTGATCGGGGGTCCCTCTCCATTTCATCTGATTCCGACATGTCTTCCCCAGTAGCTTCGCTTTCACCGAGAGTGAGTTCAGCGGATGCACTCTCGGCTTGAGCACCCAGTGATTTGGTATCTAAAACTATCTTTTATATGTCCTTTACTTTCGCTGCTTTCAGTAGGTGGGCGGAGATTTTCAGCTGTGCCCGATAAGTGGGCCATCTGGCTTGTGAGTATATGGGTCAATGTCTCACAAAGGCTTCCAGATAGGCGTTCCATCACCTTTTGCATTGCTTTATCAATTGCTTCCGCAATAGAAGCAGAGAGCGACCCTTCCATTGCTGGTACATGACGGGCTGTAATGCTAGCATAATCTGTTTCGTGCTTGAATTTCAGCTACTGCTTCCACACGAGAGCATCGCCTACACTCAGCTATTTCAAGAATTTGCAATTCACGAGCGTTTGCAGGAGAGTTTGAAGTCAGCAGCATGCGCTCCCTGACATAAGGAACACTTTTCACTGTTACCTTGACACCCTTTAGAATCGTGCCTTTTTTTACATACTCTGCACCTGACAGCAGACCTGCAATCTTTCATGGTGTGCCCATAACGCCGGCGCTTAACGCATTGAAGAAGGCAATGAGAGAGAGGTTCGACTCGGTAAATGATAGGCCATGCCTTAAATTCTGATGGTTCGATTGCTCCCGCGATTGTCACTTTGGCGGTCTCGGTTGGTATTTTCTTCTTGTCAGCAACACGTGCGCACCGATAAACTGAAGTAACACCTGCTGGCGAAAACAGTTCTAGAATTTCAGTCGGTGTCATGTTGACGTCAACGCCACGGACTAGACGTCTGGAACATGCTAAATGCGGTTGAATGACCATGCTCATCGGATGATATGTGAACATCGTGCACTTTAGAAGATCTTGCACACAGGACTAGTCAGGGGAAAAGCAGAGTATACTGCCTTTGCCGAACAGGCGGAGCTCGGTGTTTGACTGGAAGTGGGCCATCACCGACCGCAATTCCATTTGTATCACCTTTGAGTTTTTCATCTGAATGATGCCCTCATTGAAAGGAGTTAGCACACAGGAACAGACGATATGCTATTGCGCAAGAAAACATCCACTGGCAGCTCCTGCGGAGAAATGGACGAAGACCAGTGGAAAGTCCCTCGTCCCGGTGAAGAATAGGCATTCTGTCTTGTCCAAACTACACAAAAATGCTTCTCGACGAACTATACCACTCTGAAAAACTATGAAAGCTTTATAAAATAAAACACTACTCACTCCTTCGCCAAGACCCCTCAGGAAAGCAAGAGCTTCTTCCCTGATCACCATTCTTCTACCCTCGAGCACGTTTTATTCATCTGAACTTTATGCACTATGCCACGCTTCGTCATTTTTCGGAGAAGTGTTATACCCGTTACACTTGCAAGGAATTTTGTGAGGTTTTTTATGGGGGAGGGGAGGCAAAGCTCCTCTTAGTCTAATCTTTCCTTTCGTGTGGCGTAATAGAGAAAAGAGACGAGAAAAAAGGCAGTATCTCTTGAACAGTATAATAGATAGTGCTGTCCTATAGAAATACATACCAAGTGCAGTTGCGTCAGGATATTCTAGAAGGCTCGTTACTGCCACTCTTCAGTTTGCTGCTGCGCGGGTTAAACCTGGGTGTGCGAGGAAGGAGTGCCTCCCTCAGTCTTCTGGATGGTCGCTGTAAGTGGCGGATCGTAGGTGAGATATGGGCGAAGCAGATCGGCGGGCGCGTTGAGGACGCTTGCACTAGGCTTCCTTGGCTCGCGTCTCGCTGGTATTCCCCGCGCGCCGTCTGCATTCTCGAACGCGATCGGACTCATGCACGGACAGACGGAAACACGGATGGATGCACGGATGGACGCACGCGCGGACAGACGGACAGAGAGACAGACGGATGAACAGACAGACTGATGGATGGATGGATGGACGCACAGAGAGACACTTTGAGGATCAGACATACAGATGAACTGACGCACGTACGGACGCATGAATGAACACATGGACCAACACATGGACGGATGCATGGACGGACAGAAGCACAGATGGATGTACGGACGCTTCGCCCCACTCATCAGCATTCATTCCGTAGATATGCTTGAACAGCGTTCTATCCTGTCTATTTGTTTCCTGTGTCCCGTCTTTATCTGCGCTCTTCCTTTATTTTTAGATATGCTGTGAGTTATGCTGTGGCCGACGACAATGAAGAATACTGCCTGAAGCTTGTGTAATAGGTTCGGGCATTCGATGACCCAGATGTAACTTTTCGTTGTGTGACGCTTGGTTGTTCTTTCACTGTTCTAAAACGCTTAAACGCTTTAATACCCATATTAACGTGACATCAAACTCACCTACGGCTAATTCGCAGTGGAGTTTCAACCTATCACTGCGACTAAACAATTCTCTTGCTCGATTGTGGGCTCAATACATAATTTCAAATTTGCAATTGGCACTTCAAATCATAACTAACTAGTGTAATGAAGCATTGCAGAAAGTATTGAGAAAATTCAAGTCACAATCGGCCGATCCTCTCCACTAGGTACGATCCATGTGCAGAGGACAACAAAAACGACAACAACAACAAGAACAACAACAACAACCATTGCGAAATGGCTGTATATGGGCATTGGAGTTTCAAGCAAGAGCGTAGTTATGTGTAATAAAGAAAAAAATGGCAGCATATCCATGGAGTTAATGATGGAGAGTGGGGCGAAGCATTCGTCCGTCCATTCGTTCTTGCTTCCGTCCGTCCATGCGTACGTCCATGCGTCCGTCTGTGTAACCGTCCTTGCGTCCATCCGCTCATCCGTGCGTCCGTCCCAGCGTTCGTTCATGCATCCGCCCCTGCGTCTGTTCATGCGTCCATTCATGCATCTGTCTGTGTGTCCGTTCGTCCATCTATTAAACACTCCAAGTACCACTATCTCGCATCTTTTCATCATATATTCCCCATTAGGAAGCACCGCCATCCAGCGGATATTTCAAGGACTAAACGAGAGGTGGCACACGCACACTTTCTTACAGCTTGCGCTTCGGGTCTACTTCCCACCTTTAACCACCTCGAGCTGATGGTATATACTAGTTCACGGTATTCGTTGCACTGCGGCCCAATGTTCGCTGAACCTTTCTAAAACCAAGGAGGTTACGCCCAGCGAGTATAACGTAGCAACCTTTTCCTGTCAGATAGTGCTCAATGTACCTGCCAATGGCTGATAATGTGAAATGAGAGACAGGAGAATTTGGCTTTTACTTCCTTACTGCTTGCGCTTCGTATCTACTTTGCACCTTTAACCACCTGCATTCTATATTGGCTACTTTTCAACAGTATTAGTTTTATGGTCGGTGAAGTGGTGAATAGGTGATGCGTCGTAGTGGGATGTTTGCAAGGACGAAGTAGTGGGCAGTAGGCAAAGGTGAAACTACTAGCCCGGAGAACGAACACTGGCGTCGCTGCTGTCGCACCGAAGTGACGTCACGGCAAGGACTCACCTGCTCCGCTGCCGACGCACGCCGACGGTCGCTTCTTTCCGAGCCCGCCATATACCCGCTCTTCAGTGATACGGTGCTGATTTCTTCTCAAGTTTGAGTAGCAGGTCGCTAAACGTACAGAGTAAAGGTATTTATTGCTGCTAAAGTTTAACTCGGCTGAAGAATCCATAAATGCACTTTGAAAATAAGGGTGCAGGAAAGCAACACATCAGTTGTTTTTACCGTGCATGTACTTGACGAAATCAATGTTAAGAAAATAATTGCGCTGAATGGGTCTGACTTCATTACAACTTGGCATAGACTACGTTAAGCGTTTGTGCCGAAGTATTACAAATGAAATTGGGACGTTTTCAGTTTACTTACAGAACTGCAGTTTACCGTGAAAGTTACGTCTGCCTCTGCAAATAATGTAGCTCAATGGACAGATTTCCGCATTGGGATGCAAGATATTTTGAATGAATTGCTTTTTGATACACAATCACTTATAACAGTAAGAAAAAAATTAACGCTGCAAAGCACAAAATGGTTTTCTGTGTTCTGAGACGTCGGACCTCATGTACAGATTTCTTCACAACACTCGTCAGGATTACGTGGTCGCATACTCTGATTTACGCGAACAGCTGAATCGATGTACCCCCACGTCATAAACGGTAATGCTCATTTCACGTAGGAGTACTGCTCAAAGCAATCGTTTGCAAATAAAATGCCAGAAAGTCGTATTGAACTGTTTCAATGGCGCACTCTGCTTCCTGGTCCACGTGATGATGAAACGCCATTACCTCATTGAAGCAATGACTGGTCTCGCACGTCTTGTTCATATAGAGATTGATGCTGTTCTGGGACAATCAACTGTCGGAAAAATTTATTCTTCTGGTGGCTATCTGAAGTGGTACTTGCAAGTGTGATAGCACAGTTGCTAGGATGTTGCACGTAGACACTATGTGAAATCACTAGCAGTTTCTGCAACTATACATTCAACCTGTTTTTCTAGTGAAACAGACCACCGAACTCATTGCCCAAAATATAAAGCTAAATAACGTGATGAAATATGAGCAACTGCACACAAGAAAATCTAATGGAACAGCTGCGGTGGTATTCTAGGGCGAGCGCATGCGAGATATTTTGCGACACTCTATACTGAATTAAGCACGTGCTCACAGAGAAAAAAAACGCTGTCAGCAAATACTCCGATGCATTCGATACAGATACAAATTGTGGAAGCGAAACAATCACACATTTTAAAAGAATAGGCCGCAAACAACACAACCTGAAATGCAAGTATACGCTGTCGTATACGTTTCAAAAGCGCGACTCTATTGCGAGGCATGCGGCAGAGTAATTGTGGTAAGTTGGCATTTTTAATCTGCTGTACATGCATTGTCTTGCGGACCCAACTTTGAGGTAAGCAGTGCGACCCCTTAACCAACTTCATCAAAGCGTGTGCGCAGGCAACGCTTACAATTCTACCAAAAGCAAAAGCTTAGTTTTTCATTTTTCTTGCCAGGAATATAATCGGTGCTGCTTTCATCATTTATTTAGAGCGTGAGACAACCATAAAGGGAACGCCATCACCGCAACAGCGTTCGAAGCTAGCGTGTGTTATGCATACGCGCACCACAGCGAGATTCGAAGAGTCCGTGCCATGACGTCATGCAAGGCTCCCACCGGGCGGTGCTACTCCAACTTCTCGGCGCTAACAGGCGGTCACGTACATACATGCAAGAGACGGACAGACTGACGTCTTTAGATGCTTCACCCCTAGAACTAAAACCAGCGTAGCTCTGTGATACCGTCTACGAGGACTCTGCCGACACGCATGAGATCCGGTTGCGAATCGCAGTGTCCTTAATGTATTTATTTACTTATGATTTTTCATTTCCTGTGAAAGTGGTTGCGGACATATTCGGCGAGGGCGTACGCGGACAATTACGATGCAAGTGACCTTTTTTGTGATTTCATAACAGCTTTCGCTGTAAAAGGCGCCACGAGCACTACAGTATACACCCAGTGAGAAAAGTTTGATTAGCTTGGGTGTATGGACATAAAGGGCTTTGTCCTAATGGATCTGCTCATTCTTTAGGCAAGTCGTGAATTAGTGGACCATTTTCACCATGTATAATTTTCATCAAGCACTTATGTGAGTGTTCCTCCTTTCAGCAACCATGGCATTATTTATGTCTTAGGTGACACAGCACTGAGAAACTCCACTGAATATAAACACATGTTATATGCTTGGCAGATAGCCTTCTATGGAACCCGTAATCTAAAAGTGTCCATTACGAGCCTGCGCTGCAGGGTGCAAATTTTAGATTTCTATAAGCACAGGTCTGTTCAGGCACTTTTGCCACGGCGAGCATTGTGTGTTGAAGTAAAAAAAAATAGATCATTTCTTTTTCACCAACAGGCGGTTTAATACAGCACAGAAAACACATCTGAAAACACCTGTAGGCGGTATTATTTAGAATGTATTTATCTGAGCCTGCCATTTGGCGTTTCGTGCCTCTATTTATGGCTTCTGTGTTGTGAAGATATGCGTGATTATCAGGTACCGTATTATTCAAACAAATCATATGATAAGCTAAGCACTAATAATATACGCATGTGTCTACACCCTTACATGCGTATAAAAATGAGAATGTTGATTTATTTTATTACATTGTAGCTTAAAAGAAGAATGCCTTTTTCATGAAAAAAATATATTAAACTGATATGTGTGATTTGCGAAGTAATCAGCATTCTTTCAATTTTACGACTGGTTCTAATTTCTGACAATATTTCATAACACCACTCAATTTTTCGCTAGTCCCTCACAGTGGGTGTGCGCCCAAGTAAAGTTAGAATTTCCGGACAGACGTAACAAACAATTGATAAATGCTGTAATTAGTCGTCGTAAATTACTCAATTATTAACAACAGGCAGCGAATTTCAGTTTCGCTGGCTAACGAGCAGCACCGATTGCTCGAACGGCTACATTTTCCTGCTACTGCCAAATTCATGGCCTCGAGCGTTCACTTAATCTGTGGAATCAGCATCATCGAGAATCAGTTGCGCTGCTCGCGCTCAGTCGGCAAACGCAGCAGTGGTGGGAACCAACGTTTTCTAACCAACGTCTCGAGTTTTTGCATCCCGCTCTCAACGAACCTCGTCTACGGCAACGACATGGGGACTCCTGACCCAGGTGCTTATTCACGGAGGCAGTCCTTTGCTCAACAGGGTCGCAGCGAAGTTGCAGCGGAGGCAATAGTCCCGCCAGGAGCAACTCCCGTAGTTCCGACGTACGTGCCCCCGGCGAAGGTCTACGAGGACGATGAGGAGGAGGTCGAGGAAATCATGAGGCCTCAGAGACAAGTTGTGCAGGTAAGCGGGCTTTTCAACCGTTCAACATCCTGGTGTTGCTTTCGCTGACAAGGAATATTCTTCACCGAGGTTGTGCGACAAATCTTGCCACTATGAATGAAATTTTACAAACGTAAATATAACAAGAGGTTAAAACTTGTTCTGAACGAGTGTGATAAATAGTTTCGAGCAAAACAAGATCTTCATGCGTTGAAGGTTGTAAACGTAACAGATGCTGCGCCGTACTTGGCGCGTGTACTTAATGTGTGTTTTATTCTCTTTACATTGTTTTATTCTCTTTACATTGTTTTGAATGCCATTGCATTGAAAGGTACCCTTAAAAGCAGCTTGACGAAGGATTCTGCATTTAGGTTCGTGTCGACGTCAATTCATTTGCCGTGACGAGTCATTTAAGGCAATAAGAAGTACGTCTACGTGTCAGTAGAATTAGAGAGCACGCTGGCTGTGTGCATTCCCTGAGAAGCCCATGAACATAACTCGTTTGATACTCATGTGCACATCCGTCTTTGGTGAAATATTTATCTGGCCTTCTATTGATTGAACACATGGGCTTGTGGGAGCGCATATCGAATACCTTTAAGGCGCATGACTTTTTAGATGCGAAGCAGCTCTTTGACTAGCCTGCGTTACGCTGTCCCTCCATGCGTCCGTATGAACTTGCCGCAACGCGCTTCCCTCATCGAAGGTCTTGGAGCGGTGCCAAGTAGATCCCGCCGCAACAGCGCGATGACATCGCGCTCCTGTCGCAGTGCACGCTGACGTCGCTCTCTCTCGCGCGGCCACGCAGTCGCCGCCTCGTCCACTTGCCAGCCGCACCAGCCACTACCACCGCTCGCTACACCACCGGCTCGTTAGTTTACGCGCAATGAACCTGACGCAAGCCTAACGTTTGTACGTGCCATTTCTCTCTCGCTTAGCTCTCTCCGCCGCTCGAAATGCTTGAGCCACATCGAGTGGTAATACCCTTTCGGCTCGTTTATCATCGATGGAGAGGACGCCGGAAAACGACGCTCCTTCTCCCGTCAAAACATCCACCTCGCTGCGTGCCATTCATCGACCACTAGACCATGGTAGACAAGGCGAAACGCGCACCAGCTCCGGTCCAGCGACCGTGTCCATTCTCAAGAAAGGACGACTAGGAAGGCTCACCGTAGCACCCACGTTAGCGTCGTTCAACTCGTGACGCCACCTGTGCGCAACGCTGCTCCTTCGCAACGCATCAGGGTTCCCTTTGGGAAGATGGTGTGAGTCTTTACATATGTTCGATGGGAACGACTTTGTAAGCAGCATTTGTGCAGCCGATAACTCTATACTGAAGACGTACTCTTTATTCTAAGAGGCGTCTCGTAAGTGCTGTCACTCTTTATCGTCCTTTGTTGTGACTGACGTCGTAGTTTCTACGGTAGCACTGATGCATTGTTCATGTTCAAGTAAGCTATTCTCGACATTCAGCAATCAACTACACAGAGTAAATGATCGGGGTTTCTCTCAGACAGTCATGCGTATGGCAGCCCAGGAGTTATTAAAGTACATGGAATAAGAATAGGGTGCAAAGGAAAAAAGAAAAAGAAGAGACCCACGCATCGAAACTTGCAGCTTTTTCTCACGTGCTACAATTTTCCGCGGGATAACAAAATGCGGCCAATGTAACAGCAGTTTTCCTTCGGCTTGAAATACCCTGAACGTATTTCTCGAAATGTTCAGAAATATAGGAGCCAAATCCAAGTGCCTAGTAAAAGAAGGTACCATGGTAAAAAAAAAATCCCCCCCCCCTTTTTTTTAATGGTGAAGCTGCGTCGTGTACACGTGTCGCCATTATCACGAGGCCGGGTTCGGGGAGTGAAGTGATGCATCGGTCACTTTACTCCCCGAACCCAGCCTCGCGATAATGGCGACACATTTTGTTAGCAACATTTTGTTAGCTAACATTTTGTTAGCAGGAGAGCAAAAGGGCGGTAGCGTAAGAGGAAATTGTACAAAAGGTGCAGCACTGCATCCCGTGCGGCTGCTTGTCCTTTCAAATGCAAAGCATTTCTTAGCGAACTTTGCGACTTAGAGTGTATCTATCTATCTATCTATCTATCTATCTATCTATCTATCTATCTATCTATCTATCTATATATCTATCTATCTATCTATCTATCTATCTATCTATCTATCTACCTATCCGCCTACGACTTTAAGCTCTACTGGCCGTTTCGATAATGGTATTGATACCCGAACTGGTGAGGAATAACATGAATGTATAACGAGCATAACAGACTAGTCACAACATAAAAATCATGACAAGTATGTCATGATTGCCATGGTCTACAATTCATGGACTTGATGCTTTCGCGGTGGTTTCGTTCTCATAACATATTGCAAAACTAGTATGGCATGGTATGACTGCATGGCGAGCATAAGTGGCAGCCTCTAACGTGAAAATCATGACATGTATTTCATATAAATCATGACTACACGTCATACACTCATAGCACTATCGCGGTCGCTTCGCTAGCTTCACATATACCACGTTTGATATTTCGTGATATGAATGAATGATGAAGGTATATGACTGACGCAAACACAATATTCATGACATTCGTCTCATGTAAGAACATAACTACATGTTACGCTGATAGTGTGGTAGCGGCTGTCCGCTAGCTTCACATATACCAAGTTGGCTATTACGTGAACTGAATGGAGCCAGACACAAACATGATAATCTTCACATGGAAGTGATATACGGCATAATTTATATGCCTATCGCTGCTGGGGTTGATATTGCAAACGTCAGTGATACCGTAGTTATGAAGTTGAAGTTGAAGTTGAAGTTGAAATTTATTTCACCACAACGATACACCGTGATTTACACAAACAAGAAACAATTTAGGCACGGAAAGTAGGAAAAAAGCTGCGCTATAGCAGCTTGACTAGCCCCACCTCCCTATTATGAGACTATAAACAACACACTGTCATCTTGTCCAGGTAGCTGAGTACGCATAACACTTCTACTCGTGTTTACTGCGTACTACATATTGTCGTGGCAATCTTAAAGTGACATATCAACTGCCCTCATACGTGCTTCACGCATCATAGATTCCTACTGTCCATGGGATCGGGATATTTCTTCTTTCGTTGGGAACCATCTTATCTAGACATCGCAACAAAACCACCCGTAAATAAAGAGCTTTGAACATCAGGAGATGTGGGTATTTGTGTGTTATCGCTCGTCAAGCGTTTTAAACTGAGGATTAGTCCTACTTGATTAGTCCTACTTGGCACTTCTTTGGCTTCTGCTATCCCCATTCCTTTTGTATTTTGTTTTTGTTTAAAACATGTTTTCTCAAGAATATTTCTCGAAGGTCACTGCATTAAATCCTGGTTGCAGCAGCCAGACTTTCGACGGAGACAAAAATGCCCGATGGCCGCGCACGTGGATTTATGTGCTCAATAAAAACAGGTGGTCCTAACTTCCAGAGCCCTTCACTACATTGTCTCTCATTATCATATTATGGTTTCGGGACATTGAATCTCATGAAATATTATTAGAATATGTTTGTAAAAGACATTCTGTTTTTCAGCTGAGAAAAACACCTTATTACGCACCTTATGCTTAAGCTTGAAGTGCATTGTTTGTTCAGTAATCTTCTAGTGGTGAGCGGGCACCTGTGTTGTTGTTTTATGCTTTTTTAGATTCTGTTTATTAGTGCACTTCGTTTTCAGCCCTAAAATAGCATAGTCGTAATCTTGGGTATGAAAGTAATAACATTGAAACTTTTTCCCGTTCAAAAAACTAGCATGCATTAACGGCAGGCCTTAATAAGAAATTATTATTTTAGCCATTCCAACTTGCGATTTATGAGCGGCAGGGTCTCCTCGGGCATAGCGCTTGGCATCTGCTTTGGCATTCAACACC
Organism: Rhipicephalus annulatus; assembly: GCA_013436015.1. Lineage (NCBI taxonomy): Eukaryota > Metazoa > Arthropoda > Arachnida > Ixodida > Ixodidae > Rhipicephalus > Rhipicephalus annulatus. Next base: position 1,009,849 of record WOVY01010515.1, read on the forward strand.
TATTGATTCTTGTGTCAGGAACTGTGACCCTGTGCGTGGTCAGGTCAATGAGCAGCAGTGGCATACAAAACACTTCTCTCATTTATACACGCATCGTTCATCTTTACAAAGACTCTCGTCGCAGTATCTTCTCTGCCATCGCTTAAATCACCTGATGTGGGGTGTTTCTTCGACCGATTTATACTTTCTTTTTCCCGCTTTGGAAGAGCCTTCCGCTGCCCTTTGCTGCTGTCACTTGCTTCGGCATCACTATTACTCAACCCGAGTTAACCTCTCAGTTTCTTCAGTTAAAGTGGCTGATGCAAAAATGACAAACGTGACTTAAAAATAAAAAAACGCAGCATTATACTTCGCTGTTAGAGCTTCCCATAGGTAGCAATTGGTGCCATCAAGTCTACTCGAGAATTCTCATTGATGGGCCTGGTTGGTGCATTCCAGATTAAAAATAAACAGTGCCTAAAAGGGCACCAAAAGAATAAGAAGGCACAGTTACGAGTTTAGCTGGGTACTGGACAGCGTATTCTTTTATCAACATGCTTTTGCACCCGTAAAAGCTAACAAAAAAAATTCCTTCCATATATGTGTGTGAAACCACATCCTCTTCGTTACTGATTTATTATTTGTCTCGCTTACACTGGCGGTGCACGTTTCGTCGGTATACTGTTTCCATTTTTAATTCCTGGCCAGGATTCGGCACTCTTCAATTAAATTTCACTTCGAGGCAAAATTTCAATATTTTCACAACCTATCGGTGTCTTGATGGGAATTCACGTGAGATTGTGTTACGGATAGGTGAGCTATTTGCACCACACTTTGAATCACGGCTCACTTGTGGTCCCTAAAAAATATCGATAGTCGAATTAGAGAGTAAATGTAAATAAAAGCCAATTCTGTGCCCGGAGGAAGCGTAGACTATTTTGATACTTCTATTAGGTGGTGCATGTGTTATCTACTTAAAATATGTATGTCTAGCGCTAATTATTGTTCGCTTCATAGTTGTGGCAGAAGTCATAGTTTACGATGCAACACTACAAATCGACGGCCTTGGCATTTCTCCGAGTGCTTGTGTAGCATAGGTTGTGCTGAACGTGAAAACCCTGGTATATGTGCCTAAGCGCTTTCTAAAGCTGCGTCGGTAATATACAAGGCGTATTAGCTGGAAACATCTACTGAACAACAAGGAGTCATGATTCTGTCGCTTCATCTGCAGCCGGTTGTTGGTGGCGGTGGTGTCGTTGGCGGTGCCTCCTCCCGCGGACCCAGCGCGCTCTGCATAATATGCACGATGATGATAAGCATGATTGTGGCCTCAATGGTGACCTTCTACATTATCAACAAGAACAGGGCGCTCATGGAGGTCACCACTACGTCCACCACACCGCCGACGACGAAGAAGCACGTGCCTTTCTCCCCGAACGACACGGGTGCTCTCGCTGACGCCGAAGAAGACTACTTCACAGGCGACGACGAAGAATCGACAGTCACGCAAGACACGTGACTACCAGTCACCTTGAATGCAGTATTGGCGATCAGCATTGTGTCGTTTTGTGTCTGTAGTTAATAGCAAATCAACTAAGTTAACGGGAAATAAAATTTTGTCTTTATTGAAATACCTTTATAAGCGTTTTATAATGCAGTTATTAAAAAAATTTGAAACGTTTCTGCCGGTATAATACAGATATATTTTTGCGCTTGTTCAAAGAAATTAAGAAGGGTACCAAACGCTCCAGAACAAGGCACTTTACAGTAATCAGGGCCTTTTCGAATGAAAAATGTCCGCATTCACCTGACCCCTGAATGCAGAGATGTTACTTGGCTCGCGGCTTCAACTTGGCTTGAGCAAGTCGGCGTGAAGCAAGCAGCGGACTTCAAAACGCCCAAGTCAGCCTTCGTGTTTAATAGATTCTCAGGCTGTCTTGCTTGGTCAAGTCAAAAACTAGCTTCAAAGTAGAAACACGCTGCTCGCCTGCAAACGATGGTAATAATGAAGTTGTTCGTATAAGGCATGTGTTACAGAAAAAAAGACCACATGTTTTAAAATAACTATAAAAACGGAGAGCCACAAGAATATTTTTGCCATTTTACGTCTAACAAGCGACACGTGGTGCCTGCCGCCAAAGCGATGCACAGTGTTGCTTCTGAAAAGCGTTCATTGCCCGCTGGCTTTAGTGGCCACCCAAGTGCGGCACGTTTCTCCACGGTTGCTTGTTTGGAGGCGAAGCAAGCATCACGTTGGGTTCTTTCGTCGTTTTTGTTTTCCAATCGAACGCCACGGCATATATTTTTGCTGACCTGGCTCACGAGGTGACGCGATTTTCACAATATTTGCCTGTTTGTTCGCCTGTGTGCATGCCTGTAGTGGGCTAGGTCGCAGTTATATATGAAAAAAAAAACAAGTTTTGAGAACAAATGTGATTCGTATCCTTTTGTTGAGCTTGGTAAACAAGAGCAAAAGCGGGGGTCAGGACATTGCCCTCAGCAGAATTCTGTATCGCGGAGTGCAGTAGTGTCTCGCTGCATGATGGTGAAGCAGATAAAAAAAAAACCGTGATAGGGGCACCTCTTCTTTATGTGTGTGGAATTTTACGTAGCGTTGTGCTACAAACGATGCCTTTCTGAGCGAGAAACAGCGCCTTAGACGGGAAGAAAGGATAGACGAGGCACACAGGCACAGCGCCGAGTAAATTTTGTACTGAAAGAGACGGAAAATGTCGTTGTGTTTTAGAAAAAAAAACAGAAATAGCCTTTGCGGTTACAGAACACTTCGGTGTCATCACTACGGGGGCTATTATTACGCACGTGTATGTAGTCGACACAACGTTTACGCCAGGGAACTCAGCAACTTCATTAAAGTCCCGCATAACAACAGAAAGTGCTGCCGGTTGCGGAAAGCGCATCAGCATCGTGTACAGGTGCTTTGCGACGAGTAGCGTTACTTTTCCTACTGCACGGCCAACTGTCGACTACGGAATGCGGATGAGATTCCCGGTGACTGTTTGGAATATGCCAGCGCCGTAAAACCCGGGAGCCATCAGTAGCTGTAAAAGTGGATGCACAGGCTGTCCTCGGCTGTCCCCACTTTCACGGAGCGGCAACATAGCCAGCAGCTGCTGCACGGCGTTACTCGTGAATCTTTATCGAGCGTGGAATCGTTCCTCGTCGTACAACTCCATCGGATTTCCTTGGTCACGTAAAGCGGGTCCAAGAATCTTCGCGCCTCAGAAAATGCTACGCTTATGGCAAGGCAAGCAAACTCAAACGTGGCCAACCTCCGCGCGACGTCCATTCGAGAGGTGGCCATGTTGGAACAACGCGTGAAGTTGCTTGCAAGCTATCCCCGCAGCTGACTTGAAACTTGTCCTGACTTCCACCGAGCCAAGTCGCCTTCAAGTCGTGCGCAAGTTTGAAAACGTTTTATGGTGACCGGCAATACCGTCTTGAGTCAAAAACGAGTCAAGTACAAGTGAAGTAACATCTCTGCATTCGGGGGTAATAATAATGAAAAAATGAATCTACTTTAAGTTTTCTATAAGCTCAGTACCCGAATTACTACGAACAGTGCCTGAAAAATATTGCAGAACATTGACGAGCAAACGTTTTTGTAGATTTGGCTACAAGGCCTCAGTTCGCCGAAGCATCTGACGCAAGTGACAGAGAGGGCACTCATCTAGCACGTAAATTATAGGCGATTCTGCGGCGCCTGCCATGAGGTAGCTGAATATGGTTTATTCTTTTCACCTAGTGGAGGCAGCAACATAATGTTTGTGATTTTGAACGTCTACATACCATTATAGGTATAGAACGTGTTAGTTATAGAATACGGATATTTCAGAAATAGCCGCATTCCGGTTTACTTAAGTTAGCTTAGATTAACTTCGACTAGATTGCGTCGAATTTTATAAACACTGTTATCAGTTTTTGAGCTCCTATTTTCGAAGTGGGCTTGATTTGCTCCTAGGGAGCGGGGAGGCGCTAAAGCTCGCGGGCGTCACGGCCACCACCGCTGTGTGCGCATCGTGCTGGTGTTTGGTGGCACTGTTTCTTCGTCACGGATTTGAATATCTTTGCATACAGACAAACAATGGAGTCTTTGAGAGTGACACTGATGACAGTTTTGTTCTTAATGCAAGCCTCAACCAGTACCCTTCGAGGTAAAGCAAAAGCTTGTCATGGTATTCCTCGCAATATCCATAAAAAATGTCCTGTTCCTTTTAGCGTTTCTCGTCTCGTGAGGCTTTGGAGGCGATGAAGACCACTTCACAATGGCCCAATTCATTTTGTATTCGACTTTCTTATTATACACAAATTTTTTGGGCTGAATTCTCAGCTCTTACTTCGGCCCTACGTAGGCTACGTTATCCAAACCTTCGTGGCTTCTGAGTGTACTGGATTTCGTAGCCTCGCATTCTCACACAATTTTTTATTGTGTTCTGCTTTAAATACTCCTACAGAATCATATTTCTTGACTATTGCGACTACTTGTTCCTCATGAGTTTCACAGCCCACAATTATTTTGGGTGGTGGTCAGAAAAGAACAAATTAAATTAGGTTTCGGTCACGTTAAACGATCATTTATTTATTTATTTTTTTGAATACCATAAGGACCCAGGAGCATTACATGAGGAGGGATTATTAAGGAGTGGAATACAATCACATTCTAGCCATTCAACAACTAATAAAGGAAAACTAGAAACACAATGCAAAAACAACATTTCACAAATAACGATAACATCTAGATAATTTATTTGATTTGTTCGGTTTCTCAAATGAACGCAATCAAGGATGCCATGCAGTATACTGAAATACAATGAAGTGATTTACTGAAAAGTATTATCGTGCCAGAGAAAGGAGCAGGGCGCTAGCTTAAAAGAGGGATCATTGTTGATAGTTGCGATGTTTAATGGCAGTGAATTTCCTTGATCTATTGATAGTGAACGATGTGAATTCCGTTATTTTTCACCATGAAAAGAAAATGATGTGACTTTATTGGTGTGGTCTAACCTAGGCGATATGTGGTGTGCGAGTAAAATATGAGATTGCGAAAAAGGCGTTCTGCCATGGTAGAGGGTGTGAAAGAAGGAAAACCGGGCAAGTGTACAAGGCAAGGCGAGTGATTGTATATTAAGATTGCTTTTTAGATTTGTGACACTTTGAAATCAAAAGTAAAGAGATGGGATAAACCAGGCTTCTTTGTTTTTAACCTCTTCTAAGTGATTAGACCAGGGGACATGACGGGGATGCCAAATAATATTTGCATAATCTAATGAAGATTGAATTAGTTTATAGACCTGCGTGGTGTCCCAGTTTGCGAGTTGAAGTAGTCCTTTCCCTGAAGGGTTCTGTCTCTCCTTTCAGTCACGGAGTTTGTCGCTCCTGTAAGGTACAGACAGTATGCCATGTCGGTGCTTCCTCCTAGTCTCGCTGCATCACCAGACTTTCTGCACCTTTTGTTCCCTTGGAGCAGAAAATAGTGTTAATGAAGACAGGCAGAAGTTGAGTCACCAGAATGCGTTATAGAATCCCAGATAATAATTTTTACATCCACAGAGCCGGCCTCGTGATCTTCCTTTTTTTTCCTCCTATTGCAACACGAAACACGGAGCTTGGTGAGCTGCCTACATTTTTCCTCACACAAAAAATGAAGTATCGAGATCACAATGCGGCTACGTGGTCTACCAGTTACGTCGGCTGTTATCATTTGGGATCTGTGTGCTGGGACACTTGGACAAGAATATTTTCATTGCTGTCGAAAACTTTTTATGCCGCTCAAATATATTTGCTAGTCGTATCAGCCGCTAATAATTTCTCATTATGTCTTCCTAGTCAAGAAACCTTCGGTAATTGCGATGCTCTGCAAAATAGGGTAAGCAATAATTACAAACCTTCATTGTAATTTCACCTCAAACCTCTTTTAACCCTAATAATAATAATAATAATAATAATAATAATAATAATAATAATAATATTAATAATAATAATATTAAAAATAATAATAATAATAATAATAATAATAATAATAATAATAATAATAATATATATTAATAATAATAATATTAATAATACAACCAGTGTGTATGATCCGCCACACCCTTAACCGACCTCCCTGAGTAAGTAGGTGCCAATATTATACGGAGCTTCATAATCATCACCATCAATTTAGTAAGCTGTTCCGCTTTCTCACACGGTACGTTTTAATCAAACTAGGCGAAGCTGGTCAGGTTGGCAGCGATCTAATCCTGATGGGACGTTCAAGGGTAGCGGGGCAAGGAGTCGTGAATCCCCGAAGAAAAGGAAAAGCCTCAAGGGAAAGGTTCAGAGTCGCCTGACTATAATATGCCTGAGGATGGGAAGCAGCATACCTGAAAGACCATGAGCAGAACGTCACTCTGCTAGCAAAGACTGCGCTAATACATTAAGCCAAGTATGTCAAAGAATACGGTAATACATTTAGCAGGGTATGTAACTGGCAAGGTTCTGGAAGCCACACATTGCACTGAATGCAAGAAAGAAGTAGTAGGTACACAGGATTCCTTTTTTTTTCAGGTGTTGTTGGTGTGGAGAATTAATACACGAGCGGGAATTTTGTTTGTCCCATAAAAGAAAAAAAACTTTGCATGTTTGAACAGTGTGAGTACGTCATCTGCCAGGAATCTAAAAATCTTTTATTTTGACCTCTTTTGGAGAGTCTTGAATGCACTTACCCACAAAGGCACCATCTTTCTTGGGGGTGAACAACTCTGCACTGAACATACTTCAGAGTTGATTCACATCTACTTATTTACTAGGATACACCTCATTGCAAAGCAAAAGTGCCGAGGTATTGGCAGTGCCAACAATGTACACGGGGGTAAAAATGGGCCATACCTGTGTGAAATTCGAATGCTCCAGGCAAGTGAGGTTTAATAAACATTTAACTTTCTTTTAACAAAAAAACTGGTATATATTTATGACGTAAATGTGCGATCTTCCCAAGTGGTCTTACACCAATATATTGATATTTTACTATTTTTTCCTAGAAACACGTTTTTTATTTTAGTGGTTCTAAATAGTTTTTTCGTTTTTAATTATCTTAAAAACATACCATGAGTGCAATTTTGCTTTACACATTTAAAAACTTTGTGAATCAACCCGTATGTTGTAGCACCGTTCTTTTTGCTGATCAACGGCTGATTCTATCACTAAAAAAACAACATCAAACAAGGAACGAAGCAATATGGAGCAATAAGAAAGGAGCGATACGACAAATTAAGGCGAACAGTTAAACAATTCGCTTGCTACCGCATCTAGCTTTCTTCACATGCTCAGTAGAATGACACGTGGTTAGATCGATGATTTCGGGAGTGCAGCCCAGCTCCCAAACCGAAAGTGTACCTAGTCACACCTAACATTCATCAATTACGAACTCCTATCACGTACAATTTCTGATCATCATCAAACTTATTGCGTGAGCATAGAAAGATTTAATACCAGTAATAATGGCAAAATGAACAACAATGTTTATAACCATAACATTTCAAAGTCCGTTAAATGACCACCGCGGCGGGCCAGTGATTAGGGTGCTCGGATGTTGAGTCCTAAGATTGCGGTTTCATTCGCTACCGCGGCACTCACAATTTGATAAAGGTGAAATGATATAGGCCTGTCTCCTGTGTGATTTCAGTGCACGCTAAAGGATACCAGATGGTCAAAATTTCTGCGGACTTCTAGTATAGCGTCTCTAATATCCATAACTTCATTTTAGGGCGTAAAACCTCCGGTAATATAAGCTATTTATTGGTTGATTGATTTATATCTGGTGTTCAACGTCCCAAAACAACCATATGATTATAAGAGACGCCGTAGTGGAAGGCTCCGGAAATTTCGACCACCTGGGGTTCTTTAACGTGCACCCAAATCAGAGCACACGGGTCTACAACATTTCCGCCTCCATCGGAAATGCAGCCGCCGCAGCCGGGATTTGATCCCGCAACCTGCGGATCAGCAGCCGAGTACCTTAGCCACTAGACCACCGTGGCGGGACTATAGGCTATTCACTGAACTGCCGTGATATTCAGTGAATCTGTATTACCGAAAAGAAAATCAAGCCCGCAAGCTTAAGGGGGGGGGGGTGCTGCGAAAAGAAGCAATCCCCTATAGTGGGGTAGTGGGTTCAAGCCAAATGTAACGGGTCAAGAATGCAGACAAGCAAAAAGCAGAAGAAGAACAGCAGGTAAGGTTGGTTGCTCGGCGTCGCTCGGGTTGATCTTGATAACGCCTTTGCGCCCTTAACAGCCACGCGAAACCGCTTACCTACCTCTGCAGGTCCGTTCCAGTTCCGGTGCTATGATGCGCCGAGTAGACCACGCAGCGTCCATGCCCCGTTTCTGTCTGAAAAGGGAAGCTGGCGTCTCTCGGCTCATGATGATCGGATCCCCATCCACACCACCGAAGCACTAAACGCGGGTGGTTGGAACCTATAGCCGACTCCTGAGGGGGAACGTCAGTCACACTGCCCGACGGGAATTGACTCAACCAGCCTTTTCTTCTATGTCATATCTGCAAAAGCAGTGTGACACCAGTAAATGCAAGCAATAGTAATAAATACAGTGCATTTTTGCTCTCACAGGAAGTCCTGGCCAAGCTTGCTCGGCTACAATGGCATCACGTCCATGTGCACTTCCTCTCTCAGAAAGTGTCTGTTCCATAATCGTGATGGCCTCGTCACCTTAAAAGGACATCGTCAACAATGACTAAATAAAGCAAATCGGGCACGCGAAAACTCAAGTGGCTTCTTTATGTTGCGCGGCTGTAGTAATATTACCTTCTTGCCATGTCATACTAGTTTCTAACAAAAGACAAGAAACTGCCATCAATTTAGAAATTGCTTTTGCTTAACGCGAGATTACTTTGAACTGAAGTTCAAATTAGAAAATAGCCGCTAGAGGTCTGTTATTTCAAATTCCCCGAATTCGTTTTGTATATCGGCTCAGTTATCTTCGGTGTATTGTTATGAAGTGATTTATGAAGTTGAAGGAAAGTGTAACATTTACGGCTTAACGAGACCTTAAATTTACATTAATTATCGCCAGGGTCTCGCTCTGTCAGACTTTATGCCCCGAGATGGTATGCGAGAAAATATAGGTCAGCTGCCATTACACATGTGCGCCGGTAACAAAATTGCCGGCGGCAGCGCGGCAACGGCGTGGCATCCATTGAATTGGCGGCAGCCCGGCGCTCGCACGGGGTGGGGTCAAGAGTTGGTGGGTAACACAGCTTGTCCTTGTCCCATAAAGGTTTAAGAAAATCGTCTGTAATCTTGAAAGGGCGAAGTATATAACGTGATATCATCATCGTCATCATCAACAACAACAACAACAGCAGCAGCGGCGGCGGCGGCGGCACCGCTGCTGCTGCTGCTGCTGTTGTTGTTATTGTTGTTGTTGTTGTTGTTGTTGTTGATGATGACAATGATGATGATGATGATATCACCCGCTTTGTTCTCTTATCCTCTCTGCTCTTTTCTTGTCTTTTATGGTTACTCCTACCACCAGCTGTGTGGTGCTAGGCCGTTGTTCTTGGTGTTCCTGTCCGAGTCCGTTCCTGCAGTAGCTCGACCCTTCGGACTCTTTCGGACGGTGGTTTGGCTGAGCCTTGGGTGAATTTGACCTGTTGAAACTAGCTGACGTTGCATATTACTTCTTTAAGAAATCAAATTAGTGCTAATGTCTAATTTGTCTCCTGGCCAAGGGCACATCCCTCGGTCAGCCTCCTTGCGTAATGATGTATTGCCATGGGAATATTTTTTCCGCAGTGATGTTGGCAGCATCCTTGTTGCGCTGGTGCCCTCGAGTGGTTCATTTACTAGGCTCAACAACCCGAAGGCGATACAGGTGGAAATGCAGGCCATGACGCCGCACTTCCAGCTGAAAAGTAATGTTCGTCAGTTCGGAAGAGGTGGTTTGGTATGCAGATAGTCAGATCCTTCATGCGTTTCTGACATCCTAAAATGCCATACATTTGCTTCGGTCCCGGTGATTGCGTTTATCCCGCCTCATTCAGCTTACACTAAGGGATTTGTATGAGGAGTCGACTCTAGAATAATGCCCGCTGCGCCTAGAGAAAAGCTGTCTGATGCTGGGGTCATAGCTGTGTACTGATGCAACCGATTAGTTAAAGGTGAGAAAGTCCCCACTGAGTCGGATATTGCTTCCTTTGCCGGCACTTCCTGTCCATTCGAGCTGAAAATATGGCCACTCAATTTCAGAGTCAAACGTCTCGCTTCTCGTCCTCTACAATGTCAAAACTGTTGGCGTTTTGGGCACAGTTCAGGGGGCTGTAAATCTAATTCACGTTGCCGCATCTGTGGCGATACTGATCCATCAGAAAATCACGTGGCCGATTACCTAAACTGCATCGCAAGGCCCTGTAAAACGCAACTTCAAGAAATCATAGACAGACGTCGTTGCTCGCGGCGAGAAGCAATAATAGATGTTAAGGATAGGTTCTCTGGATATGCAGGAGTCGCGCCGAAGCACGAACAACTAAGTGAGACGAAGATTCTGAATCTTATTGAGGCTGCAGTAGAAAAGGCGATGCCGAAAGCGCTGGAACACATAGTTTCAAGCGTAAGGGAGTGCATCTCTCAAGTGTTTTGCTCACAGATGACACATCTGGTTTCTGCAGTAGCAAGACAATAGCCAAGTGGCACCTTGTGCAGTGGAAGAGATGCTAAATTTAGCCCTACAGCGGCAATCCCAAGAGGAGAAAACCCCAATTTTGTATATGCCTTCTACGTCGACCCACGCGGAGGATCAGAACGAAATGGACGTATGCCAAGATTTCAGGCGTCAGAAGTGCACTGGATCTCCTGTAAAATCTCTTTTCCCATACACAAAACCTACAGAGGGCAGTGGAAAGGTATTTCAATAAAGACAAAATTTTATTTCCCGTTAGTTTAGTTGATTTGCTATTAACTACAGACACAAAACGACACAATGCTGATTGGCAATACTGCATTCAAGGTGACTGGTAGTCACGTGTCTTGCGTGACTGTCGATTCTTCGTCGTCGCCTGTGAAGTAGTCTTCTTCGGCGTCAGCGAGAGCACCCGTGTCGTTCGGAAAGAAAGGCACGTGCTTCTTCGTCGTCGGCGGTGTGGTGGACGTAGTGGTGACCTCCATGAGCGCCCTGTTCTTGTTGATAATGTAGAATGTCACCATTGAGGCCACAATCATGCTTATCATCATCGTGCATATTATGCAGAGCGCGCTGGGTCCGCGGGAGGAGGCACCGCCAACGACACCACCGCCACCAACAAACGGCTGCAGATGAAGCGACAGAATCATGACTCCTTGTTGTTCAGTAGATGTTTCCAGCTAATACGCCTTGTATATTACCGACGCAGCTTTAGAAAGCGCTTAGGAACATATACCATGGTTTTCACATTCAGCACAACCTATGCTACGCAAGCACTCGGAGAAATGCCAAGGCCGTCTATTTGTAGTGTTGCATCGTAAACTATGACTTCTGCCACTTATTAAGGAGAGTATTTTAGAAGCTGCCATTGCTGAAGTGTTTCACTCGTCAACATAGATACCTTGAAAGTAGTACAGTGAAATTGTAGGTCTTTGATTTCTGCTTCTACTGACTTACTTTGCTTAATTAATCAGGTATATCCGGATATAATCACAATACAAGATACCAGGCTTAACCCCATTAAGAATTATCATTTAAACAATTTTAGAGCATTTTGGTAACTCCGTCCATCACTAGGAGGTGGTCTAATTATACTAGTCTCGAATACATTTTGCCGCTTAGTGAGCATATCTTTTCAGCTTATGTCCACACACTGTGAAAGTTTCGGCAATAGACTTCTGTCTGCCAGGGCACCGCCCTTTTTCACTTATAAACGCATATTTTCCAAAAGGTTTGCATAATACTCAACAATTAGATGCTGCCTTAGCTAATTGCAAGAGTGACTTCCTTCTGACTGGTGATTTCAACTCACATCTTGTTTCGTGGGGATTTTGAACAGACCCTTCTGATACTCTTCTGTGGGATTGAATTATGAATAAAAACCTTACCTGCCTAAACGAAAGACAGCCTACTTTTAATTTTAGCCGCTGTTTGAAGAACGGTGTTTTCCCGGATAAAGTAAAAGTTGCGAAAGTAGTGCCAGTATTTAAAATGGGTGATACCCTCAACATGTGCAATTACAGGCCCATATCTGTCCTTCCCTTCCTGAATAAAAGTTTGGATAAACTAATTGAAATAAGAATATCTAATATTTAAGCAAATTTAACATACTTTCTCCTTTGTCAGCTAGGTTTTAGGGCTGGTCTTTTCACTGATACTGCAATTGCTTGTTTCACTGACAAAATCAGATCATTCATTGATAATGGTAACATCGCAGGATCTGTCTGCGTCGACATTACTAAAGCATTTGACAGTATTGAACATTTCATCCTATTTCGCAAACTCCAGTACTATGGCATAAGTGGTCCCGCATTACGCTATTACAGAGCTTTCTTCTTAAAGATTTCAGGTGGTCTCGGTCGAAAATTTCACATCCAGTCCCAACCCTATTACAAGAGGTGTTCCGCAAGGTTCAATTTTCGGTTCGTTATTATTTTTATTATTTATAATGGATTTACCACGTTGCCGTAATTATTCTTCTTGTTTACTTTACGCTGATGACACGACTGTCTTTTCTCATAACCTAGATTTAGCGACTCTCGTGTCAAGACTTTAGGCTGACCTTAATTGTATTGTATTGTTGACTGGTGCAACTCTAATGGACTGTTGATTATTCCTTGCAAAATTGTTTTATGCTTTTTATTCACCAAACAAAAAACTAGCATTCATTTTTTACCTTTATGTGAACTCAGTAAATATTTCTTTAGGTGATTATACGTCATTTTTAGGAGTTATAATGGACACACATCTGAAATTTCAGCAACATATCAATTCTGTTTGTAAAAAGATTTCGTACGGTATCAGGGCATTGGCCAAGTCACGAATGTGATTTAACATCAAAACTTTGAAGGCATTGTATTATGCATTCATACACAGTCATCTCATATTGCATTACATCATGAGGTAATTTATATTTGGTGAACATTTGGCCGTTAAAGAGATTGCAAAAACAAGCAATTCGACTCATAACTTTCGCATCACGTCAAGCGCCATCACATGAGATTTTTCGCCAGCTTGACGTATTACTTATCTCCCAAATGTACGTTTATAATGTGTGTGTTTTGTTTTTCAAAATTTTCCACCCGTACCCTCACTGTCGACATATTCCTATTACCTTGTTGGATAACTCCATAACTCTAGATTCGCGGTCGCCCATAACCTGTTAAAACCTAAAGTTCACACTAATTATGGAAAAATGAGCATTGTTTTTCATCAATTTCATTATGGAATTCTATATCACATGACGTGAAAGACCTAATTCACATACATGTTTTAAGAGAAAATTGAAAAAGTCTCTATTAACGTATAACTGCTAAATTTGGTTAAAAAAGTTCGAAATGTTCCGCGACTAGCTCTTTCGTTATTCATAATTTAGCTTTTTCATCGTATTAACATGGGAGGTCCCGCCTGTGGTTTACTACCTTGGGACCTCTTCCAGCATACTTATTCACAATGTACACTTCTGATGCTAATAAAGAACATTGATTGATTGATTGTTTGATTGATTTATTCGAGGACGGACACGATCGGTAATAAATCTCACGTTTTGCAGCTCAAGTGTTTCAATAAAGTCTTGGAAAAACAATTGATTTCTCTTCAATCAGTGACTATCTTCCTGTATACTTTGAAATCTCACGTGCTGTAAAATCTAATGAAAGGACAGAGAAACATTGATCAATTACAAAAAATTTAAAGACTGCTTGCGTTCGAAAATTAGGGCAGTGTCCAGTGGTCAAAATGAAGACCTCAGCAGAAATGGCTGTTCCACTTTAAAAATCTCCATGAACGCTTCAGAATTTGTAATTGCTTCGTCGTCAACCAAAAGTGCTCAACCTAGTAGATGGTGGAATAGTGAGTGCACACAAGACTATAGAAGAAGAAAAGCTGCATGGAAAAAGCTTATATGTAATCAGAGTCCAAAAAATTGGAAGGATCATCAGTTCACAGCGGCAACATTTAAG
>WOVY01010517.1:0-15436 GCA_013436015.1 Rhipicephalus annulatus
TGTATTTTTGTAAACTTGTAGTTTAGATTTTTTTTATGGTTGGAGGGGCCAGTCAAGCTGTGAATGCAGGCTTTTTTCCCTTCGCACCAAACCACGTATACAGTGTATTTTCGTGTACTTGTCACGTGGTTAACTAACTCAAACTCAAACTCAAAACTTTCGGCAGCACACGCGCTCACACTCAGTCATAGTCCAGTCTTGTCTTTCGCGGTGTGTGACATTGCTGTTACAGCCGCTTGTTCAAGTCCGTGTCGCGTAGGAATTTTAACAGAGCTTTTGTCGCCTTCTGTTGCAATGTCTTCTCTCGGGCACTTGACAGAATAGTGCACAGACATTGGCTGTTGTCGATGCGCGCAAAAATGGATGCCAGTGACTGTCTCTGGATGGCATACAGCGGACAGTCACACAGGATGTGGTGTAGCGTCTCTTCGCAATGACAGGCATCGCAGAAGCGTTGTCGGCCATTCCTATGACAAAGGAGTAAGATTTTGTAAATGCCACTCCTAGCCATAAGCGATGAAGAAGGGTGGCTTCTCTTCGGTCGAGTCCAGTGGGCAGCGGAGAGCCATCAAAGAGGGCAGGTGGTGTTGACGATTCGCATCGATGCTTGGTGGGCACCATAGTGAAACGTGATTTCACGCGCAAGTCGTCGAAGATTACTGGCAGCATCGCTCCGCGAAAAGGGTATGGCTTCTTCTCGTGTTCCTTCAAGGGCTGCCCGCGCGGCAGTATCGGCATGTTCGTTCCCTATGATGCCGCAGTGACTTGGCAGCTGAAACGTCACATGATCCCCTTCTCTTGTGAAGTGTGGAGGAGGCATCGAATTTTGAAACAAGCTGTTTGTACGGACCGCAACGTATTGCTGAGAGCACAGATTGTAGGGCAGCCCTTGAGTAGCTGAAAATCGACCATTGTTGCGGTGGTTCCTGATTGACAACACAAAGTGCAGCACGCAAAGCAGCTAGTTCCGCTGTTGTAGATGCCGTGGAGTGGTCAGTCCTAAAGCTGATGGTAACACATCTTGCTGGGACAACTACTGCAATGCTTCGCATTTAATATTGTGAGATGAGCAATGCGTGCGTGTGGGCGTGTCCACCCTCTCTATATCTAAAGTTTATTGGATCTTGTGGTACCACTCAAGTCTCGTGATGCTTTTCAGGTCGCGTGCAGTAGTTTATTCGTGTTTTGGCCCGCAAGTTATTACTGAAATATTTTGAATTTCTTCTTGAAGCTTTTCGGCATTGTGATTGCCGTGCATGGGTTACAAATGACTAACGATAATTGCGAATCAACCTAACCTTATTTTTTGGTCAATGAGAGAAGCATAGTGGGAGGGGTGGCTTTATTGTTAGTCCCCTAATTCCGCGTTTTCACCGGACCGCCTAACATTATCTTTGTTTTCTTCGGGCCCTCTTTAGTTTGTTTTTTCGGGCCCCTCATACTTTAACGTGTATTTCTTTACATCTCCAAATTATTTTTTTCGTGAATCATCGCGGCATTACTAAAAAAGCGCGATATGTCCGCAGAACTCAAATAACAAAGATATTATACGTTAAGCCTTATTATTTTGTTTTCGTTCTACTTCTTTATATTATGAAAGTGCCGCGAATCCTATACAAGAGATTCTAACTCTTACTGAGCGCATTACCGATCATGATTTTCTTGCTTTTCTTGAGGAATACTGTGGTTATGGGGTCGTTTAAAAGCACGTAATAAACTTTTACGTAGCATAGGCTACTACGAATATGAATATGCTGATGACACTTTCTTTTATCCTATTCGTACTTACGTCATGGCTGTAAGCGTCTGCTTATATGTAAATATTCGTGTTTCTTTATATGTTGATTTTTTCAATTTGTCTGGGGCAGCACAATGTACGAAACTTTTTTACTAGAGGGAAGGGGGAGCAGGGTTTAACCATACTTCATTTGTTCATACGTGTAGTTTGTATGTGTGCGCGTACATAAAACACATGCATCCACGCACTCCTGCCTAGGCCAGGTCCGTACAATTTTCGCAGCTGTAGTTAGTTTTGATAGTAAGAGGTGTTCATAGCACTACCATGGTTCTGATGCTTGAGAGAACTGAAAGATGTAGCTTTATTATTTATCGTCCCGAAACGGTGATAGGATCTTTTTCACACAAGAAAAAAGTGTTGAGGCTTGATAAGGACAAAAAACAACAGTACTTTCAATGTAATTATTTCATTTTTCGTTCTTTGTTTTGATTATCTCCACAGTGAATATAACATTATATTGTGCATGCATATACGTACCTTGTATTGTTATGATCTTGACATCTGCATTCGTTTGTAGGTAAAGTTTGCAGATTTGCACAGCATAATTTTTTACATTTTAATCGGGACATGCACATGCGTTCACACATTATATTGAGGTGTTTGTGTTATTAAAGAAAACTTATTTCTTATTGATTCATGAAGAGTACACAATAAGTATCCAAAGATGTTTATATTCGTAGACACATTACAAAATATATCATAAGATTGATTTGCAGCGCATGTTTGATTACAAATGAACTGCGTCGTATTTTGCAGGTATGTTTCTTGCTATAGGCCACCACTCTATCAATGACAGGAATATTTCACTTTTCTCGGAATTTATTACAGGCTCAATATTTTCGGAGTATTTTACATGACTCAATTCTACAAATTGACTACGAATTGAGTACCAATTGAATTATTACAAGTTTGGTTACTGTGATTCGTTTTGTGGTGGCAGCTATAAAACTCCGACGACAGAAAGACTCATGAAAACATACGATTGACGACATCACTGCCGTCTATTCCTATATTTGCTCGAGTACAAGTCTTTGCTCGTATTATACACTGCACCATGATTCAGAAGCACAGCCTCAGAGGTAAGGGACTTGGACAATGTCGGTAAAGAGAAGTTTACATAGTTGCCACGCTGAGCAATAACACCTTCACATTTAGGATATTCTTTTGGCCAAGAGTTTTACTAAGCACACAGTGCTCTAGTAGATGCCTCAAGGCCTTCACGTGCACTTCGGTGACGTCAGGATGGTAACCTATATTGGAATGAGGGGGTTCTGACCCCCACCAGATTTTTTTGTAATGCTTTAGCTTTTCGGGTGCTACAAAAAGTATCTCCGCGCTTTCAGATCGACCAACGTTGCCAAAGTTAGCCGATTACAAAACCCAGGCGGGTATGCTTTAATTCGTCACTTATTTCTTCGTGGTATCAACTTCCAAGACAAGCACGCTCCATGAATGACGATGGCACGAAACGCAGACCAAAGCAGCAACTCAATTACACAAAGCATAAATCTGCTACTTCAGGTGCTTATTAGCAAACCAAAACACATGCAGATATTGAGACACACACACAGACACACACACACAGACACACACACTGAAAGGTCATATATAATATATATATATATATATATATATATATATATATATATATATATATATATATTATATCTATATATATATATACGACGTTTAAGTAAATATTTCCTAATTCAACTGCAACATTTTAGCAGCCACCACTACACACTACATTTTTTTGTTTGTTTTTTGCTTTTTGGAGGTCGTTAATTTGTGGAGTGTGAATTCTTATAGCTTAAATGTAAGCATTTTGACAGAAATCTGTCGGGCTCGGTAGAAGTTTAAGAACTTGGGAAGCTTCGTAGAGGGCCGGGGTGTGAGGAACGACTTGGTACTTCCTCAGGATCTGTCTGTGTTGTAACAAAACATATCCGTGTCTTGTTTTGCCAAAACTGTGTTTCTCCATTTCCAACACGTTTCCGAAGCCGTGAACGTATACAGAGGAGATTGTTCCTAGATAGCGGTTCAAGTTTGTTGGCGTGTTGTAAATGTGTCAGGACTCGCGCAAGGACTTCCTTCAGAAATTCCTCGCTGTTTCTAGAACAGAAAAGCTGTAGAAATCGATCATATGGTCGGGCTGCTCAAGGGCTCTGCAAAAGTGCCGCGTTGCACTTGTGCCTTCCTGACGTCGTTCTTAAGTTGGCGTAATCTTAACGAGTGGGAGCGGAAGTTTATTGCTGCCCGGCAAGGCGCACGTTAGCGCTCAGCGGCTGACTCCCTCGTCAGGAACGCGAGTCCAAGCCTTTCGGCCGCTCCACGGGCTTTCTGAATGCAAACATTCGCTTTTGCCCACGTAGCTGGCTGGACACTCTGAACACGGCAACTTGCAGGCTACTCGCTGGTGTTGCTTCTTCCTTCGGCCGTGGTAGCAAGCGGGTGAGAATCGAAGCAGGCTTGCGAACAACCTCGACCCCTGATTTTCCGAGAATCGCGGAGAGCTCTTGACTGGCGCCCGGCACATATGGGATGACAATGCGCTTGGCTGGCTTCAACTATTTTTCGGCCACTGCGGTGACCAGCGAGGGAAGGTTATCGCGTAGTGTGTCGAAGTGGTTCTTGAAAGAGAAAAGAAGAGAAAGTGAGCCCCGTTATTGTCTGCTTCATGAGCGACACCGCCACAGTAGCTCACAAGGGATGGGGGTGAGGAGGGATAAAAAGGATAGGAGTAAAGATGTGGGAAAGCCGAAGAAGGAGAAGAGAAGAAGAGACGTGTGGTGGTAAGCCACAGCGAGCGAGGACAAACCGAGGGGATAGAAGAGATAGGAAAGATGGAGCACGGTCACTGGAGTCCGAGGACGGGGCGCACCTGCGAGAGCTCCTTTCGGCGTCGGTGGATGGCGTAGAACAAGTCCAGTAAGTCAGAGCTGCACTGTCGTCGGAGGTGGAAGGTCGTCGGCGGCAGGAGATGACGTAGGGCGAGTCCAGTCGGCCAGAGCCACGCTGACGCGGGAGATCGCAAGCGCGCGGAGCGCGCGAGCGCACGACCGGTCGGCCCGAAATCCAGCAAGCGAGTCGCGTAGTGTGTCTTTCACGGGTCCCTCTACACGGTACAGTGATCGTTTTCTACCTATGGTGACGCCTGCTTAAATAGCAAAAACGCAGGCAAAAAACGGAAAAAAAACAAGAGCTATCTAAATGCACAACGCTGGGTAATATTTTTGTCAGTTTGTACCTCTAGAGGGGGCGTCACAAAAGTGTAAAGAGTGATTTTTTCGTTGATAAATGTAAAACCAGGTTGCCGAGATGTATTAATAAAGGTAAGCTAACTGAAAAAAAAAATGTTTGGAGTGATTTATATTGTTGTATACCATAATTGAAAAAACAAATGCCGTAGGTAAATATTGTGTTACTGTGTTGCTTTCTGGCACTAAAACTCAGCTGTTCCTCCAGTAGTTCGTCACGTACACCTCAGCACCAAGAATGTAACCCTACCATCTGTGATCAATATTTTAATATGAGCATTTAGTGTGTTCACCTACCTGTACGGTGAACAGTTTGAAAAAAAAAAAGGCAGGGTTATCAACAGAATGCTATTCTAGTTCCATGATGCATTTTATTGTCGCTTCCCTTTGTAACATTTACAAACTAGACCACTTCGGGCGCTTTAGCACTGTGCGAAGAAATGCGAATTGTATAGCATTATTATATAAACGATCGTTAATGCTGAGCTTAAGAAAAAAAAGCAGATTTTTACTGGCGCACACGAGAACACTGTGGAAGCAACGATGCTTGTGGCCTACCCCAACTCCTTTCATTTACTCTACCTCTTCCTCAGTTTTCTTTCTCCCTTCTTGCTACATCAGTCTATCGGCTCGTTATATATATATATATATAATATATATATATATATATATATATATATATATATATATATATATATATATATATATATATATATATATATATATATCTCAATGCTTTGTTTCCGCTTAGCTGACACATGTGTTCCAAGTTCGGAGAGGCCGTCGGGCCAGGCTGGAAATGAAGTTTAAACACTCTGCCGTTGAAAATAAAATGCTACATGTATAAATCATGTAATTCACCTAAATTTTCATCCTATATGTATACGCTCTTGTCTAAACTGTGGGAGGATCGAAGCTGTAACACTGTATACGATGGCACCAAACGTGAACATCAGTTTTCTTTCTTCCTGGAAGAAAAATCAAAGCATATTTCTGCCAGTAATTCCCTCACGTTAACAACTAATGGAATATTATCAATAAATACCTGTTTTAAAAACTAATAAAAATGTTCTGCATCACTTTTTTTTCTTGGCTACAGCATGATTAGTGTTCTTGCCGTTGCCATGTTTACAAATACATCAGCGAGACCATTGAGTGAAAAGGTGGATTATCATCAATATTTCCCAATCTAATATAGGCAATAATTGTGGTGCATTCACTCTTCTATCGCTAAATCAAGCTCTGAATTCCGAGAACATCCGGGGGCGAGAGGAAGCACTACGTACTTGAGATGTACACCTAAATAAACAGTGTGGTTTAAAATTGCTTTTAAGTTAAGCATGCTAGCCCTTACATCGTACGCCAAGGACCCTATTCGATAGCTCTTTTATTGGTGCACAGGCCTTCAACACATTTATCAATAATGCGGAGATCGTTGCACATATCCGACTATCTGTTGCATAAAGCAGTTGTAATGTGCGCAATAACGCTATAAAATTTCCTTTCACATGTCGCAATGAAATCTCGCCAGATGAAGTGTTACATAAATAATTTATCTATTACTATTTGTAATATATCAAGGCGATTGAAATGAGCCAAAAACAAAAAGACACAATAGTTCTAGGTGTAGCAAATCTTTTGTTAAACACACGATGCTGCATAATCTGAAGTTGCGAATCTCGTTAAATTAAATTTTGTCAGGTAGTAGTGGAAAAAACAATCAGGCACACGCTATCCCTTGAAGCAGGCATTGTTTGAAGTACAGTTTACGGAACTATGCTGAGTACCTCAGACACATACAAAATCAGACACATGCAATGAGATGCCAGCAAATGAGAGGTTAACACTAAATTACAAAAAGTTCTACAAAAGCCGCTCCTTCAGCTTACACTGTGCTGTCGGTCCCGAGCATCTGGTGCTATTTCTCAATGGAACTATACTTAGCTCCTTACGCACATTGGCGCAAAGAATAAGCGCTACGAAGAAATAAGAAAGCGAAAGAGCTTCCGCAAAGGATAACCGAACAGTAGAATCTCGGAGCGTTTACTATGTAGTTAACAAGCACATTCCTTTCCTGCCCCTTGACTAATGTATTGAACACATTATTTATTATTACTATTTATTTACAGTTACTGCAATCACCATTTGGTGATTTCAGCAGGGTGGTACATATACTTAGTCGCTGACAGAAACATGACGGTAAAAGTGATGAATAAAAGTAAGCAGAGCTACAGTCAGAACTAAAACCACATTGGTAGCTTCTGTAAGAGTCGAGTAAGATGTTTTTAGGGGTAGTCCACCCTTAATCAGCTCCACCTATTTATCGGGCACTAGAAGTAATTGCGTAATCTACGTGGAACTGCGTGCGCATGATGCGTTCAAGTATACAAAAGTATTTCAGGACATATCTTTGCACCATTGAAATCATTTATAGTGTATGAGTTCTGTCATGTTTTTTCGATACGTTGTTGCAAAAAATGTAGTTTTTCTAATAAAAACTTTGCTGGCAATGCGAAAATTACCTATGTCCAGTACACTCGCACCAAGATGCAATTGGTGCACATCGTGCTCAATTTAGAAGGAAAAAAGAAAATAAGAGGTGGCTTGACGTGACACTCTTCAAGCCCAGTCATAAAAATAAAACTCGGGCATGCTGGGAATACATCAACAGCATGAAGCATGAAGAGGATCAGCAAAGAGGATCAACTTTTTTCTCGGGACAAAACAAACCCCGCTTGTGTTTTATAAGACTAATAACCTAACAGGGCCAAAAGCAGCGCTCTATCTAAGAGAATAGCAGAATATGTGTACCTATTTGTTCAACAAATTAATCCCAGTGTCCAATATATTGGACATGCTTCTCCTGTGAAAATCGTTCTACTAACATCTTTCTTAATTTTTTGCGTGCTTTTCAACAGCCTAGTAGCTAAAAAAAACAAGATTAAAAACTTTGTTCTGCCCTACAGAAAGTTTGGGTCGGAAAGTAATATGGCTTAGCCACAAATTAAGTATTGAACCTGATAATATGATTACAATAGCTTACCTACGACGAGAAAAAAACAAAAGAATGTAATGCAGTTGGTCTTAGCTTCTTCGTATATAAATTATCTATGACTATATCAAAACTGTGAGTACTCGAATTCAACCAAGGCAAGAAAAAAAAGAAGTCCTCAGTCTGAAAAATTGTTCACGGCCGGTCCGGAACCTGTTCGCGTACTCTACACAGGCCGGCTCTGCGGTCGTGGTGGTAGTGGTTAGAAGATGAGAAAAGGCACCTAATTTCTGCAACCCGGTCGGGAGCACGGTGCAGTGCCTGTTAAACGGCGTGAGTAAGAATGCACTGACAGCGGGTCGCTATTCTTTGGTTCCCGCAATGAGGGGTGGGCGAGAACAGGTTGAAGAGCGAGGCCACTTCCGTAGGGAACTCGTCAGCGCCGTGGTGGGAGGAGAAAAGAGGGAACGAGGGGGAGGGTTCAACTTCATGTGGCACATGGTGGACGTTTAACGAACTAGCCCTCTTGGACCGGAATCCTGGCCTCGTAATATTTTCCTGCATTTGCGCAGTGTTTTTTTTACCAATGCTTTGTTGTATGAGAACTACTCGATTGCTTTCACAGTACTGGCGCTTTGCAATACCAAATGAAGATCTCTTCATGGCGTACATTTCAACAGCCGCTACTGCCCACACAAAAAAAGACGCAGATCCCACGTAACTTGGAAATCAATGCTATGCAAGGTGACTCTGTTGTAATTTTTATTAAGTGAAACATTATGAAGTGGCACTAAATATATGCAAGAAATTGGATAGTCAACACTGGAACCATCATTGGCGTTTCACAAACACTCGGCTCTTCTTGCAAAGTATTTCGAATACCCTAAGTTGAGGGGGTGATCGTGAGGGAACCCATACGTAGGCGATTCGATAGATAAATAAATAGATAGATAGACAGGCAGACAGAGGGACGGATGGACAAACAGTCAGACAGATGGACGGACAGACACACAGACGGATGGACAGACAGACGGACAGACAGGTGGACGTACAGGCAGATGGACAGACGGATGGACGGATGGACGCACGGATAGACAGACGGACAGATGGACGGGCGGATGGACGCATGGATAGACAGACCGACAGATGGACAGACGGATGGACGGACAGACAGATGGATAGGCGGACAGACAGAGAGACGGATGGACAGGCAGACAGATGGACGGACGGGCAGACAGACAGATGGACAGATGGACGGACGGGCAGACAGACAGATGGACAGATGGACGGACGGACGGGTAGATAGATAGATAGATAGATGATAGATAGATAGATAGATAGATAGATAGATAGATAGATAGATAGATAGATAGATAGATAGATAGATGCTCAAAGTGGTTGCAGTACGCAAAGAAATTAATTTTAAAAACCATTGACAGTATAACCACCAGTTATTTTTTAAAATGATGTTTGTTCTTGAGAGCAAGAATTATCACAGAAGACTCTAAAACTTTGATCTCTTAGTCTGCATTCCATTAGGATTCGAGTGAAAACAAAGAATGATAACATGCCAATGAATAATCTGACACTCGCCACATGTGATACTCAAAACGTTGTTGGAAAGGGAGTCCGACGTTGACATGGAAGAAAAACTGTGTGAATGAAATTCGAAAGGGTATTTTCAATTTTTTAGATAAATATTATTATTTGAAATTTTTCCTAAATGGCGATTTCATTCCCGATATCGTTAACACTTATCCGAAAAGGTAGTTCGGTGGAGTCACTCTCAGAATGCTTTTCTCACACGACAGCCTTCGGATTCAGCCTTCTGTCTGCCCTCTTGATCGTACTTTTTAATTCAGGAAACTGTGCTGGATCTGTTAGTGCGGGGAACAAGACACCTTTTCCTTGTTAAACCGATAACGTAATTGACACAGCGGCACAATACACGTCCTATCTTGGCATTGCCGCTTAGCTTTGACATCTCAGGGTGTTGCAGTGTACATATGGTGCCATCAAACTTCACAGTAAATCAGATGGCAGCTGTCACACACCGATTTTAAAACGTGGTGAGGCCCTGGCAGACGCAAGACGAGAGGAACTTCGCGTGTTCGTGCACCCTCTCGACACGCAGCGCCGCTTGTGGCATCTGAGTGCAGGGATCACATGCGCGGCCACCCACTCTCGTACGGAGTGCGCGCGCTCAGCACGCTAGGCAGCATATTTCTAGACACTGTAACTGAAGCTAGTTGAGAGGTAATGCGCCACGTAAATATAGCGATCAATGTATGGATAGCTTGCACGCGACGTCACTGTTGCTGCTGTTCTACTGTGGCGGCTATATTTATGAAACGGCGCTCATACCAGCCGTGCACGGCAGCCGTATGATTGCAGTTTTCAGTACGACGAAGCCACACTGCCACTGTAGCTATCTTTCGTGGGACTGTTTTTTTTGTGCCTCATGCCACTGATGGGCACAAGACAGCCGTTAAATGCGGCGTACTACTTCGAGTTGTTAGTAGCGCGTTCTCGCTACGAGGAGAAGGGGCACTTGTGCGACGGAGTGGATCCGTATACACACTTCGAACGACCCGGAAAGGACACTACTACTTCAAATATATCTGCCATCCTAGATGTGTCACACGGTGACATCTTGAAATATTTAGTTTTTAGCACCAATTTTGCAACTTTGGTGATTTGAATGCTTTCAAAACAGTGGAAGCGGAGTACTTCACCAGTGGCTGGGAAAGAAAGCCGGGCGGATAAGATGCTTCGCAACCGTCGAGTAATCGTCGTTGCAGAGGTAAGTTTAATGGTTCAACAAATTCATACGCCAGCCCCGAGTTATCAGATAGCGATTCGTGAACGCATCGTAATCAACAAATGCTGATGTTTGTGCTGAGTTATCACTCAAGTACAGCGAGGTGCTCACGTGGCGGTGCGCTTTTCGATCGCACCTCCCCTTTTGCGTGTTGGTGTTTTGTCATAAACATAATTGGATGTACGTGTGTGAACGTAGTACTGAGAATTTAGTCGCTGCATGTGGACTGCCATCGACAGGTAGCCGCATTCAAATTCATCTAAAAGAACGGGTGCATTAATCTTGTTCAGCAGCAGAAATACACGATGAAATTTTGAAGTGGCAGAGGGGGAAATGAAGGATGAAAGTGGAGATGTACTCATTCGCGTAGATCATGGAGGATTTACTCGAGAGAGAAGGGTTCGTAATGCAGCATTGTTTACTTTTTCGCTAGCAGGTGAACGGGCAGTGGCGACGCGGGGGCATCGCTGGCAGCAACGTCTGCGATACCTACTTGGCTGCTAGGTTCACGATCACCGCGCCTGCATGTCGTCGGCGCCGTTCGAACTTTGCTTGCCACTTATCGTGACGCCGTTTGCTCTCGTGCTCATGCCACACAGCACCTATTCGCCCCGAGATTGAGTGGAGTCGCCGCATAGTGGCCGCTGGCCGAAGCACACTTAGTGTGGATTGCTCCCGGCGTCGTCTGCTATCCACATAGGCTAGCAAGTGCGCGTACATCAATGTCGGGCTTAAGAGGTGGTTTGTCCCACTCTGTCAGCGCTAGAGTAATTGCTTGTACGTTAGCCTAGCACTGTCTACAGAAGTATTTGACCTTACTCGCCTGTATATGTACAGCAGTCAGATGGCGTCGAGCACTTGGCGAGAGTGATGTGTATCGTTGTCGTAGCCTCTCTTCGCCAGGATCATGTCGGTTTAGGTGCCGCTTTTTAGCTGAAGCCGATCGTGAGGTGCACTTGCTGTCGTCCCAAACATGAGGAATAATAAATATTGTGTGAATGCATCGTTCTAGCAACTCAGGGATAAACGAAAGCTTTGTAGTGTTATTAGCTGTCTACTTCAAACGAAATTGCGGCGTTCTTGCTTATTGGTTATGCGACGAGCTTTATTTGGGCTTCAGATAACCTTGGACTGTACGGTCCTAGCCCAAGTACGCTGCTGTATAGTAAATTCTGACACTTCAGTACTTCTTTTGAATGACACAGAGCTGAGTAAACTTGAGTTGACGTGTGCAGTTTTAGCATTGGGCGACATCTATACAGATATACCCGTGTTCTTATCAAAGGTGAACATTTGGCAGACGTCTGCCTCGTTGGGACTGGAATAATACAACTAGAAAACTCCAACTACGAATTGTATTCAGAAAACCGAAGTTTCGAATCCAGACCTAGCGCTGACTCAAGCACTGTATACAATTTTTGGTTGGAGTTTCCTAATTGCGTCACCCGCTTTCTTACATTCGGGTTCGCTTAAAAGAGGCTAAATTGTCAAAATTGTTCCACATGGCGTGCCTCACTTATGTCTTATAATTACAAAGAGAATGTCATATTTTTTTTTTCAATATAATATTGAGCATTTTTGTGGCGTTGTGCTAGACTGACATAAGGAGTGGACACACATTCGCTTAAAAAAAAACATTTGTTCCGTCGAATCATCAAACCTTTGCATCACTGTGATGCAGATAATCAACATAAGAAAGCTGCGGGCTGAACTTTTACCATTTTGTACTGTTATAGGAGTAAGAACAAGCGTGCCTAAGCGCTGTAAGTCACGTAGTTTTTCTGAATAAACTTATCCACTGTCGTATACGTTTATTCCGTGAAGAAATTGTTAAGACAAAAATGCGAAGGAGCAATTGGTGTATTTTTGGGTTCATCACCCAAACCTATCAGATTTTTTTTTACTTTTTGGGGGGGGGGGATTTGAGGATGTTGGTAATTATGACCAGCGTGCAAGAAGAATGAATTCAGTCATGCTACAGCAGTGAATAGTAGACGAGACACAAGCTCAACACCTAAAATAAAAAAAGAATAAACGTCACACGCTGCAGTGCGAATATACCTGTAATGGCAGACTGTGTTTCTGTCACAAGTAATTGTAACGTTCGGTGAGCTTCGTGCAACTGTTAAGCAATCCATGGACGGCATATATATTACTAGTAGGCATCAGTCAGCGCATTTCATTCGCCATCAATCGGCTCCAAGCGCTCAGAGAGCGCACCACCAGCCGCTTATCCACACTAGCGTGGTGACGGTGCTGTTCCATATAGCACGATCTCGAGGCGATATTCGCCCTGACATTGGCCTTTAGCCGTAGCCGACATCAGGCTTGGAGCCGCAGCCGAGTTGAAGAGAAAGCACCCAATCTGGGTTTGTCTCGTGGAACGCGGATGGATTTCCTACGAAACCAAGAGCATGCCCAAGAGCATGCGCACGTAGATGATTGTCGTTATGCTTCCTCTCTCAGTCGCTTACCTTCTACGAAGTAAACTCCACAAACACGAACGTTTGTCATTTTGTTCTTCGAAATGCGCACGCTTATTTTATGCGTGCCAGTCCTCCGATGGTTCGCGCTGAGCGATTTCGTACACCCGCACTGGTCTTCAATATTCTTGGTATTCAAAATAAACTAGTGGGCTACTTCTTTCTTCCGCATCTGTCGACCCACAGGTCGCGGGTTCAAATCCCGGCTGCGGCGGCTGCATTTCGGATGGAGGCGGAAATGTTGTAGGCCCGTGTGCTCAGATTTGGGTGCACGTTAAAGAACCCCAGGTGGTCGAAATTTCCGGAGCCCTCCACTACGGCGTCTCATAATCATATAGTGGTTTTGGGACGTTAAACCCCACATATCAATCAATCAATTCCGCAACTGTCGCAAGCAAATACAGCAGCCTACAATTGCGCCCATAACCATCGCGGAGGAAGAAACTCTTAGGTGCAACGAAAAGCGTCCTTGACGCGGTTCATAAAAATAGCTGACTCGCTCCGAGCAGGGACATCGAGCGACGTAGGTGCAAGCTACAGGTATATCCGGTGCTACTTTAGCTTTATGGAAGATCATATTGTCTATTATATTCTTGGGAGGCGTCCAACTAATTCGAAAGTCACGTCATGCGCAAAGGGTTGCTCATGGTCATTGTAATTGCACCAGGAGATGAGATCAAAGAACCCAGGAAGAGTGAAGCGGTCTGCAATAATCGCAAAAAGAAAAGAAAAAGTGTAATAGAGATAGAAGTCAATAGAGAGGATAGATTTAAATGCGAACAATGCCCCTATACTTGAAGAAATGTATTTTATATGTCTGTTCCTAGAAGTAACACTATTCGCGGCGCAATCGGGCTATAGGTGGCAGTACCGTCTCCGCAGAAGTACGGATAGGCGGTCGGCTGCGCGTATACAAATGCTTGCAGCGGTGCTTCATTGCA
Source organism: Rhipicephalus annulatus (assembly GCA_013436015.1). NCBI lineage: Eukaryota > Metazoa > Arthropoda > Arachnida > Ixodida > Ixodidae > Rhipicephalus > Rhipicephalus annulatus. The sequence continues at coordinate 14,293 of WOVY01010517.1, forward strand.
TACGGTCTGCGACGATTGTCAGCGAATAAAATGCTTTGACTACAATTTACTGGTAATTGCCACGCTCCTTTTTACTGAATCTGTGCACGAATCTTATGCAATCATACCATTACCAGCGAGTAATTGCGTTCTGCATGTCAAAGGGATGCTTGCCCAGGCTGACTGTCTGCGCGCTTCCGCACTAACTCACAGTTTTTCTGTGTTGCTTGTACGTGTTTAAATGATCTTCCGCCTACTACGCCCTTCTTTATCATCTGCACACAACAAAAAAAGAGTGAAAAAAAAGCTCGTAGTAAGTCCGCATATCTGTGCGACAAGGGCGTAGCCAGAAATTGTTTTCGGGGAGGGGAGTTCGCACTGACCTGAAGGGGTACTGACCTCAGGCACATGCATCAGAGTTTCCTCTGTCATGTGATTATTTGTGGTAGTTTGAGTTAATTGTGCACACGTTTATCAAAAACTTACTTGTGAGACCCCCCTCCTATCTGTATGCGTATATACTTGTGAAGAGATTAAACAAAAGTAGGGCCAGTTAAAAAATACAGTAAACGGCCGGTGCTGTGGAATGTTTGGCGCAACGGCCTCTCGTTGCACCATTGCATGGACTAGTCTTAGAAAACGCATCATTGCGACAACTTATCCGATCGGAGAAGACATCGGTAATCGTATCGTTAATCTCTGTTAGGCGTAGATGTCGTAGTCTTGTCGGGGCAAAGTGCGTTTCACATGTGAAGGATGGCTCTGCTTAGAACGTCTAATGAGAGCTATTTTTTTACTTTACTGCCCACATCTACGTATGCTTGCGATACGCAATAAGTATTTTATGGTAATTTATGCTGCACGTTGGCCACACGATTTCGCCGTGTTGTTTCCAGGTAGGCTTTCTCGCAACCATGGTTGACATTACAGTTGCACTGTACGTGACTTTTGATATCAATGAAGTACTGCAATCACACAGGTTTTATCGTGCACTACGGAAGGGTAAAGGTAATCATTCGTGAGAAATGTTCACTTTGTCTAAATCGAAAATTCACCTGAGATAAGACTATACGTGTCACAAACCAGCGCTCCGAAGAAAAAGCGCGCGCCCGCCGAATTCTCGCGACCAAGCCCTAGAGAGACGCCTCAAGGTCAACGATAAAAA